>BMAU01019791.1:0-600000 GCA_019973935.1 Trichonephila clavipes | reverse complement strand
ATTTATGCATGAATTTTAAATTCGGAATAAAATTTGATGAAAAAAAAGATAAACTTTCTATAATGTATGAAATATTTCGCCAATTATCACAGATTCAAGGTATTCAAAACAGCGCAAAATATGATCCGTTAATTTTTGTAGAAAACTAATGAACAAATTTGTGAATTATATCCTATTTTATAAGTTGTGAAAATTTAAAAGAGATATGTCGTAATTTGAAACGCAAGGAGTATTTTACGTAGCAATGAAAAAAGGAAAATTTGCGAGCTAAGGAAAGTGCGTTTAAAATATTTATATGATTAAAATAAAAAAATAATTCTCAAAAATTGTTAATCAAAAGACAGAAGTTTTTGACATAATTATTCTATACAATATAAGAAATAGTATAAAAAATCAAAATAGCAGTTTTGACGAAATCTGACATTGTGAAGGTCCACCATCCCCTTAAAATATATTAAAAATGAAATAAGTTCACATCCATTTCAGAAGGTGAAAATATTGAACATCTTTATTCCGCTCACTCCGTTACTATATTTTTATTTCCCTAGCTGGTTCTACAGTTCTAATGCAAATAATTAAATCCTTCATATGTTTTTTTATTGCCAGACAAAACAGGATAAAAGACTACAAATTTGGACTTAAAAAGATAGACATAAATTATTTCTCTGACAAATAGAACTACACTACTCCCAACGAAATTTTTGTTGAAAGAGTAAAAATATATCCTAGTTCATCTGCCTTTCTTCATCCATCAACATGTGTTACTACAAGTCGTAGTTCTAGAAATATACTATATTTTCAAAAGTCTGGGAAAATACCTCGAATAAAAGACTAAAACATAAAAGCAATGTATGCAAATATTTCAGGTTCCTTCGTAAGAAAGGGGGTGCACGCGTTATACGGCGAATATACATAAAAATTTAAAAAAATGCAGCTTTAAAATTTAGGTGCGCGTATTATACCGGTGCGCATTATACGCCAGAATTTACGGTAATTTTGAAACACTCTTTCTATTTATAATTTTTTTAAAAAAAATTTAATAACGGAATGATTCGCATTAAAAACATTTCAATGTTATGTGGTTTTAATTTAATTACGCACATAAAATTTTTAATCATTTAAAGTACTTTTGATTCTTTCGATAAGTACAAATCATTTAAATAAAAGTTTTATGAATCTGTTCCAATCTGAAATAAATATGCCTTAAAATGAAATATAACACCAAATATTTTAATTAGTATACGTGTTTTAAGAGCACCAAATGCTTCTAAAAACAATTTATTGAATGGACATATCCTTCACAAATCACTTTACTTTTAAATTTAGAATATAAATATATGGACATTTTATTTGAAAGATTATCTGAATTTAACATATATATATATATTACAATTATCAATTGAAAAATTGAAATATATGAATTTTATAATACTAAATCCTATTTCAAAATATCAATGGCGAATATAAAAGATAAAATTTCATCGTTTTCAAACTATTATATATATATATATATATATATATATATATATATATATATATATATATATGAGAGACAACAAGGGGTCCAAGACATTTGTCTTTCTTCAGATTTATTTTAAACTTAACAAAAATTAATTAAAAAAAAGGTAGCTATTCTACAATTGGATTTCCATGATGTGACGACGGTAACGCCTGCTCGCGAACCTCAGTCTTTCTCTGCTCTCTTTCAATAGTCAAAGTTTCAGTTTTAGTTTTGATTAACTGCGCCTGCGCGCGAAGACTGCGTGCTTTGCTAGAGATTCCAGTAGCTGATGATTCCACAACGGCCAGCCTGACTGTACACTGTCCGCAGCGGTACTTATTCCTTTTCTTTTTCATGGAGACCAGAGGAGAATCTGAAACATACAAAAAAGACGGAACAGACAAGGACTATACAACAAATACACATAGATTTAACATATCTTAATTTTGCTGAACTAGACAGTTTCTCCCCACATCTTCATGTGGTCTGCTGCTGTGGATGTAGTATTGGCTCAATATCATTCAACGATATTGGAGGTTCTGGAAGAACAGAGAGAACAATTTTCCCATCATGTGAAGGCACCTCTTCGACATCCGGAAGGTTCAACAGGGAAACATTGTGTTTCACAGGCATGGCATGATTCTGAGATGACGATAGTACGGTAGGAAAACCAGAGTTGGTAACCACAACGGTGTTGTAGGTTTCTAATACAGAGGACGACGTGTACGTTACCGACGGAGAGTTAAGCTCTTTTGTTGAACGCATCGATATTTTTCTCTCTAGAGTTCTGGACGTCTGTTCAAAACGATCGCTCTTTTTCTTCCGTTTCCACTTCCAGGGCTTGAAGAGCCTCCGGAGCATCGCGAACCGACTATGTTTACTCTCCATAGGTGAAAGGTTATCAGAATAACTTTCTCTTATAATACCCATTTTTTACTTAGTACTCTTAATTTTATTAGATTTATAATTCTTAATTAGAGAACTCAAATCATTTCTAATATTAAAGTTTTTAACATGTGACAAATCATAACTAGAGTTTTCTATCGCATTTGCAACATTATAAAAAGAAAATGCACCTAAAGAGGATTCGCTTTCATTCAATAAAACATCGCTCTTTGCGTGGCTTAGTTTCTTTATTTCAGTATATACACTGGGATGTATAATAAATTCTTCGGTCAAGGTCGATGATATTGCCGTTCGAACACTTAAACTGGGAGAGTGCTGAGTAAGAGAAATATTTATGGGTTGAACTTCTACCATACGCTGTTCGCCAAAACATGAGCTTAATGTTATTATTTCTTCGGAAGGTTTGTTCACTCTAATTAGTGAGGAATTTAGAACTGGGATCTGGCAACCTGAATCAATCAAGGCTGTTACGGGCTGATTTTCCACAAAAATGTTTACGTATTGGAGCTGTGCGAACTCATCGCTTTTTTGTTTTTCGCTCTTGACTTTCAAACTATTTGCGTTTTTTTCTGTTATGGATGTGAGATTCTTTAGGCTTAAAACGCTTCTCACAATCTCTTGCGTAATGAGATGAATCACCGCATATATGTAGCAATTTTTATTTTGTCTTTCAAGATTTTGGGGATAGTTATCTTTATGTGATCCGTTTCTAGATGAAATATAAATATCGCACTCTTTAGCTAAATCAATAGGCCTAAACCAATCTTCCGCTTCTCGAATGCCAATATGAGTTGCGGTTTCCTTATTTAAAGTTTCAAATAATTTATCAGAAATTAAAAGATCACATAGAGATTCAAAGGAATTAACTTTTCTTAACGAACAATAATATTGGAAGTTTGCCGTCAATCTTGCAGTAAATTGGATGTATGTCTCGCCTGATGATTTTACAGCATTTTTAAATGAGTTTAAACACTCGCGAGGGGTTACTTGGAATTATCTGAGTACTATAGATTTTAGTTTTTCATAGTCATTTAATTCATCCTTTTTAATATACAATAAGACATTATGAGCTCTTTCGCCCAGAAGATTTATTAAAATTTCAGATTTATATTCGTCATTTATTTTCTTGGTTAAAAATGCGCGTTCTAATGATTGGAAGAACAGATTAAAATTTTCAGATCTGGTGGGAACAGGAAGAGATAAAGTTTTAATGCTTTTGATCATATTTTCTATGTTTGTTTCGAACTGTTTCTCTTCGACTTTAGCTGCAGGATTTAAACTTAATGCTTTATTTTTAGCCGTTTGTAGTTCGACTTCTTTTTCTAACTGTGCTAACTGTAGTTTTGCGAGCTCAATTTTCCTGTTTTTCTAAAGTTGCCTCTGTTTCGTTTCGCGATACCCTCTCATCTATACAGTTTTTAATTCAAGTTTTAACGAAATCTGCATCACTTTCAAATGTACTACTGTTCTCAATTTTAGTCTTTAGTTTAGCTATGGTGTCCGTACTCTCCACAGTACCGTCTAGATCCTCAACAACTCTTATGAGATCCTCTTTAAGAGCGTTTTTATACATTTTAGAAAAAATATGGAAATATCCTACCTTTTTTTTTTCTCTAGCTCCCTTGTTGCTCGCACGTACGATGTATCCAATAATTGAAGAGAAACGTTGATTCCACAGATCTCACCTCTTCGCAGGTTATATCGTTAGATGAAATATAGTTCAATAGTTCCGGCCTCTACACAGGCGGAATATTCACACTGGGTTCGAATGAAAAATTCAACCTCTACACAGGTTATATTGTTAAACGAAAAATAATTCTTGAAATTATTAATAGGACACCTCTCCGCAGGTGTTAAGTCAATAGTTCCAATCTCTACACAGGTGGAATATTCAGGGTTCGAATGAAAAGTTCAACCTCTACACCGGTTGAGCCAAGTTTCCAAAAAATGGAGGCGCGTCTCCTCCACGGACGCTTCTTTTGTTCACGTTCCAAACTTTGATCAAAATCGAAATTTTATCAATCCCGGCCGAGCCCCCATAATTTGTGGGAGACAACAAGGGGTCCAAGACATTTGTCTTTCTTCAGATTTATTTTAAACTTAACAAAAATTAATTAAAAAAAAGGTAGCTATTCTACAATTGGATTTCCATGATGTGACGACGGTAACGCCTGCTCGCGAACCTCAGTCTTTCTCTGCTCTCTTTCAATAGTCAAAGTTTCAGTTTTAGTTTTGATTAACTGCGCCTGCGCGCGAAGACTGCGTGCTTTGCTAGAGATTCCAGTAGCTGACGATTCCACATATATATATACAGAGATATATACGATAGTAGAAAACGGACTCATTCCCTCATTACGAGATATCCAGAACAATAAGAATACTGACTTATAATTTGACAGGAATGTTTCTTCTATTTGAGTAGAGATCCGCTAAAAATGGTTTTCTCGAAAATAGACAATCACGATTGGTAGGTGGGATGAAGTAATGGGTAAACATATTTACCGTTTTTAAATATTACACTTATAAGGTAAACTTTTGGTATGCGCACTTCTTTCTCTGAGTTGAGATCCTTGAAGAACTTATTTTGGGAAAATTAAGCATTAAGAGGAAAAGAGGTGTTGTGTAAGGTGTTACAGAAAATAAAATCTCGTTTTTGAGCTATAAAATCTGCAGATTAGAAATTTGGCAGTCAGGTTTCTTCTGCTGAGAAGAGAACCAATAACCCTTTTGATTTTTGAAAATCAACTTACTGGGGTTGGCGTTATAAATAAAAAAAATCTCGTCATAAAACTGTTAGATTTACAGATTTTAAATTTAGTAAGTCTGCTTCCAGTTTAGTAGGGATCCATTAAGAAAATCCCCTGTAAGAGAAGGGGGAAATGGGCTGTCATAAACAATTCTTGTTTTTGAACTATTGGACATACTGACTTCAATCTTGGCAAGCATATTTCTTTTGTAGAGAAGGGACCCATTAAAAACAGCTTTTGTGGATACCGGCATACCAAAAAAGGAGAGAAAAGGTTGCTATAAATAAATATTCGCGTTTCAGTAATTAAGTTCTGTCTTTTAAATCAGCAGAAGAGAGCTACAATGTTTTTCAAAATAGTCGAAATTTTAATGCTGGGACTTAGACATCAAGAACATGAAAATTGCGATACTACATATATACTAGTAATTGCAAGTAATATTGCTAATGTATAAGAGATCTATCTCAAAAGTTCTCAGAAGGATATTTTATAGTTGGCAACGCTGGTTGGTGAGCCAGAACTTCAGGTGGACAAGTTGGCAGAGGATCTAAGCTTCGAAAAGAAGACCGTTGTCAGTTGTTGAGTTACGGTCCCGCTACACTCAGAGGTTTCTTTTGCACCATCGTTGATGAAAAAATTGGCCAGTTTCTGGTTCAGTGTTATGCAATGAAGTACTTTGTATGGAACTGGGTAAAAACATGGCGCAGACGCTCGAAAGACTTCGGTAAGATAACGGGTCAAAGGGTAATGAAACAAATCCAAACTTTCTTGTGGCACAAGATGTTTTGGCAAGGAGTGCTTCAATGACGACTACCACCCGGAATGACCGTGGACATCCCAATCGGACGACTCGGGCAGAAAGTGCGTCAAGTTTTGGAAAGGACCGACTGTTAAATGTTCGTAAGATTGCAGAGAAGTGTGTAAGGCTAAAAACAATCATTCATTCCATTTTAATGATTAATCTTCAAATGAGGAAAGTCGGCATGAAAAGGGTGTCAAACCATAAAAAACCCTTCAAGCCGCGCTGCATTATTCTCTCGGAGACGTTGACAAAAATAGGTTCGGTAACGCTGCTCAAGCCACGGTACAGCCCGAACTTGAAACAACGTGCTTCTGTTTGTTTTAGAACCCTGAAAGGAAATCGACATGGGACACTGAAGACTTAAGATATCCGACTACGTTCGGAACCGTGATTTTGCAAAAGCACATAAATGGATAATTTTTATGATATTTAGTGTCACTTAGATTAGAATATATGCATAAAACTGTTTTCATGACATTTTGACAAAAAAGGAACATAGAATGACCAATATTCAAAATGTTCTCCTTTTGTGAAGAATGATTCTATTATCATAATATTTTGCCTGTATATAGATCAGACCTCTCTATAGAGGCTCAACTATAATTTTTGAAATATATAGCTTAGAAGTGTGTTTATTAATATTTTACGACATCCGAGGGTAGCAATTTTAAGAAAAAAAAACGCCAATAATTATTTCAATTGGTGGTAACTCTTAACATAATGTGATTTTTTCAAAAATTATAGTTGAGCCTCTTTAGAGAGGTCTCAGCTATATACAGGCAAAATATTATTATAATAGAAGCATTTTTCACAATATGAGAACATTTGGGAAAAAAGATTATTCTACGTCAATATTTTGCCAAAGTAATATATTTAAATAATTTTTTTTATCAAAATGTCCTTAAAACAATTTTATGCATGTATTCTAATCTGAGTGACATTAAATACCACATGAAAATTATCCATTTATGCGGTTTTTTAAATCACTGTTACGAGCGTAGTCGGATACCTTAACAATCACACTGAAGGAGATTTCTGTTGACTGCTTCCAAGGCATCTTCAATGATTGAGTGAATCGTTGAAACGTGGATAGAAGCAGGGGAAATTTTTCTTAAAATTTTATAAATATTTTACACTGATATTAAATAATTAACTTTAAAAAAATAATCCCGGGAATTTTTTGCAAAGACCCTGTATACACGGAATCATTGCTTTTATTTTATTCAAATTTGTGCCCAATTGAAATCAGTATTATCTGATATTAATTTTGCACTAATTCAATTAATTATAATTATTTAATGATTTTCTTATTATGTTTATTTCTTCTCTTTTGAATAAGACTTGTTTTGCACCACCAAATTTTATACTCCCATAATAAATGCTAAAGAGCAATTACATAAGGAATTATACTATGGTCAAATTACTGAAATATTTTCTTGAAATCATACACTTTTCATATATTTTTGTATTTTAGCGAAAATCCTAATTATTCCGTAATCAAGTGAATGAAGCTCCAAAAGTTCTTCTAAAGTATTTTTTATTAAATATTTTTTATAAAGTATGTTTTATTAAATATTTTTTATTAAATATTAATATTTTTTATAAAATATTTATTAAGTGAACATTGTATATAATTAATTATACAGTGAACTATCTTTAATCAATTAATTAGCTCTAACGGATTAAATTTCCCAAAGTTGAGTATTTTGTTTATGTATAATCCCTTAATTTTCAATGTAGTGATCTAAAAAAAATATCGCATGAAAAAAACTGCAGTAAATCATAATGCGCTAGTTAAAGGGTTAAATAATGCGTATCTCATTTCGCTTTTTCACAAACAACAATAAAATTCTGGCATAATTATGAAAGTGTTTACTTTACAGAATAAAATATAAGAACCAAAATTTGAATTATACTTTGCACAAGTAATATTTTCAAGTTTTCCTTTCATTATAATTTTCATGAATACAAATTATTCAAATTCTCACTGTTGTCACTTTGTTTATTTTCAGATTATTCCAGCTTCCGAAATCATGTCCCCGAACAGAATATGGTATATCCTCCAGGCATCACTCATTTTATTTTTATCGGCCAGATGTGTTATTTCAGAATCTCAATGTGGAGGCTATATAACAAATTCAAAAGGATACATTCACACTCCAAATTTCCCCAAACCTTACAAAGTACCTATTCATTGCCAATGGATATTTGAGGCTCCCCAAGGGTCAAAAGTGTCCGTGTACTTCACTCAATTCTACATGAAAAGGGGCTTAACAGCTGCTGACTACACTTACTACTCAAGACATATCAAAGCAGGTGTTGGGAAATATGATTTTGGTATTATTACTTCCAACGATGAGCCTACCTACTTTGTCAGCAATCAGCAAATTCTTGTACTTACAATGAATGTGAAGTCACTGGATAACATTCATTTGAGAGTCAGGGAGCACCTTTTGGAAGTATCAGGATTCAATATCACGTATGAGATGATTTTAAGAAATGAGACTGTCAGGCAGGATTCCTGCATATATCATCACTGTTCTTTTACTGGCAATTGTTTTGCTATTGCTGATTTCAGCTCATATATCTGTAAATGTTTTGCTAATTATTTTGGAGAAGAATGTCAATATGATAATACTTGCGGACCAAATTCCACATCATCTGTGTGCCTGAATGGAGGTACTTGTAGGTAAGTAAGACGATTTTTTTTGAAAACATAAATTTTTAAATGTATAATGTAGGTCATTTGACTGCCATTATAAGCTTATTGAAACAATATCTACTTATATTTGACATGTAAGAAGAATCAATTCATTTATTAAATTGCATAGTCATTAACTTGAGTAAAATCATAGGTTATACCACTTTTTTTCTATAAACCAGCTTTCAAAATCTTTATTTTATATATATATATATATATATATATATATATATATATATATATATAATCTAGTCAATATCATATGCGTCTTACTGCAAAAGTTTCCATTTCTCATTGGAATAATTAGCAAGATTTACTAAATTGCAATTGTATAGTAAAATCCTCGACATTCAAGCTGCAATTTTTAGTTTTCTGGTACATTCGCCGTATAGTGCGTATTCCATTTTTTTACGAAAAAAACCTGAAATGTATGTGCGTAATGCTCTTATGTTTTAAAATAATCTATTCGAGACATTATTCCAAGCTTTATGAGAAAAAATGTGCCACACTTTTTTTCTCCAATCTTAATGGTACTGAAAATCAGGTATGGTTTGGAATAAAGGCGGAGAATTTTGTTGGTTGGAGGGACATTGAACATGATACTGACGGTTACAACAATTACGGATTCAAGTATACATATATTTATATTAATTATTTACTTCTTATTAGTTCCCTTTTTACATTTTTAAAACTTAGTGTGTGTCAGATATTGATGAACCATTTTAAACTATTTTCTATTTCTTCACCAAAGCTTATTGAAAATTCCGGGTGCAGTTTTAAATCAATAGTGGCTTAAATTAAAAAAAATATATGGGTATACTTCTAGAACTACAACCCTTTCTTTTAAATAATCATCATTTCGATATTCGTAGATTTCTTACTTTTTTTCTATTTTCAACTTTTTGCTTTTCTTTTAAAACTTTTATTTTTATACCCAGCGTATAATGTACACCCGTAAATTTTGATCTTATTATTGGGGTTAAAAGGGCTCGTTGTACGCTGGAGTTTATAGTAGTTGCAATCTATATTAACATTTGTTATAAAATTTTAACATCCTGTAATACTGAATCAAATCATTTAGAAACATGTTCTTACAAAGCATTATAAATCTAGAGACGGCAGAAATATGTGGACAACCATTATCTTGTTGGGAAAGTGATTAGAATCATATCTTCTCGAATGGGAACTCAATTAGGTGTTGAATCTCTTAAGTTTGTTAGCTTGTCAGCAAGTCTGTAGCAATACTAAACGTGATTTAGCATTAGAAGCACCTCACAGTTGCCACCACGAATTCCTAATTTAAGACAGTGCACAGAGAACTGTGGATCTTTGTGCTGATCCCATTGCGCCCACATGCGTATTAGATTCGAATCTCCTTCTTGACAGAGGTAGGATTAGTCAATGAACTCCAATCGATATTATTCGTTGCACTACATTCGACTGGAATGATGCCATTTTTTTATCTTATATTGCAATACTGTTAAAAGAAATTTTCATACGTATTTAAATATCACATCGTGAAGTCGTGGATTAGATTATTTTGATAAAGTGATTAGATTATATATATTTTTGGAATAATCTATGGAGGTTCCGATTGCCCTTTAAATGCTTTCAACAGCAGCTGTTCAATCAATACGCATGTGTGGGATGGTTGCACAAAATGTTGATATTCTCTTGGTGACATTTATCTGAACCTCCCTGAGTCTCATTAATAAGGGGATGTATTTGGTTTTATCCACCTATGTCAGCTCTGAGTAGCAGTAACATCACTAAAACCAGTATACTGCATAATCCATGACAATTAAACTATCCACCTTCTCGGAGTCAAGAATGGTATTCCTCAATAAATGAGAATTGTACCATTTCATGAAAGAGACACATACCATTGTTCGGCGGACATGAAGTCCTATTTACTATTCATCTCCTGAAATCTAATTATTTACGTAGAAAGTAATAACTGATCTCACGGATCTGCACTTGACTCTGATTTTAGACAGAAAGAGAATACTCCCGGTATGATAAGGCTTCCGAGATCACCGAACTTTGTTTCTAAAAAGAACTTTTGGGATGTACTAACGAAAGCATATGCACGTCATCAAGTCATCCAGAACCCTTCATGTGTTAATTGAAAGAAGGGAGCTTACTGCTACAAATATAAATATGAATCTATACTCTGCTTGACAATTGTAAAGGAAGTAGCGATTTATGAAACATTGCTTCTCAGATAGCTGACAAATGAAAGTAAATTCAAGTTCAGAGGGCGTGCTATACCAAGACTTGTCATATGTATAAAAGAGACAGTTCTTGCAATAATTAGGAGTAAAATGTCAGTAAGACATCATTTGAGTGACTGCGATCATGGACGAGCAGTTGGACGACTGAAAACATGCCCAAGTATCACCAATATAACTTTAAGTATCACAAATATGCTGCTATAGGTGTATCACAGGATGTCATTTCGCGATTAAAGAGATCACTGAAGGTGGAAATGCTTTGTGAAAGCATACCGGGGGTCATGGTAGAAACTTCACACCTTTAGAGGTTCGCTATGAGGCCCTCATAGCAAAAGAAAACAGAAATTTCACCCCTAGCCATAGAGGAGCAAACCTTGCAACCGCTACTCGTATGCATATTTCAGCAACGCGATTCAATTAAAGATTAATCCGTGGTTAATGGACGGAAACCTGTTGGTTGCATCCCACTTCAACCAAGTCATTTTCTAGAGCGAGTAAACTGTTGTAAGGAATATGTTGATTGAGATCACTAAAATTGGTCTAGAGTGAAGTTCTCCGTCGAATATCTTTTCAGTGTAACTAGTGATTCTGGCCAACAATTACTGTAAAAAGAGCGCGGAACACAGGGCCGTAGCTACCCCCGTATCAGCCGTATCAATGATACGGGACCCCCAAACTACATGGGCTTCAACATGTGTAACTACAGTCACACTAACAGGGCCCCCATACCCAAAAAGGGTCATAAAAGGAATTTTGATACAGGGCTCGCTCAGAGCCAGTGGTGGAACACGTTATGAACAAGAGTTTGTTTTTGAACATTATCCGTACGTTCCAGATGTGATGATGTTGGCAGGCATCATGCACAATGGCAAAACACGCCTCCGCATTCTTGAGCGAGGAAGCGTTATATCTCAACGGTATTGCAGATACATTATTTTGGATCATGTTTGTATTTCTAAGCGTACTGTAGGTCTAGACTTTCTCTTTATTGTCTATAATGCGCGGTCACACAGAAGCGTTGAGTATACGACACACTGAAAAGGGACAATATTCGATTTATGTAATAGCCTTGTTACTTTCCCGGCCTAAATTCTATGGAATATTCCTGGGATGCTCTTGATAGTCGTGTTGAACATAGAACTATCCCTTCCCGTGCAGTGCAAGAGCTCAGAACCACCTTGAGGAGGAGTTGGATAATATCCCCTAAGGAATATTTGTAGATTAGGTGCAAAATGTGCACTAGTGTCCTTAGTCAACACACATCTTACTAAGATACTTATGTCTGCTTCTTTCTGACCCTAATATCAATTTTTTGTGGCTGTTTGGAAATCATCCAAGGTCCATCTTTTTTATTTTTAAGATTTTAATTGTTCCGTGGGGCAATATCTGTACTATTTTGCAATATAACAAATGCACATCGTCCCTACTAAATCCGTTTCATTTCTTCAATCATTGTATATTCATAATTATTCCAATAAACGCAACTGTTTCTTAAAAATTGTCAAGCAATGTATATATATATGACAATTCTAGAAAATGTGTTATCTATTTAGTAAGGAAAATGTTATTAGTATTTTTTGAATACCATTAAGTTGAATCTGATCTATTGTTAGAAATATAAATAACATCATAATTCGAAAAAGTTGAATAATATATTAATTATAAATTTAAGTAAAATTTTGACTTAGAACTGTATTACATTATATATATATATATATATATATGTATAAGAAGCTCATTTTAAATTAGGGGTAAATAGGTAATCTTGAAATCTTGTAAAATTTATTTGTAATTCTAAAACTTTCTTGTGTGTGCGTAGAAAAATAATACTGATGTAAAAATAATTAGTTCTCAAATCATTGCTTAAAAGGCTACTGAAATTTGTGTAATCAACTTTTAATCAGAAATTAATTTATTAAGTGAGGCTTGAATATATAACGTTATTTAACTAAATTGTATAACCTGATTAAAACAATATTACTCTCTTAATCATTTTAATACCTCTTAAAATACAATAAATGTATCCTAAATTGGATGGTTGATTGTATAGCAGTCCTCAAAGTTAAATACACTTAACTTGATGAATTAATTGCAGTTGGCGCATCTATTTTATCATATTTTCCAATTATTATCATTGGAATATTCGGGTAGGAAATGGATACAAATGTAAGTAAAAAAAATGGATAAAAATATATAAACCTTTTATCTTTCTATATAGTTATTAGTTCATGCACATTTCAGACATCTATTAATTTAATAGGGTTTATTCCACATTAACATGGGAAAGTACCCTGAAACGTAATTAGTTCGCATTTCAATTTATCTTAATCACTTATTAATTGTATTTACGCTGAGAGCAAAAATGTAATTTTCATAAAAATAACTAAAATTGGAAAGAAAATTAAGTAGTATGTGTATAATTGAGTTATTTCTAAATAAATGAAGGGTAATAATTACATACAGGCTCTCATGATTAATGCTATTGAATACATTCATATAATAATTATGTAAATAATGAATTTCATTATTTGTCACAGATACTATGTTGGATCTTCAGTGCGAACTTGTGAATGTTTACCGGGATATACTGGAGCAAAATGTGAAAGCTTGATCTCTGCTTTGAGAAATGAAAGTAAGTAAAAGTGTAAATTTATACTTATTCTGAATTTCGAAGTAACAAAAAAAAGGAGAAAACATTTTTTTCATTATATTTAACATAGTTCTTTTCAAAAAGGCTTTGCAGGCAATCTATCCTGCCTGACATTAAAATTTCACAACTTGTATTTTCTGTGTACTTTTATTGATTTACATACTATGTCAAGGGTAGCAAATAGTTATCAGTGGGCTACATGTTGCCCTCTAGCCTTTTTTTCTGCGGTCCACCAAAACAGTCAGAAACATAAATAGGTAGAAAATTTTTCGCAACCCGGAGGCTGGGGTGTTTTTTGGAAGGGGATCAGCAACTGTTATAAAAATAATTGCTTTTATTTCAGTCTAATCAATTAAGGATTGTTATTATAAACTCACACACACACAAAAGAGATTATTAAATACTTATCTGAGTTTCATCCTATAGTAGGGCACTTGTGGGATCTCTCCTAGGTCAGCTATATTCCAATATAAAACTTCTTCTCTCTTACGTCAACGTTTCCAAAAGGGCAACTCTTTAATCTCACTTTAATTATAGCGTAAGGAATAAAAACTAACGCTCCCATTGCCAGGCTTTCAATAGCACTCAAATTGGCATCGCTCAGGAAACCGGTTGCACACACAAACTCTAGTTTAAGATGAATTTCCACAAGAGGATTCATAGAATGGCCACAGAGATAGAACCCGCCACATGTTCTCTATATTTGTGTCATCATATATTTGTAAATAGCTTATTTTTGCATCAAGACCAAAAATACTAAATATGGATGCAAGTTGACTGAAATCAACTGACAGGCTATGATGAAAACTTCTACAATCAATCTCATTTAAAAAAAATTGCAGAAATATGTGAAAGAGAGCTTTTGTCTCATTAAATTTATTCTAAAATTTAATGTTCTTGCAGCTATTGATATGAAATCATCACAATAAATAAATTGAATACAACCTTCGCTATTTTTAACTGTATTTATTGAAATTTAAAAGTACAATTTACACCAGTTTCTGTGATGCAAAGTTAAATAGTGAATGGAATCATTTTAAAAAGGTGCAGGCCTTCGGTATCCTCCACTTTTACAATGTGGTCTTCAAGCCAAAACAGTTGTCCATCCCTCTACTAGATGATATGGGTGGATGGTGATGGAGCTAAATCAACGTTTCTCAAGCTGTGGGGCGCGCCCCTTTTGGGGGGTCGTGACAACTCTGCGAGAGGGGCGCGAGCATATTTAAAAGTCGAAAATATAAAATTATTTAAAAAAAAGTATTATAAAATTATCAATTTACACTTATAAATATATCAGCGATACACAATGAATTTTATAATTAATTTAACACAATACTAACAATATTTAACTTAATTTAACAATATTTAACAATAAACAGTTGTCCATCCCTCTACTAGGTGATATGGGGGGATGTTGATGGAGCTAAATCAACATTTCTCAAACTGTGGGGCGCTCCTCCCTTGGGGGGGCGTGACAACTTTTCGAGGGAGGCGCGAGCATATTGAAAAGTCAAAAATATAAGATTATTTAAAAAAAATTATTATAAAATTATTAATTTACACTTATATATATATCAGTGATGCACAATGTATTTTAGAATTAACTTAACAATACTAAGTTAAGAATACGTTTATTAGAGTTTATAAGTTTATTACCAGAAACCCCATGGGCTTGTCATATATTATACATTATTAAAAACAAAAATTAGTACTTATTTCGATAATTTGCGCAGTTTATAAATAATCCCCTAACTGTTAATTAAAACTTATGCGATTCGCTACCCAATGTCAAATGTTTATCAAGTAGGTATACGTATATAATGCATTGAGAGGGGTAGAGGAATAAAGAAGCAAATAATCTGAAATAAGTAAATCCTTCGCAAACATTGTCAAGGTCTTTTTATTGCATTCCAAAGCCTTCGGAACAAGTTTTTGGATAGCAGTGCACAGGAAAGATCATACTTCAGAAAGACGTATATATACGTCTGGGGAATAAACAGTTTGGCTTAGCGAGATGTTTATATACACTAAGGGTGCTTAAGAGGTTAAAGTTGTATCGTAGTTTTAGCGTCAAAGTATAGTATTATTGAATTCAATACATTGTTATTGTATGAGGGGGACGCGATGAAAATAATGATTTAAAATTGGGTCGCGAATATTGCAACTTTGAGAAACACTGAGTTAAATAGATAAAACTGCTCAAACAGAGATAGAGAACAAAGATAAATTTTGAAAACACATATTTAAGGTAACCCACTAAGTTCCGAACCATGTGTTTCAAAAGCGCATAAATAAATAATTTTCATGATATTTAGTGTCACTTAGATTAGAATATCTGCATAAAATTGTTTTAAGAACATTTTGACAAAAAAAAATTTATTCAAATACAATATATTGACAAAAAAAAAATTATTCAAATACAATATATTGACAAAAAATTAACTTAGAATCATCTTCTTTCCAAAATATATAACTTAGAAGTGGGTGTATTCATATTTTACAACAGAGGGGAGCAATTTTAAGAAGAAAACTCGTATAATTAATTCAATTGGTGGTAACTCTGAAATTAATGTGAATTTTTCAAAAATTCTAGTTGAGCCTCTGTAGAGAAGTCGGAGCTATATACAGGCAAAATATTATCATAATAGAATTTTTTTCACAACAGGAGAACGTTTGAAAAAAAAGATTTTTCTAAATTAATTTTTTGCCAAAGTATTATATTTAAATAAATTTTTTGTCAAAATGTCTTTAAAACATTTTTAATTTTATGCATGTATTATAATCTGAGTGACACTAAATACCATGGAAATTATCCATTTATGCGTTTTTTTTAAAATCACGGTTCCGAATGCAGTCGGATACTTTAAGAATAGTTTTTTACCTATTTCAAGCCTAGTGATTAGCCTGCAATATTTCGACTGCAGTTAAAAGAATATATTTTTAGATACTTGAATAAGTTATCAAGTGCTAAGAATATTAAAATTACAAAATTATGTATCATAGTTTGCGTACGACATCAATTCAGTTTTGATGGAAAAAATATTTACACACAGAATATTTCAGCCCATTTCGGAGTAATATATGAATAATATTATTCGCAGCATATTGACATTTTTACATTCTTCATACCACAAACATACAGACATGAATAACAAAAATATAGAAACACAAATATGAAACACGAAATATATAGAAAGACACATGGTCAGCTACTTGATTTTATCGTTTTATTTTTAGTCAAATAAAAACGCATTTAAAATAGTTTATTAAGTCAATTCAAGTAGTAAAAACAATACGGAATTAAATCAAGGTCATCACTTCTCTCAAATGACTCATTTAGGGGTTGTATTAAAAGCTCGTGTTCCATGCTGCAAATGTTCATCTAACTTTAAATATTTGAATTATTACTAGAACGTACAGGATACCGCAATATGTATAAAATAATTATAATCTAAGTAATTGTTGGACTACTCTTCAGTAGGGTTGAGTTTTAAGTCTTTTTAATATTATTTCATGTAATTATAATATATTATGACCCTTTACGTCATAAAAACTGTAACAAAACAAATTACTTAATGTTGTAAAATGGAATAAAACAATAATATTCATAAATATTAGTCTAATAATCAAAATCATAATTTTTGTAAGAATGCACATTTTTTTCTTCATAATTTATCGATTTTATGCATAATGTTTTGTACATACCTCATTTGCAATGAGTACAGTGATATTCAATTTTTCCTTTACATTTTCTGCAAGCCATTTTTATGCAAGAAACACTTATTATTTTAGTTATATATTTCCATTACACTCTTTGTTTTCACACTTATTGCGTTTTAGTGAATTTGTAACTCCTTTAAATTCAATATTTACCTGATTTTTCAAATTTCTTGCACTTACGTAACTTGAACGTAATTGTTAGCTGGTTTTGGGTCGTGGAGCACCTAGCCCATCAGGGCTTTTATCTCCTGTCTGGTGATTTAGATTGCACATGAGATAGTCTATTACTAGCCCATTTTTAAGAATATATAAGAATTTAAATTTAATATATAACTATAATAAAAACTTACAGAGAGGTAAAAAATATTTTACTTGCTATTAAAATGAATAAAATTTTAAAGAAACAGCTTTTTTCAAAGCTACTAATAAAAGCATGAAGCGATTGCGTTCAAAAAATTTACAAGTTAATTGCAACTACCTCGGCCAGTGATAGCCTCGGGAGAACTGACTGCCTGACCAATGGGGTAGCAGCTACTCGTGTCGTGTTGTGTGAGTGAAAAATGCTGTGATCTTTGCTCCTTTCCCGCGTTTGCGAGAAGAAACTCCGTGATTGTGTTAATGAAGTGACTTCGGTTCCGGGTGGGGTACCGTCGCCTTTTTCGGGTGCGGAAGTTTCCAGAGACCGTACGGCCAACGGAGCTCTCCTATTGGTCGATGTGTATGTGGAATTTGGGATTAGAAGATTTTTGTTCGAGATGAAGTTAAAAATTTTGAAGAGTGGTGTTTTTACATAAAATGGATAGAAATATTTAATAGTATGTGAGAATTAATATAAATTAGTCGTAGAAATTAATTTAGGAGAATGTTTCTGGGTCAGTTCGTGAGTTGTGTTGGTGTCTATTTCTCATTTTTTGGATCGAGGCATTTTCTGAATTGTCTATGTTTGTAAAGAATTTTTTCGATAAGTAAATGCTATGTAATGAAACACTTAAATGCAACGATTTTTGTATAACTGACTCATTTCCGCTGTAAACCCAATAGCATTGCATTCAAGGACAAATAACTGTGCGATATTACTTCTGGAAGTTAGTTTTACTAATGGCATCTACTCAACGAACTATATTTTACGGAATGTCAGCTTTTTATAATGTTAAACTGCCTTGGTGTCGAAACGACAACATTGACCGTTCTAGGTATATTTAGTTTTAAACCTCTCCTAATTAACCAAGAACCATAAAAATATCCATGTGTAATCACCTAGAAAAATGATTAAAAATCACGAAAAAGTTTCGACAAGAAGAACAAACTAAACAGGCTCCAGCGTCCAATCGACTACAAAGGACGTTTTAGTGTAACGTCCTATTAGTGACTATTTAAAAAGAAACATATCTTACTTATTTAAGGGGGTCACTTCACGCAGCATTTTCCCTATCTCCGTAATGTTAAAAATGACCAAGTTTAAGGAACATTTTTTAAAAATTGGCTGGTCGTACAGTCATGAAATTTTTTTGTGTATTCATTGTATTGTTTTTATTATTTTAATGGGAGCATTTTTCAAAATTTTGATTAGTTTTTTTTAAAAAAAATCATATGTGGAGTAACACGTCAAAAATTTTAAAGCGATGAAAATTCTTGTACATTTTAATCCATAAATATTTTTTGAATAATTTTTTTGACAAAACCTCTCATTAAAATATTTATTTGTATAGTGTTAACATATGTGCAAAGTTTCAAGGCTGTAAAATAAGTAGTTTTTTCAAAAATGTTCCTTTTGTGTTGAAATTTACACTTTTGAGAAATAGTGATTTAAAGTACAAACTTACTATTAATTAATGCATACCAGAACTATAACTTGGATTGCTAGTGTCATCTGCAAGATCATCTTCTTGCCTACATTTTAATTGTTTGTTTTTAATTCTTGCTTCTTTGGTTCATTGTAAAACTGACTATTCTGCTTTCCTAATACACGGATGATCTACTTTTTGCAATGCTCGACAGTGGTAAAATTCAGGTGTTGAATGTTTAATACATCTAAAACTTTCAATTTGGTAATGAAGCTTTGATTATATAAGTATATAGCTTCATGTACTAAGTCGTGTTTATGCTTGTATGTGTAACCTTTCAGTATGTGGACATATTAAATCTACACCACAAGTCACATCCCATGGGGCATAAACCGTGTCGTAGATTCAAACCTGTGAACATTTTATCAAAAATTATAGCCCATATAGCTTGCCTTATGGCTGACAAATTTTCCCGAGTTGTTTTGAACAGCCAAAACATAGCAACTTTGCAATTTGTTTATTTCAGCATCTGTCAAGCCATTACGGCATCCTAGAGATTTTTTGTCTTTAAGCTTTCTGTCTTTTAATTTTAATTTTAAGGCCCTAAGTCATGTCCCCATCATTTTCTGAACATGATTAACACATTCTAATTGTTCAATATTGACATATCTTTAGATTCTAAAAATGATTTGTATGCTTTAGAGTTCCCATATAGTCCAAATATTGTGTATATCGTAAATTGTGTAATGTCTGCGAGTGATGAGAGATACAAAAAAAAAGTGCACCTCTTCAACTTCCATTCCCCTACTATTTTCAATGTAACTTGCCGAATACTCATTGCTATGTACATCGCTGTTAAAATTACACAAACATTTCTGCGATAATATTTTAGCATCAACAACTTTCCCAGTGTTCAAACTAACTGCCGTAACAACACCATTTAGAAATATATAGCTTTTTTTTAGCCAGGTACCATTGATAGCCACTGGTACATTTGGTTATCCATTATTAAATATTGTTTCGGCAGCAGCTAAAGCCATAAACACTTTGGTTACTTTCTTTGTCACATTATTTAATGTATGCATGGAATCACAAAACCACTATGGTGCAAGTGACAAATGCATAACTCAGCAAAATATTTTTGCAACTGCTACTTTTTAAATAGACCTCATAGCATATGAAATTCTATTGTGTCCACTTCATATAATTTTGTACCTTTTTTGATTAACTACTGTTTTAGAAAACCTGGTAATAAGAAATGTTTGAATAAGACCACAAAAGTTACAACATATTAACAATTTTGTAGCCAAACCCTAGATTTGGTGACGAAAATTTATGTGAATACCTTGGTTTTTACATTAATTTTATGTAATTAATGTTGTTTCAAAGCACAAAAGAACAGTATAATGTCAGGAATTTCACAGAAACATTCAAATGAATCTAAAAAAGAAACATACTCTTTATTAAACTTACCTAACTTAGATTTTAAAGCTGATTTATTTATGTTGAAATTGTCTGACTTATCAACATTTAAATCCATAAAAGTTTAGAATGTTGTACATTTCTTTCCAAACTCTTTCGTTTTTTAAACATTTTATTACTTAACAGAGTTTAAAAAACGTTTTGTAAATGTTTTATTAATGTTTTTGATGGAAAACACTATTGAAAACGATCGCAGAAATCCGTTGCATTTAAGGAGGTAAAAAATAGGCTGTAAGTAAACAAACATCTATAACTATTCACTTCACTTCTTTCCTGGATAAGCTGCTGATCAAAATAAATTCTTTTAATCAATTTAAACCATTTGATAAGGCTGAAAAGTAGCATGTGTCTTTTGTTTTGATTTGAGAGGGCGTGGCAATCAGCGGTTTTGGGGTTTGACAGATGTAAACAACTTTTAAAAAAATATTAAAAATACTTCTAATTAAGCTAGAGCAAAAATTTAAACTGCATTAGAAAGAAAAAGAAGGGTATTTTATGTTTCAATCAAAATTGAAAAATCGATTATTTCATGGATTTTCGTGAAATGACTCCTTAAAGCGTTCATTTACAGCCTTATCATATAAAGAGTAAAATAAATGAACCACATTAATCTCTTGTTGGATAAAATAATGCGATTTAAGGTAGGGAATAAATATCTTAGTAATATTAAAAGTAATTAATATTTACCAATATATGTTATTTTAAAAATCTTTGGAATTTTTACGCTGAAAAAATCATACCATCTCCCTATTTTATATATATATATATATTCTCTCAGTTCCAGAAATGATTGAAATCTAGTTCGATATAAGAAACATACATTACTAGTTAATAGTGAATTATATTAGAATACGACCATTTTTTAATTTTCCTAACCTTTTGTCCCTTTTAGGTTAAACGCATAATTTTCATTCGTTTATATGATTGTTGCTGAATTCGGCCTAATAATAAGGAGGGGGTGATAGTAGACAGTGAGGGGACGACAAATCACCATAGAACGTGGATCGCAAACCAAGTTTAGTCAATGAAAGTAACGATAATAATAGCCAACGGGAAGACTATAAGTCAGACGAGTGCAGAGATTTGGTAGAGTTACGAAAACCTGCAGGAATGGGTATTTTCCATTAATCCCAGAGTCGCTGCAGATAGTAGCTGCCACTGCACACCAGAACGCGTGATGATGCAAGAGCATATATTTGACTGCGGTGCGTAACTACTTTCCTGTCATATATCCTGGGAAATGGATTGAACGTGGATGACCTGTTGCTGGCCTCCACGTTTCCCGAACCTCACACCCTTGGATTTCACCTTCTGGGGGTATATGAAATCGTTTGAGTAGGAAACTCCGTTGGCTGCAATAGAGGATCATCGTAGTTTCAGCTAGCATCGCCAGCACACCGAATTCGTTTTAACATGTCTAACAATCCTTCGTCTGAGGGTGTCAGCTGTAGTTGCGTTTGTGACGTTGATCTGCGAAGCATTGTTCGTACTACTAACATCCCTTATGTCTAATAAATGTAGGTCTTAACTCTTATTGACCCTATTTCATTCCATTCAAAATCATGCCCTTCATATCTGTGTTTGCGAATTACTCTGACAAAACGTTTTTAGCCACCCTAAGTTCTATGGTGATTTGTCACACCTATATTGCCTTCTATGTATCTTTTCAGACAAATTTGGCAACACCCGGCATATTTTGAAACGCAGAAAATTAATCATTCATTTTCTGTAAAAGATTGACTATTTTTTTAAATGAACTTACATTAGTCGTATTTAATCGAGTGTTGGTTTTGATAATAGCAGGTTCTGGTGTTTTTGCGTCACTTTAGAAAGAAAAATGAGATACGAGAATAATGACTCATATTTAATGTAATCTACGTATGTTTAAGATTTTGTTACTTATTTCCTGATAAAAATTATTCGAACATGAAAAACCCATATAGAGAATGTAATAATTTAAACCCATGAATTAAAACAAATTAACTTCATTAAAAAAATTCGTATTATTCCATGATAACTAAAAACTAATTTAATTATTTCAGCAATTGTATCTTGATATTTTAGATTGAGAAATGATTATGGACACATTAACCATTTTAATTCAGAAAAAAATCATTCTTTAATGGTGGAGAGATGTTGTTAAACTATCTAAAAATTGAAGTGAAAACTATACTTTGCTGAATAGTTAAACTGTTTTAGCATAAGATAATGGTTGAACTTTTTTAGCTTAGATAGAAAGTTTTAGTTTTTAAAAAGATTTGAAATATATATGTTTTACATATATTATAAAACAAATTTTTTACAATTCTTGAATTACTAAATTAACGAAGATTTCTACCTTACATAGTTAGATTTAAAAGTATTCTAGCCATTCTCCAGATTTTACAGGAAATAATACCCAAATCCCACAAACACATGTCATAAATGTGTTATGTTACTTTTAAGGGGACTTGGCACCCTTTGAGCAAATTTCTTTATTTACGTATTTAAAAATTATATTTTAGCATTTTATACAATGTTTCTATTCAAGAAAATGATACCAGATGAAAATTTTCATATATTATTTACACAATTTTAAAAATTTAAATTTTTTGAAGAAAATTGGGAAAATTTTAAAATCCTACTCCTTTTGTAAAAATTAATTTTTTTTTGACCTGAAATTTTTTTTATAATATTCTTACGGATGTTCTCAACAATTTTAGGGATAGATTTTAGAATAACTTTATTCGTTTTCAAAAAAAAAATAAAATGTTGATATACAGGCTAAAAATCAACGAAAAAACCAACATGTCTTACATTTTATTTTTTTTAAAAAAAAAGTATTCAGTTTATAGCAAAACGGATCCCTAATTTTATTACATACTTTTTTTAACATGCAGGAAAAAAATGGAAGTGATTGGTAAATAATTGTCGAAGGAGTAGCATTTTGAATGCACTAAGGTTTCGAAAAACACAAACTGAGAAAAACCAGTTTAAAGTTTATAATTCTGAAAAAATAATTATTATAAGCTTAATTAAACTTAAAATACCACTTTAAGATATTAGGTATACGTTTTTCTTTAAAATAATTGCATTTTCATATTTTTTCAACCCACACATTTTTATAAATATCAACTTTTAGAGAGTACTAATTGCACAAGAAAATTCCAGAAAAACGTTAAAAAAATTTTTTTTCTGTCACAATAGAAATTTTATCCGTTTTTTTTTTTATAATATTAAAGTATTACATTTGTATGAAAAATATATCAGGAATAAGAACTGAAATTGTAAAATTTTTAATATAAAATGGCTTAATTTAAAATTTTTACATGCACACATTTCACAAAGAAAAAAAAATGATTGTATGCATTGCCTCGGAAATATTCTGCTTTATATATTGCACATTCTTTTTTTAATTTTATTATTTCTCTTTATAAATTAGATTTTTTTTTATCAAAACGCTTTTTTTAGCTTTTTTTTTTTCTAAAAAGGGGGTGTGGCTGAATTGCCTAATTTGTTTTCAAATGAAGTTTTAGTCAACTTCTAACTTTCCGACATGCACAAGTGATATATCAATCGAAAGATAATAATGCAAAGAATAAGATTAAATGAAAATAAAAAAAAAGATAGGTTTGGGATTTTAGGGGTACCAAGTCGCCTTAACTTAAATTCCTGACTACTCAACTGACTACTCAAGCTAATTAGAGTATAACTGGATTTCATGGGAATGTCCTAAATTTTTGATGTTCCTATTAAACGAAAGGTGGATACATTTATAGTTATACTGTAAAGCATTTTTAACTATATTGTACAAAAGGTATTTTTTCGTAGAAAATAGAGTTCTATGTTGTTAGTATTTAGTTTTAATGGTTTCCCAAAAATCACAAGTCAGCATTATTCGACAGCGCATCTATACATCATTAAACACTTCTTTAGAAAAAAATTGCACATTGAGCCATAAATGTTCGCCACCCGTGTTCTAGGAGGAATATTTAACTGAGAAACAAAGAAAACAGAGACATCGTATACTTTGAAAAAATCGATTTTTCAATTTTAGTTCTAAAAAAAAGTGCTTATTTTTCTGAATCTAAAAATGTATAATACTTATATGTTTGTTGATAAAATAGCCCTAAAATATGAAAAATAAAAATGTAAACAAATGACCACGCCCTTTTTGACGATCCCTTTTGAACTTTAAATATATAGTTTCCCCTGTGTTTGATCTATATAAACGTTCTATATAGTGAACAAAATATCTTTTAGTATGTAATGTCTAATTTCTTAAAAAATAAATTTATACGTGCAAAAAAAAATTAAGATTTTCAGTAAAATTTTAAGGTTTTATGGTTATTTTAAAGAAATTACGCAATTAATTCGTTAAAAAACTGGTTCATTATTTTTGATATGTTGTTGTATATATATATGTGTGTAAATTTTTTTGTATAATCAAAGAAGATTTTTGTAAGAAATACATGAAAATATGTATTACAAGATCTCGAAAATTATGTTCATGTTAACTAAAACAAAGGGGAAAAAAACATATGAATTTAAAATTACTTTTGTAACTCTAGAAAATGATTAAGGATTATTATTAGTCATATAAAAACAGGCAAGCAAATACTAATCAAGTGTATAACATGTGAAAATAGTGTTTTTCTCAGTTTTTTCACTTTTTCTCAAAAGCATATCTTTTTGCATTTAGGTACATTTTTTAAAAAAACTATTCCACTATATGATTCCAGATTTGTTATACTTTTATACAAGATGCATATGCATATAGTGAACCTATTTGTATTTCTATTAAGATAGTGCCTAATTTTTTAAAAATAGTTTTATGCATAAAAAAAAAGCAGAAAAATAAAAAAAAAATTCAAAAATTCAAAGTTTCGTAATTTTTTTAAAGAAACTATATTAACATTTTACTTAAAAAATGGGTTCACTGTATTTTATGTATTGTTTAAAGTATGTGTAAAAATATTTTGCATAAAAAAAGGATATTTTTTTAAAAAGTGGTACCTAAACAAAAGTATATATTACGAGTTCTCAAAAATTATGTATTACTTTAATTAAGTAGTAAAAAAAAAAAAAACTTTTGGAGTAAAAAGTTATTTTTGTAGTTCTACAGAATAATTAAATTATCTTTATTAAGAACGTAAAAAATCTAAGCTCTATTGGAAATTGCAAATGATATATGTCTGATAAGCAAAGGGTCTTCTTAATTTTGGCATTTTACTCTTTCGAGCATGTCCTGGTTCCCTTAAGAAACATCTTAAAAGTTAATTTTTCTTCCTATAAAAGGAAGATTCATGGAAATAATGTGTTAAGCATTTCAAAACGATTGTGTGTTTCATTTCTCTTAAACGAAACTTTAAATATGAACTTAAATTTATGTGTTCAGCATTTGTGAGTTATTTAACCAAGATGAAATCGCTTTCTCGATACTAACATTACTGGCCATGTTGGGTATCGTAGTGACCCCAATCTTTTTTTTTTTTTTCATCGTATAAAAATCTTTCTTAAATCGTAATTTCAGTGAAAAATTTAATTAAGATCAAACATACTTACCTACTTGTAAGGAATATATATATTTAATATTTCGTTGATAATTTGAGATATAATCAGATCAAACTGAACTAAAATGTTTCAAATGTGCGTGACTTTAATAAAAGACTCAAACACATAGCCTTTTCGCTAATATAACAGAAATAATATTTGTAGGCAAAACTGTCAAATTTTATTCAAGTTATTGTAGTTTTATTTTTCTTCGATGATCAATAAATAGCATTTTGAACTTTTACTTCTGTGTTTTTTTAACATGGTGCAGTGTGTTTTGTAGTACGCTTGTGGCTTTATATCTTTTTTGGTGGAGTTCTTTAGGTTCTTTTCGAGGCATAAGTTTCCTGTTCATGCTTTTCACAAATTCTTTTTCGCTATCATGATTAAGGTATCCGACTACATTCGGAACCGTGTTTCTCATTAAGTGCATAAACGGATAATTTTTATAATATTTAATGTTACTTAGATTAGAATAGATGCATAAAATTGTTTTAAGAACATTATGAAAAAACAAATTATTTAAATAAAATATTCTGGCACAAAATTAACTTAGAATAATCTTTATTCAAAATGTTCTTATTTTATAAAAAATGCTTCCATAGTAATAAAATTTAGCTTATATAAAGTAAAGACTTCTCCAGAGAGTCTGCAATAGAATCTTTGAAAATATCACATTATTTTCAGATTTACCACCAATTAAAGTAACTATCGCCGTTTTTCCCTTAAAATTTATCCCCTCTTGTCGTAAACTATGGATAAATCCACTTCTAAGTTATATATTTCAAAAATGCTAGTTGAGCCTCTGTAAAGAATTTTGAGCTATATACAGGCAAAATATTATTATAATAAAAACATTTTTTCACAAAAGGAGAATATTTTGAAAATGGGTCATTCTATGTTCATTTATTGTCAAAATATTATACTTAAATAGTTTTTTATTGTAATATTACTCTTAAAGTAGTTTTATATATACATTTTCTAATCTAAGTGATACTAAATATCATGAATATTATCCATTTACACGCTTTTGAAAAATCAGGCTTCCGAACGTAGTCGGATACCTTAATATCCACTATTTCATCAGGTGCTTTGCCTTTTGTAGCCTTGCTTTTGATCACTTTGAACAGCATCCAATAGAGATCGCAGTTGCCCATTTATGTTTGTTTTTAATACTCTGTTCCCTTACATGCATAAACTATAATGTGGGAGTCGTATAAAATAGCAATCATCCAATCAATTCATTCACCATTGGAAAATGTAACTTGTTCATAGAAATTATTTCGGAACAAAAGTGGTTTCACGGAGAACTCAGTAAGTACCTTAAAATTGTAAAGAAACGTTGGCCACACCCAAAAAAAGAGGGAGATATGCGTCGACAAGTATATTATTTCAGTTCCCAAGAAGAATCCGATCCACAGGAAGATACTGACATGATCGTTGATAACAAACAGCTTTCCCAAACTTAAAGATTCCGTGAACTTGGGGTGAATCTATGTTCCACGTGACCTATCCAAGGATAGTAGCAAGAAATACATCTTATAGACCTATGTAAGAAGTTATGGATTTGATTACAAGAAATAAGGATCGTAAAGCATATTGGGGCTCAAAGTCCTCATGTCGGCATGGTGCGGAAGCTTGCAGAGTGATGTGTAAACTCAAGAGTATTCCTAGTTATTTGACCGTGAATCAAAATTACGAGGGCAGTCTCCAGTAGTCCTTGAGTTAATTTAGAATGCGACGTTAAAAGAAGTCAAATTTAAAAAGTTGATCAATTAAGACATTACTAGCTTAAAAGAAACATCACACTTTTCAAACAAGATGATTTCTATGTGGGTTTCTTTTAAAAAGCAGATGTATCATGATTCAAACACACATACACTATTTTTTTTACAAAAGAATAGATTTATTGTACAATTGCGCTATGCTTAAAAATTACTGTGATTTGAAATGCTGCTCGATAATTAAAATATGTATTAGAAAATATATATTGTAACATAATTGATATAGTTTTTACTTTTATTACAATATATCTATAATTAAATAAATATTCAGTAATAAAATTTTACATGATTTTTTTTTCAGCATTCAATGGTTCGGAACTTGAATGTCAAGAGCAGTATTACCAATCTCCTCAAGGCTATTTCTCTGTATATCCCAAAAGAAACAATTGTCACGATGAAGGTGAGTTTGATTTATAAACTTTTATTGATACTATAAAATATAGTTGCTTCTTCATTCAATACGTAATAGCCATTTCTAGTGCAAAAAAAAAAGCTTTGATAAACTAAATATCACTACATTTATAAACACAAAAGGTAACATATGTAAATCTGTATGAATTATTTGATCTAATAAAAAAATTATCACAAATTCGTTATCTGTTATTTATATGTGCTACTTAGACATAGGTTGCTTCAAATAGTTGAGAAGTGAGATATACAACGTCCTTTAATAGGTAATGTTTATATGTATGTATGCAGGAGAACATTGTTTCCCTCACTTATTCACACATCGCGAGATATCTGGAACACTTACAGAGTTGAAATTTTGCTGCCATATTCTTTTGGTTAAGTAGAGACCAGCCAAGAAGCGTGTTTTGTGAAAATCGACACTCAAAAAGAATTGCAGTGCTCTGTTACAACAAAACTTCACACTTTTAAACGTCTATACTCATAAAGTGAAATTTGTGGATGATGTGTTCTTTAGTTGAGCAGAGATCAGCTGAAAATGGGTTTTGCGGAAATCCACTCCCTAAGAGTTTTTAGATAAGGTAAGTATTATAAGCAAGCAAAAAAGCTATAGATTCTCCAGATATAAATAAAAGGAAATCCTTATTTGAATTATACGACTTACACACTTTATATTCGGTAAACATGTCATTTGTTGAATAGAGATACAGAACCAACAAGTTTTATGGAAATTGGATCTCATGAAGAGGGGTGCTGAGGGGGCATTATATTTCTTATTTTTGATCTTCTGGTTTTTGAACTCTAAGAAGTATCGACTTTAAATTTGGAAGACTTGTTTTTTTCTGTTTAGAAGAAATCTACTAAGAACGTGTTTTGTATAAATTGGTTTTCGAGGAAAATTCCGGGGGCATTAAACAAAAAAATAATAATAATAATATCTTTCTTGGCCTATTAGTACCGATTGGAAAGTTAGAAAAGGGATTGCACGAGTTGATGAGTCTCCGATATGGATTAAAATTTCGTGTTTTTGAGCTAACAGAATTAAAAAATTAAGAGAGTTGAGCTAATACGCCTTCTAGTAATAGCTTAGATAATGTGTGTTTCGATTTTTGAGAATATACAGGATGCTTTTAAAATCATGAGGCAGATAAAAATAATAATTTTTTGTACAGGAATATATCAGCAGAAGTGCCATGTTGTATAAGGCACAACGCGATGCTATTTCTTAAACTATTTTAACATTTTTTTGCAGGAAATCACTCCTTAAGTATGCTCTAAATGAAAATTTTTCTCTACGTTAATGTGTTATTTTTTTGTCTGTGCCTCAACGAGACAGTGTCGTCCATATCTGCCTATACAAAAATTGTTCGTTTTAGTGAGCGTTTCCACCACTTTCCACTTTGTTCCACTTTTTTAGAATTACCATGAATAAAAAGTTGTTTTTTAATAACGATAATTATATTTATATACATATTGATGTTTTTATTATTTTTGTTAAAAATAACAGATATGTTCTTTAGTTAGAAATTCATTTTAATAATATGAACCTAATTAAAACAGAAAGCAACGTATTTGATGCATCCTATCTTGATATGATTTTGAGTATTATAGTGAATAAATTAAATTGTACCTGTAATATTTTTTCATAAAAGAAAAACTATTAATTTTAGTATTATTAAAATATCTTTTTGTGTAAAAGGTATTTTAATACTTCTATTAATGGAAATATTGTTCTTAATTATTTATAAGGTAGCATTTTTCGTAAAGAAAAGTCAAAATTTTTTCTTGTTCTTATAAAATTTCTTATTATTTAGATGACACATATCTATTCAATGAATTTTCCCAATGTATACATTAGTAATTATTCATTATTATTGATTTGGTGTTAAATTTTTCTTCTTTTCATTTTTAATTAGTTTAAATGCTCAATATGCTCCGATATTTATTTTACATTTTACTTTCTCTAAATGGTGCCATTGGTTACTTTATTTAGTAATTTTTAAATTCAGTGTGAATCTTATTTTATAATTTTGCAATTTTTCATTTCTAAAAAAAAAACATTGTTTAAGAAAAGTTTTTGTGGCTTTCATCTTATGCTGATGAAAGTAATAATATATTTTCCGAAGTGCTTTTGAATAATTTTTCTTAAGTAAATTCCTACCTAGTGTTTTGGTAGGCTCTGATTGAAGGATTTATATTTAATATTTTTCACTAATATAAAGAATGTGTCCATCTTTAATGATAGTTCATCAGTGGAATCAACTTTTCAAGCTATTAATTAAGTTGTCGGGCACTGTAATGGGAATACAAGAATAGACACGGTGTAACCCATGTTACAGTTCATTTAATTACCTTGATGACGACTTAAAGAAACAAAGCATCTAGCAAGATAATTTCACATATGCTCAATCTGATTCAGACTTGGTGATTGAATTATAAACTCCATTCTCTTTAAACTCTCATCCTCAAGATAGTTATCAGCAAGCATGCCCTACAATACTCACCATCAGAATGAACTCGTTACCAAAAGCAGCAGCATATGGGCAGGCATCGTTCAAAGACATTCTGCAGATATTATCATATCATTCAGGTGTGTCTTATGGATCCCATTCAAATTAGTGTGACCCTTCAACTTTGGTCTTTCAATTTGAATATAACGGGATATAATGAAACATATTGAGCTTTAGGGTTATTTAAATTCTTTAACATCGGATTAAAAGAAATTCAAACGACTAAGAAGCATGAAGAGTGCGCTATACATTTAAACATATTTGCTAATATGCAATATTTTTTCAACTATATTTTGAATTGAATTTTAATCCATAGAAAGGCATCAGTTATTTTATAGTAATCAGTTTTAACTGTCGACAATTATACACGTAAAATACATTTTACAGATTTAGTTGGAATTAACATCATTTTAAGGTATCCGAATACGTTCGGAACCATGATTTTAAAAAAGAACATAAATTAATAATTTTCATAATATTTAGTGTCAGTTAGATTATAATATATGCATAAAATTATTTTAAGGACATTATGACAAAACATATTATTTAAATACTTTATTTCGGCAAAATGTTAACTTAGAATAACTTTTTTCAAAATGTTCTCCCTTTAAAAAAATGCTTCCAAAATAATAATATATTGCTTATATAAAGTAAAAACTTCTCCATAGAGGCTGAACTAAGATTTTTGAAAAATGCACATTATTTTCAGAGTTACTACCAATTGAAATAATTATCGACGTTTTTTCTTAAAACTTCTTTCCTCTGTTGTAGTAAAATATGAACAAATCCACTTCTAATTTATATATTTCAAAAAATCTAGTTGAGCCTCTGTACTACATGCTGGCAAATTATTATTATAATAGAAGCATTTTTCACGAAAGGAGAATATTTTAAAAATTGGTCATTCTATGTTCAATTTTTGTCAAAATATTGTACTTAAATCATTTTTATTGTAATAATATTCTTAAAACAATTTTATATACATTTTCTAATCTAAGTGACACTAAATATCATAAATATTATCCATTTATACACTTTTGCAAAATCACGGTTCAAAACGGAGTAGGATACCTTAATTTTTAACAGGAGCTGTAACTATAATGACGGCTTCAACTATGATAGAGAAATTTAAACTATACCTGAAATAGCATATCTACTTTAAATTTGACACTACATGATGGTCCATCTCCCCGTAATGTCCCAATTATTCCACCATTTTTCCCTTAAAAAGGATTTTTGGTAGAAAGGATTCAAATCTATATCTATGAATGAACTTAAACGACTCGTTCATGAAGGGAAATTAAACTATTTCATAAAAAGGACTTAAAAATAATATAAGTATATGAATATTCTTAGAAAAAAATAAGTGTCTTTAATTACATACAGTAAATAATAACTTCAGACTATCGTCGTGTAAGATCAGACCCAAAACACTAACACAGATCTGCAAAATGCTACAACATTGACAGTATAACGTGACTTATATAGGAAAAAACATTTTTATTTAATTAATTGCAATTTGAATGATGCAAATTTATTTATCAGTCCAGCTGATTGACATTGAAGGCCAGTTCATCATTTTGTATGTTGAGAATAAAATTAGTACAAGGACAACCGGTGCGCGCGGGCATCGTATTTTTGAATACAGAAGAGGAAAACATCTGATTTTGCATCCCACTCTTTTCATTACCGCACGTTAATTTAATCACTTAGCCTGCAGCATATTTAACGTGCATATCCTCATCTAAAGGGTGTTTTTTTAGAGGTACAGAACTTTAAATTGCAATAAAACAACGATGTATTATTCGATTGACATGAATCTTTTTTATTCGAAAATAATCTTGTGGCATTACATTTTAAATATGATTTCTGGCATAGGACTTTCACGGCTGGCTCGGATGTAGTCCAATCTGGACGTCCAATATTCGATAACTTTTTCTAACATTTGTGGCCGTATATCGGCAATAATGTTGTCTTAATCGAATGTTGTCTTCCAAATGGTCAAGCGTTTGTGGCTTATCCGCATAGACCAATGACTTTACATAGTCCCACAGAAAATAGTCTAGCGGTGTTAAATAACAAGATCTTGGAGGCCAATTCACTGGTCCAAAACGTGAAATTAGGCGGTCACCAAAAGTGTCTTTCAATAAATCGATTGTGGCACGAGCTGTGTGACATGTTGCGCCGTCTTGTTGGAACCACAGCTCCTGGACATCATTATTATTCAATTCAAGAATGAAAAAGTTAGTAATCATGGCTCTATACCGATCACCATTGACTGTAACGTTGTGGCCTTCATCGTTTTTGAAGAAGGATTCCACCAGCCCATAAATCACACCAAACAGTCAGTTTTTCTGGATGTAACGGTGTTTCGACATACACTTGTGGATTAGCTTCACTCCAAATGCGGCAGTTTTGTTTGTTGACGTAGCCATTCAACCAGAAGTGCGCTTCATCGCTAAACAAAATTCGCTTATGAAAATCGACCATTATTTTCGAAATAAAATTGCACAATTTGAAAGCGTTGTTCAGGCGTGAGTCTATTCATGATGAATTGCCTAGCCAAACTGAGAATAAATCACTTAGCAGCTGTTAAATCGGTCGCCATCTTGGAAAGTAATGCCAACTTAAACTTCTATACCTGGAAAAAAATTACTCTGTATAAGGTGTCTATTTAGTGCAGCGTTTCTCAAACTGTGGAGTGCATCCCCGTAGGGGTTAGGATAACTGTATGAGGGGCGCACGAGCATATCAAAAAGTCGAAAACAAAAGATTATTTAAAAGAATTAACTTACTGAAAGTAAAAACAAACAAAATACATTCTGACATAATAAAAAGTTAAATACACATTTACACTGATAGATTTCACTTATAAATGTATCAGTACTGCGCAGTGAATTTTATAATTAATTTAACAAATAGTAAGTTAAGAACAAGTTCAGCAATTACCAGCAAACCCTTGGGCTTCTTATGCATAAAATTACATACACAAATTAGCTCTCATATTGATCATTTGTACTATATTATAATTAACCCCTTAAGTTTTGGTTAAAAATTACGCGATCCGCTCACCAAAGCAATCGTTTTCTAAGTGTATGTGATGTATTGATAGAGGGAAGGGGGAGAAAATGAATAAATAAGGAAATCCTTTGAAACATGTAAATCCTTCGCAAACACCATCAAGATCCTTTATGGCAACAGAAGAGATCGTACTGTAGAAAGACGTAAATATACGTCCAAAACCATTAATGCTTTACCTTAGCGAGTCTTTTATATACGCCGATGGCACTTAAGAGGTTAAAGTTGTATTGTAGCTGTAGTGTCAAGGTATAGCATTATTGAATTCAATACATTGCTATTGTATGGAAATTATGATTAATTTTTGGGTTGCAAATATATATTAAAAGTTTGAGAAGCAGTGCTTTAGTGGAAATGGGACTCAAACACGTAACTCAACCGTCACTCACTATCACGTTAATTCTATAGTCCCAATGGACTATCACTGTCATTTTATCTAATTGAAATGAATATGTTCCCTATTTAGACTCTTATTTTTTGCAATACTAAATATGGTTTCAGCAATACGTACATTTCAAAATGAAATATTTTGAATTTAGATTACATCTCTAAATTTCATTTATAGACTGTAGTAAACAGTAATACAAATAAACAGCATCATTTAAACATTCAGACATTTCTTTCCCTTTAGAATGCATTTCAAAATTTTATATACATTCTTGACGTGCGAAGATAGCTTTGAATAATATAACAATCGTTGATCACAAATGCTGAATTTATTTAAATGAATTATATATAATTAAGTTTGATGCAACGTCGTATGGAGCAACAACTATTTCATTTTTAATTAACTTGAAAATAAATGTATTTTGTCAGACCGATAAAACATGATAATTAAATATATTTAAAGCATTTGTGCTGTAATATATATCATAGTAAAATTATATATGACAGTATTTACTAAGATGAGAATTCCATTAAGAAATAGCTTTTCTTAATCAAAACTTAGTTCAATGTGGCTGTTTTCCAGTGTTTGTTTTGACTTTAATTACAAATCCAACTTAGTTTGTTAAAAGTTTTATGACTGAAATGGTAAAAGATTTAGAAGAGTTCTAAGCAAATTAACTGTAAGTTATAAGCTTTCTGGGATGTCTTTTATAGTTTAACGATCTTAGAATATTCTGGATATACTTAAGGAGAAGATTTCTCCTTCAATTGCTTTTGAAATGTATAAAGACTTCATGACCTTTAATATTTATGTAATTATTATCAATATATGGATTGAAAAGCTATTTTATTAAACTTAAAACGTGAACCATAATTCTTGTCACTTTATTATCAAATGATATTTTGATAAAGATTATTGCGATAGCATTATCATGATATAACATCAAATTTAAGGCACAATGCAAATCAAAATATTGATGAAAGCGTTCTAACGTATAATTAATATAATACAACTATTATTTAACATGATGTAATTATTTAATCCTCATATTAAGGGTATAAGCTAAATGCGTACATTGATTTATTTAAATCTATTTAAAACAAAATAGTCTGAGAATATGATTTTCTAAGCTTTGTCTCGCATTAGAAAAATAATTTATCATATAGATAATGTTATATTAATACATATTTCATTCTTCCATTAAGTAAAAATTTATCTTCTGATCATATTTCTGCACAATTTTATTATTTATAATTTGTTATAAATTATTATAGTAAGTCACATCATTTTTGTATTATAGTTTTAGTTTAGTAAAGGCAATCGAATGAGTGAATTAGAAATAGTGTCAGTGTCTGTATTAACAGGAACAAAGTCAGTAGTAATGACCTAAAAACTATTGTTTGTTTTGTACCATAGAAGCATATTTTTATAAAATAAAACACTATTAAATAATAAATAACGTGCAAATTAAAAAGTGACAACTTAACCAAGAAACTCGCCGAACAGTGGCTGGATGAGGTAACCTAGCGGTCAAAGTATCGGATCATGGCTACCGTGTTATGAGTTTGAGCCCAGTAGCACTAATGACCCGCAGTGTAGGGAAGCGATGCACTTTAAACTATCTAGAGTTCAAACGTCCTCCCATTGGTGTGGTAATTAGAAGTAGGAGGTACCAGTTCCTGTGTCATCCTCGTCATTTGACCATGGTTCTAAATTACGAGATCTATCACCAAAAGCCCTCGTGTATCCAAACAGCGCGACGTTAATATTCATTCACTCACTCGCAGAACAAGGGACATGCGCAAATAGAATATGGGAACGGTGAGGTGGTGCTGTTGTCAAGACATAGGGTGCAAAAAGCAATCGATCTAGTTAGAAGGGTAACTGTTAAGAAGTGTAAAAGCGAAGAGTTTCGTTTCCATTGCTCTAAAGCATGTTTTCAAAAGATGATCAGCTACCGTGGCGTAAAATAGAGATTGCCGGTGGCGAAAATGCAGCAGAAAATTCCCAAGGATTACTGGAAACCTGTGCAAAAGGCATTGCCGTGTAGGGTGATTACACTATGGGTTAAAATGTTCCACTAGGATCCAAAAGAGCCCGGATTAAATCATGAATTTAATGAATGGCATCCACGGGGTTCAACACGTCCACAGAAATTTCGATTATAATCCAGTCAGTGCAGATAATGCTGATTAGGGCCTACGATTGAAAGGGTGTAATTCTTACGCATGCTGTGCCTGCAGAACAAACTCTCAACCCAGACTATTACTGCCAATTTCTACAGAACCATTTGCATCCGGGTCTGGGGCGCAAATGTTCACGTTTATAACAAAACAATCCCCCTATCATATAGAATGGCAACGATCGTTGCCCCGTAGCAAACAATGTCACTTTCTTATTATGGCGGTGGCAGTGGAAAATCTTGAGACATCCTTCCTACTCACCTGACATGAACTCTTCGGCATTCGATTCCTCTCTGAATTAAGGAACCTCTCATAAGCTGCCTTGGGCCTTCGGTGTAAATACTGGGCATATGGCTCGTGAAGCGAGCTTCCATCACATATCCGGAAAGTAGATGTGGAACGACAGTGTTCTTTTATCATGCTAGCGTGTAGCAGGCAGCTGATTGGTCGAGCCAATCGTTGTTGTAATTTCCTGGGTCAACATCATAAGCTGCCAATTCTATGACGTTTCATCTGTACGCTACGCAGTAGGGCGCTTCATCGCTGACTTCAAGAATCAACACCTCGCCCATGGTCTCCAACGGTTTCCCGACATTCGACATAAAGTTAAAAACTTTTCTAGTGATTATATAGAAGGAATGTAATGCAATTGTACTTGTAAATTTATTAAAGTATTATTTATACTTGTGTTGTCAATACTTAGTTTACAACCCTCGCAGTGAAATAAAAATTTGATTCATTTCAATAATTAAAGAGTTACTCGATAAGACATTGTTTCAAATGTGAATACATTTTTTTTTTAATTTCAAAAGACAGAACTTAAACAAGCATTTTGGGAGTGATTATAAACAATTCCTTTCTAATTGTATGAACTAAAACTCTTTTTGTAGAATCTATGTTAATCCTGAGGCTAGAAATATCTGAAGCCATTCCAGTCAATGAAGGGATTCCACTTCTTATTGCGTGTGTTATTCAAAATCGTGGGGAAGTCAACATTACGTGGTTAAAAGATGGATTTCCTATTATGTTTGAAGCCTCTCAAGGTCGATTGTGGACTATGCAGGTGCCAAAGGATTCGTCCGGCAGATCTTCGTTTCTTCTTGGCATTGATAAGATAAATAAACATGATATAGGTAACTTTTTATTACTTTTCCATAGTTGCATTGCGTTAAATTTATTAAGTTATGCATTCAAGGCTATTTTTATTTCCTTTCTTTCAATCTCCAAGAAGTACTTGGTTTCCGTTATCTCAAAAAATTGTTCCAAGCAAAAAGTAGTTATATGTCTAATAATAATATCACAGTTCTCAAACAATAATCATCGTAATCTTTGAGGGAAGGAAATAGAAATGGATACAGGATACGTTCAGAAAACATGAACAAAAATACTTGAACAATTATTCAACGTGTGGTAATTAACAGTATACTGTGTTCCAGGTGCTTTCATTTATTTTATTTTTGTTTTAAAAATATAAGGCAAATAAATATATTAAAAAAAATAACACAATTATATATTTCAAAAAAGGTAATGACTCTAAAATCAATATATTAAAAATTTAAATTAAATGATTAAGATTTTTTGAGGTAACATCAATTTCTTGATTCTTCTCGAGTAGCATCAGTTCCTTGCTACAGTATAAATATATCAAACGATAATTGATTATTGGGTATTATAAGGGAATAATTGTTTATATGATATGAGTTACTGATATTTAAAAGTTTCAAGTGAACATGGCTCATATTACACTGTCTTCGACTATACCAGAGGTACTTAACCTATTTTTTTCCGCCTGGCACAAACATATGTCATTCATTTCAAGTGGGTCGCAACATGAGGATTAATGGGGAAAGGATGGCGCTATACGACAAAATATATTTAAAATATGAAACATTTATCAAAATATTAAAACTTTCTAATTTTTGGATTTTATTTACAAATATATTACACTTTCTATCAAACACTCACAAAAAAATCGGTGTTACGGATTTTTTATCGAGTTATAGGGTAGTTCCAATTTCCTTTCATCTATGACCACAAGCATTTTGAATACATTCTAGGGGCATACAAACAAAGCTGACATGTAATTTAATAACTTGATTCTATTATCTTGGCAAAGCCCATTTTATTTTTATTTCAAGCATTAATTTATCAAATCCTGGATGGTTGCAAATAAATTTTTTTGTTTGAATTTCAAACTGAAATCAGTATTGTTTGTTTAAAATTAGTTATACTTGCTTGTTTCATTTTTGTTTTAGACTTGCTTGTGCAAATTATTGTAAATGATTTCATTTATTTTATTGAAACAAATAATTATTTTCAGACCGAAAGATCACTCTATGTTGTAATGGTTGATAAAATATATAAGTATGGATCTTATATAACAGAAAAATGTAGACAAACTAAAAGTCATTAGACTAAAAGGAAAAAAGATGTTATCTGAAAAAATGATTGAATTTTCTTATGAAACGTCCCCTGTCTCAGAATAGCCCGATGGGTCTCATGTTGAATATTGCTATATTTAATTGAATCAAAGTAAAAAAAAATCAATCTTCTTCAAAAGAGTAGGCTATGAACTTGAGGAGAATTTATGTCATGCCTTTATATACATTGATAAATACATTCATTAGTATAAAGAACATTTTCCTTTAACGTAAATGATTTCTTGAACATGCATTATTAAATCAATTCACAAATTCTTGATTTCATCCTCTTGAAATAACACTTTTGTAGCAATATTTATCTTGCGTTTGTCGTACAGGTCATGATAAATCTAGTGAAAAGCCATCTAAAATCTAGTGAATAGCCAGACAATTTAAGTATATTAATAAGATTTCCCAGGTGGAAAGTCTTAACTAGTTTATATATTAACTAGATTTAAAATTATTTTGTACCGTTTTTTTTAATAAAAAAATTAAGTTAAGTAAATGTTCTTCCTTTTAAATAAAAGATGGTGGCCATTCTGAAGCAAATAAAAATCCCTCTACTATCTAAACCTTTCAAACCATTGTCGGTTAAATTATTCGTTTGCGATTGTCTTAAGCGTCGTTGATTGTTTGCGATTTTAAGAACAAAAATTTTTCAGTTTTCCTGAATGTTGTGAAATATTATTCAGAAGCCGAATAAAATATTTCTTGCGGAAATTTTTACTTTCTTGGCAGTATTCATTATAAAAAAACTCAGATTATGAAGAACTTTTTATCTCTGATTATGAAAAAAATTATACCAGACTTAGAATTATACCAGGAATAATTTTTTTCATAATCAGAGATAAAAAGTTCTTCATAATCTAAGTCTCGTGCACACTGTTTTACGTCGTAAAAAAATTCAAGTACATTAAACATTTAAATTTAAATAAAATGTTTGATACATTTCTTTAACCGAAAGATTTGTTTCTATTCTTTTTGAGATATCTGACTACGTTCGGAAACGTGATTTTAAAAAAGCGCATAAATGGATACATTTCCAGATATTTAGTGTCACTTAGATTAAAATACATGTACAAAATTGTTTCAAGGACATTTTGACAAAAAAATATTATTTAAATACAATATTTCGGCAAAATGTTAACTTATAACAACCTTTTTTTCAAAATATTCTCCTTTTGTGAAAAATGCTTCTAAAAAAATAATATTTTTCCTGTATATAGCTCAGACATCAACAACAATTAGAACCAAATAAAATAATCGTATGCGTTTTTTTCTTAAAATTTCTCCTCTCTGTTGTCGTAAAACATGGATAAACCCATTTCTAAGTTATATATTTTAAAAATTCTAGTTGAACCTCTGTACATACGTCTGAGCTAAATGCAGGCAAAATATTATTATAATAGAAGCATTTTTCACAAAAAGAGCATATTTTGAAAATAATTCATTCTATGCTAATTTTTTGTCAAAACATTGTACTTAAATAATTTTAATGCAATACTATTCTTTAAATATTTTTATATACTTTTTCTATAACTATCGGATTTAGCATGCACTTATTACATCTCATTACATAAAAGTTTTATTACTATTTCTTATTTTAAACTACTTAATAAATGTCTCTGTAATTAATGTTCTTCATAATATAATATAATACCCACCATTTGTGATTATAATTATTTTTCTTCTAGCTTATTATATTTTGTCATTTAAATATTAATTTTTAGAATCCTTAATCCCAGTTGGTTTTATATAATGATAATCAATTATCGCCATAAATTTGCTGCTACCATTTTTAATAAAAATGCATCATTTTTTATTTTTTTACAGGAACTTTTACTTGTGTTGCCAATGAAGGTGCAAAGAGTGAGAATTTATCCGCTACTGTTAATATAAAGCATATATCGAAAATTATGATTAATCCTCTTGCTGCAACCGTTGTAAAAGGGAGCTCTGTTAGTATTACTTGTGTTTCTATAGACGGTATTTACAGGGCTTCAAGTTACAGCTGGTTGAAGAATAATGCAGATATTAACAGAAGACGAGATCCTGAAAAAGTTGAGTACTTGTACCCAGGAGGAACGAGATTAATCCTCAAGAATGCTCAAGTTTCAATGAATTACACATGCATAATGCGCACGCAAACCGGATTACTCCGTCTTACCAGTGCCATCACGGTCATCAATGGATCAGGTGAGTTGTTATTTTATTCTTTTAATATAAGTATTTTCATTTTCCTACTTATATTAATGCTGATTATATTGCAGCATGCTGGTCTTTAACGTTTATAGTAAAGGATTTGAATATTCTGCACATATTAGAGGATATGACATCAACGTACTATACTAGCATTATTTCTGATATTATTAAACTAAACTCAGTGACGCAACACCCAATAAGAGCCAAGGCTAACCAATTCAGTTTTCGTAACTTTTGGCGCTGAGATGCCTGCATTAGCAGATATTCGGGTCAGTTGGTCTGCCTGACACGAAACTCCCAGTGTTTATTTCCCCAGCAAGACTGATATTAATTTATAAACCCACTGAACGGATGAAAGACAGACTTGAACCCGGGACCTGTGGCGGCGAAACGCAGTAAACTACCACTGAGCCACTAAGCTACTCTGACATCATTATTTGGTAAAATATTTGAAACCCAGTTGCTGAGTTGTTAGCGCATCACGCTTCCACACCACTGGTGATAGGTTCAAACCCCTCCCTATACAAGGTTGACTCAGTCTTTCATACCTTCAGTGTATAGATAAATGAGTACCAAATTTGCTTGGGAACTTAAAACTGGGAGTTTCACGTCAGACTGACCGCCTGGACGAAACACCCACACTGCAACACACACGGCCGGAACACACACACTACTACTTGGAACACAATTCCGAGAATGAGCAATACATATTAATGACTGTCGTTTATATTTCTTCTGTAAAATCTATAAGACAGATACAACAATTTTTATTCGAAAATTTGATGATTTATACAAACGAAGATTCTGAAATATTCGAAAAACGATTTGGCGAAAAATATGATAATATACCGATGATTTTAAGTGGAGACTTCAATATTTACTTTGCAGATGATAAAAATCTATCACTAATTGAATTTCCAAATGAAACATTTAATTTAAATGCGCACAATGGTCAAAAACTGAGTACTGCAAAATATAAAACGACAATCGATGCAATACTTAGATAAATTTGAACCAAACATTTTCCTTTCTTACTTTAGTTACCATAAGCCTATTGTAAGAAAAATTATTCATGAAATTTGAAATGTGAATGGGAGCATTACGTTGTTGGAATATACAGTTTAAGGCATCTGAAATATCCCAAAAATGCAATAAATGGCCTTAAAAATACTTTATAAGGCTATTACTGTAAGTTTTGTGTCATATAAGAAGTCTAAAATGATCGGTATGTTGAAAATAACAATTGTCCAATTTATCTATGATTCGGGATGTTTTTTCATCAATATTTACCCTGTTGATCGTTTTTGTTTTTAAAACGCGGTAAATGCTATATATTTGCTTATTCAAGACTCCAACAATTGTTTTTTCACTTTGTATGTAGCAGGATTAAAATGTTCTCTGACTGAGTCCATACCTTAAAATATATCACAATATTAAATTTCTGAAGCACATCATCCTTCCAAACAAAACCTTTGAGTAACAATACACTTTTGCCACGTCTTGTAAAGACCATCGAATATTTCCATGTTCTTTAATTCAGCCAGATATGCACTTTCAACATCATCTGCAGACACGTCTACGCTTGACATGCGGGGAATGATATGTTGACACACCCTGTGCATGTTAAAATCCTTTTTCGGTATCCATTGACATATGACCGAGGATATCCCAACTGATTATCCTATTCTTTGATTCTTGTTTTTACTTACCGTCACAAAAATCTATTCGATGTTTTCAGAGGTGCTGGAAGTCTGCGGACGTCCAGAGCGTTTGTCCTCTTTGACATTTTCTCTTTCTTCTCTGAAAAGTCGATGGCACTCAAAGGCTTGCGTATGCGATAATGTATTAAATCATTAAACCTGCTTCAAAATTTCGTAAATGTTCGTAGCTCTCTTTCCCAGGTGATCACAAAAGTTAATATCTATTATCCGCTCAACAAACGGTAATTTCTTTCAATCGCCGACGACTAAATACATGCGCCAACAAAATCTTACACCGTGTCCACCCACTGACCACATTATCTGGAAAAATCTGTTTTTAGAAAAGGGGAAGAATGCAATAACGCAGAAAAGTTATTGTAGTCGTTCTACTGCAAAATTTTTCCACGTTATATGCTCCGTTCGGGAACTTTTGAAACACCTAACAGTATTTCAACCTTTAAAATAATCTCATCTTCTGATAATTGAGTCGATTTCATCATCATGTTTAAGGAGATGAAATCAGTGACGTGTGTGTGTTAATAATTCTTAAGACGTCATAAGAGTAGTGAAGGTAAGTAATGGTCAATGGCGCACACATGAATTTTTTAAGGGGGAGGGGGACTTCGGGCTGAAAGTCCATCATTCTCGTATCATGTTCCAATGCGCTATCCAACATATTTTTTTGATTTTGTCGATTTTGGGGTACACTATACAGTAAAAAATTAGTTATTGAATAAATAATTAGCATAAATTAATAAAAATACTGATTAAAAAATACTATTTTAATTTTACGTACAATATACATAGGATTCAAATCAATCGAAAAAAATCAGGGGCTATGGGGGGCCACTAGTGATGGTAAACCTAGGCTTAGGCACATATTAAAAGACAGCACATAACAATGTAGTCTTGCTACTGTTGATAATTGACATTTAAATCGAACTTTCCAGTTTTTCAGAGAATATATTCAGGAATACCATTTTGCGATTTTAATTATTCGAGTCATGATCTCGATGAGGCCAATTCAAAGAATGATATGAGGTTTTCCACAAATCGAGGCCCTGGGCGCAAACCTAGTTGACCCACGACACACATAAAATATTCCTGGCTTAGACCCAAGCATTTTGTGAAGTTGTGAGGGAAAATGTTACTTGACACAGTGAATCATATGGCATTCAAGATTTAAAATTTTATCTTAATTCTGAGATTTTCGGGAAATTTCATAAGTCGTTATGCTAAAATTGTTGTGATTAATTGTTTATTGATCTTATTTTACTTCATTGGAAGATACAAAACAAAATTTCATTTTTTAATACATTATTGATAAATTAAAAACATATTTATTTTGAAATGGTTTTTTTTTTTAAATTTTAAGTAAAGCAAAGAAAATATTTTTCAATACTTGGGACAGGATGTTTAACATTTTATAAATAAACATATAAACGTGCGAGAAAAATACGTCGAACATATGATAAAATGTTCCAATATGGAATAGCATCATGTTAAACATTGTTGTCATATTAAGATACGTATTGTTATCATATGCAATAATTTGGCAAATGTTTTTTGACATTTGTGTCAACATATCTTATAGTTTCAGAATATAAAAATATATGATTAAAAATAATTTCCATTGTTAATATACTTGCACATTTTTAACTTTTTTTTTCAAATTTTGCCAGAATTATGAAAAACAGAAATCTTAAATAAATAAAAATTGTGACAAAATGATTAAAATCTCATACATGGTTGAATAAAGCTCGTTGACAAAAAAAAATATGTTCTAAGTAACACTATCCCATGGTATTATATATTCAAATATTTATGCATTGTTTGGGGAATATTTGTTAGTATCTAATTGTAACAACGATTAGTTTTATTGATGTGTCTAATTACAAAAAAACGATTATTTAATTATGTAAATGAACTCGACAACGTATTATTGTTAATAATGTAAATTGTAACAGAGATCATTAATTATATATACTTAAATCCATTCTAAAAGTTCTAAATTTGAAATGCAAATACCTAAACTCATCCAAATTATAATTTATATTGTTGTAGCTAATAACAATAAAATATAACAGAATAAATGTAGTATATTTTTGTTTTATAAAATTTATCCAAAATGTGATACAAATTAATTTGATGAAATCATTGCAAAAAGTTACAAATATTTGAACAAAAGCCAAAAAAGGGACTTTTTATTTTGTTTTACCTTGAATTAAAAAAAATTATTTCAATTGTATAAACATTTTCTGAAGAAAAACTTCAGCATGAAAAATTTGCTAACAAATTTCTTCCTTTATATTTACTTTTTATTAAAAGGGTAAAATGAGTACACTAAGTTTAATATGTAAAATGTTTAATTCAACGAATTGGATTAAAAGCACAATATTTTATATAAGCTTTCTATTCACAATGCTGCTTAAAAATTAAGTTTTATCAAAAATACTTTTCTGAATCTTGCATAAATTGTAAGGTAAACTTTCACCAGTGGATTAAAATTATTCAATTATAAACATATGTGTTACAAACAGCAGTTTGAAAAAAATATAATGTATTATTCTCTCTCTTTCACTCTATCTTCTTTCTCTTTTTGTCTTATGCTCTTTTTAAACTAAAAAACTAAACTAAACTGTAATCAGTGTGACAACAGCCCACAACTGTGCTCAACTCAGCTCTGATGTTCACGAGCAGATGTTCCGATTAGGTGGACAGTGAGACCCCAAATCCCCATTGTTTAGTTCCCAAGGAATCTTGGTGCTCATTTTATCGACCCAATGAAGTGATGAAAGGCTAAGACTACCTTGTCCAGTACGGGGTTTGAACCCTGGACCTTAGACGTGGAAGTGCAATATACTACTACTCGACCACTGGGTGTCGTGCTCCTCTTAGCAACATCAAATTTTATTTGAAAGAGGTTTCCCTCAGTCCTCTTTAAATAAGATTGGTTAATAAAAGAGTTCAAGGGAAGGGAATATTTGACTTGGTTCCTTGAGAATATTGAGTATACTGAGAAAATTACCATTGGTGATTGAGTTCTTGGATAAAGTTAATGAGATTTCATTTTCTATATAAATATGTATGAATTAAAGTGTAACGTAAGAACTATAATATTATATCAAAATATGTTTACGAATTAGCTAAGGTCTTAAATTTGTTTCAGAAATACAGTCGGGCCTCTATATAACGAAGTCGCTAAATCCCGAAAAAAAGTTCGCTATATGGAGGTTACCTTATAAACCACATAAACCATTTTTTTCATAAACTGTATACATTAATATAAGTAATAATTCATACATTTTTGTAAATTAATATATATTTATTTTATATATCATAACTATCAAAAGAAAGAAAAATTGCAAAGAATGTTTTTTGACGCCTTTATCCACTTCCTGAGGAATTAAATTTTTTTTCCTTGGTGTTCAAACACTTAGATTTTAAAATTTCGAGCTTCTAGAAACAAAGTTACCAGTACGGCTGATCAGCACTGCAAATGAAAGAAAACTAGTTCAAGGACACGAGACTACTCCACTGAGGGTGAAAGGAGATATCGAAGATGTTTACAGAGAACTGAACAATGGGGTCAAACATTGCACTGCTTAGATGAAACGCTCAGAATTCTATTCTCTGGGTGAATAAGGCACCTAATATAAACCCATTTCAAAATTTATAACCACTATAAAATGTGTTAAAAGTGAGAATAACTTAAAATGTCCAGAAATGCATTAAAATTAAGGAGATAAAAAAATTAAATCAGAAGAAAAAAGTTCGTTATATAGAAAAGGCACTTTGCTATAGAGAGGTTATCTTACGAAGAAAATCGTAAAACGTTCTTGGTTCCAGGAAAAAGTTTAGTATATAAAAAAATTTCGCCGTATAGAGGTTCAACTGTACGTATAAATTTCTCATTTACTATTAATGGTATACTTCTTACTAACTTATGGTAATGACAATTTATTTTACACCATTTATACCATTGTAAATAATTCATTCGCATACAACTTTGATTTAAATCTATATTTTTAAAGTATATATAAATATTTTACAATCTTAATTTCCATAGCCTTATACAACTATGTTTTTGATTCAGCTGATATGTTCGTTAAAAACATTTCAGGTGAGAATTCTTACAGAATTTTTGAATTAGTTATCAATTATACAGATATCCTTACAAAATTAGTATTAGAATCTTTGTGTATCAATTATTAATTTAAATGTGAACAAATAAAGAGCAGCTGAGTTTCGTAAACTTTCTTCGTTTATGCACACTTTGAAAAAAAATACGTAATTATTTGCATCGTTAACAACTTGTCAATCATTGCTGGTGTTCAGTGTTCCTCATACAGTTTTATTTTTCTGAAAACTATCATGCTCACTTTAAGTGTATGTGTGTGCTCCCCCTTTTCCTCCCAACTCGCTATCCTGTCATCATGTTGATGATTCGGGGGAAGGGCGGGGAGACTACTTCGCCTTTTCATTGTTACGCAAATCTGGGCAAATTTCTCACACTCTCGAGCGCTCAGAAGTTTCACTTCAATAATTATTGAACTATTTTATACTATGAAGAAACATGTAAGCCACTGGCAAGGAACCTCATACTTTTAAACAACAATTTAATTATAAGGATGACAACTGAGTTTTGGCACCCTACGCTCCAAATTTCCACTTACTCTCAATGTAAGGATTTTGAGTCTCTACTGATTTAATGTTTATCAGCCCGTCTACAGGGTGGGCAATTACTGGAATTTCAATTCTCAGTTATCCAACTTAAATTACATTTATTAATTTGCGAATAAAGTAATTTTGAACAAAAAAATTCAAAGCTTAAATTCTACTTGACTAACTTTATTATAATGAAGACGTATGATACACTTGAGTGAGATCAAAATTTTGGAAGCCAGTCTTTTAAAATCCTTTATAAATTGATTTTCTTCGTCTTGGGGATATATGACAAAACTTCATGCATTTATAACTAAGCACATTACAATTATAATGAAAAACTTTCATGGATATCATTGAAGATAAGGATAAATGCATTTGCATTCACCTGAAATTTAAATTTGAAATGCATTAAAAATAAACATTAATCGTTTGGTAATTCTGCACAAAATGCTGCTATCATAGAAGTTTAGTGTTTATGTAAAGTATAAATGACTAATAATGATTGTTTACATATATTTTCCGTTTTACATTTTTTAATATTTTTTTAGAATAGGACACAATTTAAGAGAAAAATAAAATGCAAATTAGTGTTAATTTTACATGAATCAATCATTTAGCAAATATTAGTAAAGATATTTACAAAACACAAAATTATAGAATTTTCATAATTTTTGGAAAATGATTTCAATTGCAAAACACTTAAACCCTCTTTACAAATGTTAATAAAACATTTGTTTGTTTTAATCTGTTTTTTCCCGTCTATAGCTTGATATTCTTTTCAATTTAATTATAATTGAAAAAAACTAAGCTGCATGATTCCTCACGATTTATTTTATGCTTCTCATGAAGCTGCATCCACCCATGATTACAAATTACTTAAAACTTTCTTACATTTAAGAGGCACAACAGTGCCATTTTTAAACTGTGGAGAACAATTCAATATAAGCAATAACATTCGTGCGCAAAATGCATTAAAGAGGTCCAGCACTTGAACTTTCAAAAATCTATTGATTTTCACTTTTTTATATTTCCTAAAATTTAAAACTGTTTAAAATGATGTATGATATCAAAAATAAGATAACTAGAAATATTTTTATTTATTTTATTAAATGAAGCTACTCTCCTTGACGCTCATCAAATGAGTTTTCCTAGAAGCACCTGTGTTTCCCCTTGTATAGATTTCTGTTGAGCGCGAATCCATATGATGTTCATATGGAAAAATGAGAGTGTATTGGTAAAAATGAAAGTGCATGGGTAATCGTTTTTTGAATCTTAAAAGCGAAACAGTGGAGAGTATCATCAACACAGCGAAGTAATGGAAAATGCCTAAGTGGTTGTAACCGACTCACCAACATTTTAATACAAAAAATTCAAAGATATTATAGAATGGCTATTAGAAATAATACCAATGATTTACATAGCATAAAAACTGCTGTTTGGGCTGTTTATGTCCATCTTTTGTTTTCAAATGAGAGCCCTCAACATGGAATGTTTTTTGCGATTATAAATGCGTGGTGCAAGTTGCAAAACAAAGAAGCTGAATGTAACGAAAAACACTATGATCATAAACACATACATGTGCTATATACCATAATGAATTAAATGAGGCCAATTTTTATACATGTAGGGGATACTATGTCATTAAGAAAATGTTTACATGGAAAGACCTAGAACCCAAATAAGTCAGTAAATAACACCCTATAGTCAATGATTGCAAGATCTATATTTGTGGAATTAAAAACTCTAAAACTAGGTGTAAATATGGATAATGCACAGTTCAATATGAGTTATGTAGCAAAAATTAATTATCTTAAAACATTGTAATATTGAACCAAGTAGTAAATGTTTGTCATGTGTCAAAAACCTAGATACACGTAGGATTCGTGCAGCCTAAAGAAATCATCTTGAGATCCCCAAAAAAGCAAAATTCTTAAAAATAATGAAAAAAAAAAAAGAAAAGAAAAAGATTATTTTATTCGATCAAAGAGTAACAAAATGTTCCATATACTTCTGAAAAGAACCAAAAAAAAGTAATTGATGGAAAAATTAGTAATTTTCACTTTAAAGCCTGTTTTCTCAAAATGTACTATTTTTCACTTTTTATGCACCTTTCTCAAAAACTACTAATCATATAATCCTCAAATTTTTAGTTTGCAGACTTTTAGCATGTTTACACATTTTAATGGAGGGAATTAGATATATCTAGCAAACGTTTTTAGATATAACTTTTTTAAAACTTAATTTTAGGAAACAAATCGGACAGTTTTTAAAAAATTCATAATTAATTTAATTTATAACAAGAAGACAAAATCATTCGTTAAAAGTGTCATTGATAGGACGCATAACCTACTGTAACAGTCTTATCCGTAAGAAGTATGTAGCTTCTCAGAAAAAGGTACATAACCTTATGCCAGTGTTTCTCAAACTGTGGGCGCGTCCCCCTTGGGGGCGTGAGAACTCTACAAGGGGCGCGTGAGCCTATTGAAAAGACGAGAACAAAAGATTATTTAAAAAATTATTAATTTACTGAAAGTTAACAAACAAAATACATTCTGACGTAATAAAAAATAAAATATACGTTTACACTGATGTATTACACTTATAAATATATCACAGCTGTGCAATGCATTTAATTAAATAAATAAATAAATTAATTAATTAATTAAATTAATTAATAATTAATTAAACAATTCTAAGTTAAAAAAACCAGTTTATTAATTACCAATGCCCCCATTGGTTTGTCATATAAATAATTTATAAAAAAAATAGCACTTATCTTGATAATTTTTGTGCGGTTTATAATTAAACCTTAACTGCCGATCATAAGTTTCGTGAGTCGCTTCCCAATGCCAACCGTTTCACACGTAGGCACGCGTATGGGATGTATTGGGGGAGTGGGGAGGAATAAAGGAGCAAAAATAATCTGGAATAAGTAAATCCTTCGCAAACATTATCAAGGTCCTTTTATCGCATTCCAAAGTCTTGGAATAATTTTACGGATAGCAGTCCACAGAAAAAATCGTACTTCGGAAAGACGTATATATACGTCTGGAGAAATAAAAGCTTTGGCTTAGAGAGACGTTTATATACACGGGGGGCTTAAGAGGTTAAAGTCGTATCGTAGTTTTAGCGTCAAAGTACAGTATTATTGAATTCTGTACATTGTTATTGTATGGGGGGCGCGATGAAAATAATGATTGAATATTGGGTCGTAAGTATTGCAACTTTGAGAAGCACTGCCTTAAGCAACTTAACATGGACTCCTATGGACGTGATGAACCCCCTAAAATCATCACGAATACAAGTATAAAAATATGTTTTAATATATAAATTGACATTTTTAAAAATATGCAGAAAGTCGTTCGCACTTTACAGAAATGATTTTGTAATTCATTTTATCTTTTACATTTTGAGATAAAACTTTGAGAACTTAAGATATATCACTTGCTAATGTTTTATTTTGACTGAAATATAAAGTAAAAGATTTATTTTTTGAAAATTACTCCTAAAATTTATACATGGCTTGCAGGTTAAGTAATCGTGCTTTCCAGAGAAAAATATATCTATCAACATATTATAAAACTATGTACAAATTTCAATTATTGCATTTAAAAAAATAAGTATTAGATATTCAATTTGAAAGAAAAAAACAATACCTTGCTGAAAGTAAAAATGAAAACACGAATACGAAATCCCTTGTTAAAAAATATGTTTACAACTAAAGTTAATCTGCCTTTGCTAAAAAGAATCTCAAAAAATGATACGCAAAACACATAGTTACTGAAAAAAGGAAAGTTCAATTAAGTGACTGTAATAGAAGATAAATTTTCTATTGTAGTACTGACGAGAATGAGCACATAAGATGACTTTGTTGTTGTACAGAAAAATTTCCAAAGGGAATCATGATTTTCGAACCATTTTGTTACAACGGCAAAATAAAAATCAAAAGAACCTCAAGTAAGGCGAAAATTAAATCTCTCTATTATCTACAAAATATAGGGTGTTTTTTAGAGGTATAGAACTTTAAATTGCAATAAAACAACGATGTATTATTCGATTGAAATGAATTTTTTTATTCGAAAGATAATTTTGTGGCATTACATTTTAAATATGATATCTGGCATAGGACTGCCACAGCTGTCTCGGATGTAGTCCAATCTGGTCGTCCAATTTTTGATGACTTTTTCCAACATTTATGGCCGTATATCGGCAATAACACGGTGAATGTTGTCTTCCAAATGGCCAAGCGTTTGTGGCTTATCCGCATAGACCAATGACTTTACATAGCCCCACAGAAAATAGTCTAGCGGTGTTAAATCACAAGATCTTGGAGGCCAATTCACAGGTCCAAAACGTGAAATTAGGCGGTCACCAAACGTGTCTTTCAATAAATCGATTGTGGCACGAGCTGTGTGACATGTTGCGCCGTCTTGTTGGAACCACAGTTCCTGGACATCATGTTTGTTCAATTCAGGAATGAAAAAGTTAGTAATCATGGCTCTATACTGATCACCATTGACTGTGACGTTGTGGCCTTCATCGCTTTTGAAGAAGGATCCCACAAGCCCATAAAGCGCACCAAACAGTCAGTTTTTCTGGATGTAACGGTGTTTCGACATACACTTGTGGATTAGCTTCACTCCAAATGCGGCAGTTTTGTTTGCTGACGTAGCCATTCAGAAGTGCACTTCATCGCTAAACAAAATTCGCTTATGAAAATCGGGAACAACGGCAATCTCGTTTTGGGCCCATTCGACGAATCTACGTCTTGCTTGATCATTTAAAATGTAATGCCACAAGATGATCTTTCGAATAAAAAAAATTCATGTCAATCGAATAATACATCGTTGTTTTATTGCAATTTAAAGTTATATAACTCTATAAAAACACCCTATATTTTAGAATAAATTTTTGAAGCAGAAATTCCAGATTTTTTTTTATATTGAAAGGACATTAATTAATCTGAGCTTAATATGAACAAAGCCTCTAGTTACACGTCTAAGTCAAATGCCGCTTATATATCAAAGAAAGAATCAGAAACATGAATAAAGTGTATGCCATTTGATGAAATACGTGTAAAATCATCCTACGCTTCTGCATTAAATTCTTGTACTTTCAAATTATTAAAATGAACCTCAATAAAATAGCATCCAAGAATACTGAAAGCGCATTAGAAAACTGTTCAAGAGGAAGGGTGTAAAATTAGCGTGACAGTACTAAGAAAAAGTTTACAATCATGGAAAATTCAGACTAGAGCTATTGTCAAGAATCGTGACTATCAGATAGAAGTAAATTACTACAAAAAATAAGGCCTTTATATATAAAATTAACTATCAAAACCGTTTCCATACAATATGAAAGACTTTCTGTATTTAAATCAAATGCATAATTATTATATTGTGCACCTTAATAATTTGTCACAAAACGAAATATTTAAGTAAATGCAAAAATTCTTGCGAAATAAATTAATATTCTTCTGGTACAGAATGTTCCATCTAGTGCTAAGAGATTATTTCTAGAAAAGTAATATTTAATTTAACGTTTCACAAGCGTCTTCAGAGTCTTTAAATAAACAGATTTAAGCGCTATAAATACTAGTAATTTTGTTAAAGAAATAGAGTCTTAATAGCTGGTGAAGTAATAACTTTTATAATACAACAGCTTAGAGGGCTTTCATTAATTGTTCGTGTTTTTAAACGGAAACCTTTCTTTGTTTTGAACAATAGTCACATTTCTAAAGAATTGAAGTAGAATAACGAGGCTGTTAACTTTTCACTAAATCTTTAGATACAATGAAATAAATTACTCATTTAGTTTTAAGAACGAAAACTTATACAATTCAGTGTGTGTGTGTGTCCTTGAATAATAATTCTTTAAGGTTGCTGGAGGCTAGCAATTAAAAAGGCATTGTAACTTCGTCATGTTCTTTTGTAAATTTAATAATTACTTAGTCAATACCTTTACAGGAAACCTCAAGCTAAATTATTTTTTTTTGCAGATTTTGCAACTAAAACATGCCAACAAGATCAGAGTTATGGTGTGAAATGGAAAGTCACTGCTGTGAATTCTATGGATATACATCTTTGCCCCGAAGGATATGCAGGTTAATTTATTTTGCTTGATTTATTGTATTTAAAGTAAAATGTTATTTTTAAATCAGGAATTGCTAAGAATGAGCTTTGTGTTAAATCAGATATAACACTGTTTACAGTATTAGGTCTAGCTTTTTCTGATTCATCGTGAAATTATAAATTTATATCAAAAAGCATGTGTAATATACATAAGGACAAATAACATTGTTTTGTCTTAGAAATGTTAATGTTTTTAGAAAAACCCAAACGAGCGTGAAAAGTTTCATTTTATTACTGTAAAAATTTTCTAATAATAACTATAAGCAGTTCTAAATTATTTTGTGCAAGTTAGATTGAATAATAAAAACTATAATAAGTAAACGTTGCGATATAAAAGAATCGTTATTATACGTAAAATAGGTTATAAGAATAGAATTATTTCTTGTCGTTTTCATCGGATTGATTATTTTTAAATTTCTTACTACCTTAACCCCTTCGCGACGGGCAGTACAAATATGCATTCTTCACGGACGCATCTCATGGCCGGGTGGTGCAAATGTGCATTTTCAACTGGAACATTTTTAATGACCCCTAGATGACACCCTATGTCCATTATATTGAAAACGAACGTAGCTAGCGTAACCTGACCTTTAGTTAGTTTATTTTCTGCCTGGATTTGATATTTTGCACATCAGCTGAGTAGGGAGAAAGGGGTAAATGAAAGGTTAACAAACAGAGCTCGGTTCATAAACTTTCCTCTACAGATGAAACATTCGCGTTTCTTATTACTCATCGAATACTTTTTTCTTATTTTTTTACTCCAGAGGCGGTGTTTTAGCGTCAGTTCTGCTTAAGATTTTGTTGTTTTCGGATATATTTCGCGTATTTTTCTTATTTCAAAAATCATGAGTTCAGGTTACTATTTGGTTGTTTTAAAGGCATTTTTCTAACCAAAATATGAACAAAAAAGGTGAAAAAAGCCAAAGTGTATAGTCACAAACCATGTGTAAATAAAAAAAGAGTAACAAACATTTTATGCTTGCAAATCATACAATGTAGGACTTTACGTTTCTCCATGCTTCGAGATTTTACACACTCAATATTCATTTTAATTTTACTATTTCTTTTTGTAAATAATCTTTGTCGTATTTTTTGTATTAATTTGAAAGTATATTAATATGTTTTGTCAATGAAAATTTGGAAAGAAACGAACAGTGCTTACGAAATTTATTTCCCAAGGTAAGTCATATTTTTTATATAATGTCCTGTGAGTTAAAGGAAAAACGTTATTACATTCTAGTTTTAATGTAACTAACAACTTGTGTAATAATCTAAAGGGGTACCAAAAATTACGACGTTAGGACTGAAATTGTATTATTTATGCATTATTTTTCTTAAATTAGGCTTAGCGACAAAAACGCCACGTACTGAAGGGAGTAGTCCTTACGCATTCACCCCGCCCCTAGTGAGCCGCTCGCTAGGGACATGTTTTTGACCGATGTTTGTTGACCTTTGAATTTCCCCCTCCCCCTACTCAGCTGATCCGCAAAATATCAAATCCAGGCAGTATATAAACTACCTGAAGGCCAGTTATGTTCAATTTCAAAGTAATGGACATACGAGGCCATCTAGTGGTCATTAAAAACGTCCCAGCTGAAAATGCACATTTGCATCGCCCGGCCATGAGATGCGTTCGTGAAGAATTCATATTTGCACTGCCCATCGTGAAGGGCTTAAGTAAACGATAATGATAAAAATAGATCGTATATAATAAATTTTATATATATATATATATATATATATATATATATATATATATATATATATATATATATGGATGCTAGCATTATTGAAAGTCAGAATCTAAGTCGAGCAAATAATATGTATAAATTTTGTTATGAAAATATTTTTAATTTTATAACGATACTTTTTTATTAAAATATCGGGTTGAGTAAAAAGTTTTCATGCCAAGGGAAGATACCTCCGAGCCAACAGCGACCATTCCTTTGGTAGTTAACCTTTCTCCAAAGGTGATTTTGCTTTTTAAATCTGAAAGTTAGAACTACACGAATGTGTAATTGGTTTGTCAAACCTTTATGATCTTGTGTATCAAAAAAGTGTTTAAAATTTAACTATCACGTCAACAGATGAGAAAGATGATGTACTATGAGTTCCGAAATAAACTCAGTATAACTGAATACCACAAAAATGTGTCAAAGCTAAGGTTTCAGTACTGTTTCTTATGATACAGTAATAATATTTCTTATGATACATTTTCGGAAGTTTAAAGTTGGGAATATTTCGACATTGAAGAAAGAACCACGTTCTGGCGACCCTATTGAGTTTGATTAAGGGAACCGGGACGTTCTCGATGACACAAAATGAGCAAAATTTGGCTTTTCGAAAGAACATTATTTTCAAAAACAGAAAGACTCCATAAATAAAAAAAATTGTGTCATACAATCTATGTACATTTCTTAATATACTACAACATAAACTTATTAAATATATAAAATATTTTAAGAAATATAAGGATTCGAAAAAGTACACACCAAAAGAAGTTTTCGGATACATGGTGCTCTTTAGGTACATGTATCTTTCCTTTTATGATATATAACACCACAAAACATGCTGTTTTAGTTATAAAATTGTACGTTTATTTAAATGTAATAGTTCTTTTCATATTTCCTTGCTTAGAAATTTTTTAAAAAATTTTGAATTTTGACTTTTGAAATTTTGATAAAAATGGCAATTCTTTTTTCAGAAATTGAACAATAAAAGTAAAAATACTAACTTTTCAGAAATAAATTTAGTAGCATTAAATACATTATTATAACACAAAAGCTCATACCAAGTTTCAATAAAATATAACAAATAGATTTTTCTATACATGTACCTAAAAACTGAAAAAAAAACCATTTTGAGAAAATTGAAAAACTAAATAAAATGATACACTTACCTAAAATTTAAAGTCTAACAATTTCCAGCACTGTACTCATCTTGCATTGACTGTTCTAAAAAGCATCCTGTTTCCTTTTAATTTGCCTTTTGTTGTCCTGGCTTCTTTGGAAGCTTTTTTGAACAGCCATCTCAGCTTCACAAATTCTGACGTAGTCAATTTTACGAAGGCCTTCACAAGTGTTGACGCCTGGATTGATTTTTAATGCTTTTAATACTTCAGTTCTTGCATATGCACCTTCATTGCAGCATATAGTGCGTCCATAACACCCATTTGCAAAGTTATTTTGCTTACAAATGTGTTTTTCGGCACACGATTCCACACACAGTTATTAAAGCTTTCGTTGGGGTTCTGAGTTCGGCCATGCAAACATTTTAATAACAGTTCTTTTGCAGTTAAATCTCCAAAATTTTTTTAATTTTAAAAAGAACTGCATCTGGGAGGGAATGTTTGTGGGTGTATTTTTCACCTGATACAATGCTTTTATTGTACCCGCACCAACTTTCTTCTCCCATAGGGCACAAAGCATGTTGTGGATTTTCATCTGTCGACAGTTTATGGAAATATATTGCCCAGATGGATTTGGACATATCTGCGACTGATTTTCCAACATTTCTTCTTATGGCTAGGCCATAATATTTTTGCAGCAGAAGAATTTCTGCATCTGTCAGCCTTCCTCGTCCAGATATCGGTTTGTTGTCTGACAGCTTGGTGGATTTTAAATTGTTCTTTAGGGCTCTCAGTCTTGCTCCCATCCTCTTTTGGACGTGGCCGATGCACTCTAGTTTTTCAACAGGAAATTCATCACCGTATATGTTTGATTCTTGAACCCTTAGGAACCCCTTCGAATCTCCGTCTCAAAGGTACTGAACATACCGAACATTGTAATTTGGTAAGGAGCGACTGAAAATCCGCAATGCTCCTTCACTCTCCATTCCCGCACTAAATCCATGATAGTTTACCTGGCAATTATCACAGGTTTTGTTCGTACTTTTGCATTCAAAACAATATTTTGAAAGGCACTCAAAATCAATTACTTTTCCATTATCGAGAGAAGTTGCCGTTACAACGCCATTCTTCGAAGTGTGTCCTCTTTTCTGCCAGGTCCCATCAAGAGCAATTGCTATGTTCTTATTGTGTTCATTTTCAATGACAGCTTCATTAACGCTGTTAACCATTGAACGAGATGAAACAGTTTCCAACGCTTTAAAAATTGGCGTATACAATCTTTCAAATTTAGCTGGAGGAGGAGGTAAGTTCATCAGCGCACAAAATATCTGAGCTGCACTTTTACCAATTCCAATGCACCTCATGCCATAAACAAACCTCAAATTTACTTCATATCCATCTGACATGGTATTTGAAGTCATTGAAGTATGACCAGAACCACAATACTTGCAAGTTGCTGACACACTAGTCGCAAGGCCTTTGCGACTACTTTTATTTTCAGCAACATCAAAGCAGAAAGATTTATCACAATATCTGCATTTTGCAATATTGTTGAAAATATCATTGAGCATATTTAAGTCAATAATAACATACCTGCTTTGAGTATCAACTGAAAAATTATCTTCATAGTCCTTAAAAGACCCTTCACTCTTCTCAATTTTCTTTTTAGATGCACTGACATCAAGTCGTTCACTCTCAGCATTTACTGAAGTTTTACTACGAATTAAACGACGTTTGACTTGGCCAAACCTTTTGTTCGAGGCATTGTAGATGTTTAAAATTCTCGCAAATTACAAATTAAATGTAAACAACAAAATAGTATATAAGCAGTCAAAATAAGAAGTTCGTACTTCACGTGTTTGTAAACCAAGCACGAGGTAGCAAAACGTTCAAAAATCGCACAGCTTGTGTATAAACAAGATTGAGTTGAGTAGTTATAGTCCTTATCAAACCACAAGAATAAAATAAATAAATCAGATTAAGCGATATAAAAACTCCAATCTACATAAAAACATGCTTCGGTAAGCTGTAAGATGGGCGTGGCAGTTGACGTGCGATAACGTAAACAAGAGGCGTGACAGCTGTTGCTTGCATTTTAAAACCGCAATTACTGGGATATTAAGTTTTAAACCTATACATGTTATACATTTTTGGAATCAGCATTAAATCTACTTTTTTTTAAGATGAAAATTGAAATATCGATTTTTTGAAGGCTTAAAACGTCTCTGTTCCCTTAAGACCGGTTAAAGCAAATAATTGAGATAGACAGAAATGTTTCAACGCTAACTGTTACGTTAGAGCTTGACGTTTTCCAAAAAATAATAGTTAATGCTCTCAAACGTGTAAACTTAACGTTTACGTTTAATCACAGGATGCCTTCCAAATTGATCAAAGACAAGTGCAAGAGAAAAGCAGACAGCCTCGATCTGCTCGTAGATCAATGAAAAGAGAATATTCTGGACATAATTGTGACCTGTGATGACAAATGGGTGTACTAAAATAATACAATCCGTAAAGGATGGTAGTCAGCGCCCGGGGAATCAGCAGGTTCGGGGTTGCAATACGAACAATAACTGACAAGGACGTGCTTCTCAGTATCTGGTGGGATTGTAGTGGAATTATCCTTAAGGAGTACTTGAGAAGCAGGCATGTTATCAACATTACAATATACATCAATATGTCAATCAAAGTTAGCGATGCCATTTGCAAAAAACGAAGAGAAGAGTTCAGAAGGAAGGTAGTTCTCTTTCTTCAAGATAAGGCTCGGCCACATGTTAGTGCGACGACCAGCTGGACGCTCTATTCGCTAGAGTAGATCTTGATGTAATATTTACCATACAACCCAGACATGACGCCTTGGGATTACTATCTGTTTTTACACCTACAGCTGTATCTCGATGGAACAATCCTCCATTCAAATGATGATGTCTTAAATGAGGTCGATCACTTTCTGGATTCGCGCACGCCACAGTTCTTCGCAGAAAGGATTGAAAAGTTGCCAAAACTATGGCAAAACAATGTAGATTTGATTGGATATTCTTATTCTCATTAACTTTGCTGATTTTGTCTGTATTTATCATTTTACAAGGTTGTTTTTTGTGGGCGGAACACTTTTTACTCAACGTAATATAATCGTATTTCTGATAATATGGGAACATGCAAAATTTAAAAAATTAACATTCTTATCACAATGCACATGTATTTTCAATAATTATCAACAGTATACTCAAAATATCCAATAGAAATATATTTTAATTTTTGTTTATTCTTCAAACACGTACGGATAGAAAGTGACTATATAAGTAAATAAAACCCGTCACAAAATTTATGAGATGCATAGCTATTAATTTAAAAAGTTTAAATATGAGTAATTTTTGAAAATTTGTAATAGGAAGAACGTTTGAAGTGAAAATACTTCACGTTATTTTAAAGATTCTAAGAATTATATTAAATTCATTCTATAAATTATACATAAAAAAATCCGAGGGTATAATGTCTTTAGAAACTATAATGTAAAAAATAAACCTCTATGGAATGAAATGTTGCCAAAATGTCAAAAGAAGCAAAGATAATGCTCTGAATATGACCCTAGTAATAAATAAACAGAAAAGAGTTTGATGAATCCCAAAAATATTGCTTACTTTAAGTTAACTTAAGGGTTATGTAAAATCTTAGAAACAGAACATTTCATTTTATTTGCCATATTACACAACATTTGCTCAGGCTGAGAATGTAGAGAACTTACAGTATTCAAACAAAAATTCCTTTTCTCCAAAATGGAATAGAACAATAGATTATTGACGTTGGTTGTAGACAGTTCTTAAGATTTCAGTCACCAAAATCTGCAATGTTACATGAAATGATTGTTACTATCCAGACGTCATTGCATATCAAAGGGTAAACATTATTATTCAGAGTCACATACTTTAAAATATTAAGTATTTTTATGTTCCTTACTTTAAAATTAAAACTAAGAAAAGGATTAAAATTTACCACTGAACTTCATTTCAATGGAAAATAATACTGCCTGAAGCTTCAACTTGTTTCATTGTTATTCATGATGTTATCAGGTATATGATCTATATAAACAATTTTTTTTCAAATATATAATGATGTCTCAGTGAAACGCTTCAATAAAATAATCGTAAGTAGTAAATATGTAATGAAATACATTTACGCATTCCATAACATTTAATCATTACTTTTTGTTTATATTAATAATAAGTCAGAAGCAATAAATGATTAAAATATATTAATTCTTTTTGAAATTTATAAAAATAAATCTATATATTTTCATAATTCTCTAAAATACGTTTTTATAGAATATTTAACGTTATAGCAGTACTTTTCTATTTCACTGTGCAATTGATAAAGTCGTCATAAATGATACAACCAACGCCAAACGCAATATTCTCGCTGGTAACCTTTTACCAGCACATTTTTAAAACAAGTCATGGTTTTTTTTAAATCAGAGCGTTTTTCACGTAACAGATCAAAATTGTATGATAATCCACAATATAGAACTAACATTTATGGACATTTCTCTCTATGTGCATATTGTGTGCGCCTATAAAGTCTGTTTGGCGAGATTTAGGCCAGCCGAAACGGAGAAGAAAAGATATATCATTTATAACATAAGCATGTGTTATATTGTTATAAAATACTTATGAAGAGCTTTATATTTATCAAAATACGAGGGCTGTTCAGAAAGTAAGAATGTTTTCGCATAGCAAAATAAAAACAAAACGTATCACTTTATTTTTATAGAGTTACAGTATGTTACTTTATTCTTCAAAGTAGTTGTCATAACAATCCCCCAGTGGCACTTTATATTATTTATGTTCAAAATTATGAAACAAAGTTTAATCAAATCCATATTCTCTCTTCTCTGCAACCAACGCTTTTTTTTTTTATCTAAATACAGTTTCTTAAATATCTGTGCCAAAGCATTCTGCTAAATCTACTATTGTGAAGTGTTGTGTGTGAGCTCTTTATTTTAAAAGAACAACCTATATTTAAATGGGACTCATTCTTAGCAATGAATATACAAACTGTCATTCGCACTTAATGGAAACGATTCTGATAGTCTATTTTTATCAATAAATACGTTATTTCTTGAGAAAAGTTAATTCTGTCTGATAGCCATGATTCTCTTGACAATAGCTCTAGCTAAATCTTTTTATAAAAGTAAACTTTTTCTTAGAGTTCTTAACTTAATATACTTGTTTCCGTATTTCTTGAGAAATTTACTTTTATCTGATAACCATGATTCTTGACAACAGTTCTAGCTCGAACTTTTCATGGAAATTAACTTTTTCTTAGTACTGCCATGCAAATTTTTCGCCATTCCTAATGAACTGTTTTCCAAAGTCTGCTCAGCGTTCGTGGATGCCGTTTCATTGAGGCTAGGTTTTATAAAACTAAAGCACGAAAATTCATTTCAGAAGCATAAGATGATTTTACACGTATTTCCTCAAATGGGATATACTTAATTCATGTTTCTGATTCTTTCTTTGATAAATAACCGGCATTTTTTTAGACGTGTGACTAGAGGCTCTTTGTCTATATGAAATTCAACTTTATCAATGTCCTTTCCGTATTAAATTGAAATTTCTTCTTTAAAAATTGGTTTTAAATTGTTCTGCTGATAGAGACTGGTTTAATTTTGGATTTTCTTCAGACTTTTTTGATTTTTAATTTGCCGTTGTTAGAAAGTTCCTATAACTATCATGAATCTCTTTGGGACTGCACAATGACGAAACCATTTCATACAGTCATTCGCGTCAGTTGTGTAATAGAAAATTTTGATCTTCTTTTACTACAGTCACTTAAATACACCCATACCTCACAGAGTATTACCACAAATTTCCATTTTTCAGCAGCTAGGTGTTTTTTTTGGTTTTTTTTGCATATTTTTCTGCAGCTTGCTTTTTCTTCAGTATTATGTTTGAAAAATGGAGCGCGGGACGCCACGCAATGGCAGTGAAACTTCTTTGGCTACGCCGTAAATGGAGGAATGCATCTAATAATATTAAACTGCTGGGGGAAGTTATTATAATCAAATAAAATTCAAACTTATTTTATTGTATGAAAATAATATTTTTATTCAATTTTCTACATCATCATGCTTCCAAAAAAGAAACAATAGGTTTGCGGTATCTGGTAAGTGTGAATCCCGAACTCGCATGATTTTCATTGCCATATACAGCAAATGCTGTGGGGTTACTCCACGACGTTCAACACGTCTTATTTCACTTGTGGCTATCATGAATGGTGTAACTCTAACTCCTTCCTTGAAGTTTCTAAAATGACCCAAGTAAATTGCTGGGAAAGAGAGCTTCCTCGGCATGTTCATCAAACAGCAAGCTTCTTGGTACATTCGCTTCTCCAGTACCGATAAAAATATATTTCTTTTTACTCCATAACAACGTCTGTTGCTGGGCTGTAAGACTCTCTCCAATAGTATATTTTCACTTATTTCATTTTGAGGAATTTGAGACGTACTCTGGTTCAAATTGAAGAAACTATCATCGATTGTAACATCGTACATTCTGTATAATGGAGTAGCCACTAAATATTGCAACCCTGGTTTCATGGTTCTTTTAGTAAACAAACCCACCAGATAACTAGTTCTGTGAATTTTCTTCCGTTTGATGTGAACATTGACACAGTAGTCATCATCAACATTTAGATACAATCGATTGACCATTGTATTGACGGATACAGGAACATTGATTATTTGCCGTAATATTCCAAACTGACCGTGTACATGTCTCAATCGCCGAATTTACATGAAAGTATTCGTGGCGAAATGAGTCTTTCTGATACGAATTCCAAAGTAGGAAAATGTGCTGGAATTTCTGGGTATACAAAACCATTATATTTTGATAAATTTGGTATACATTTCCTACTTAAACTTTGTCGGCAATTTTAGCATGCTTTAATGTATTTTAAATTAATTCCCCGTAAAATATTTTTGTGATCAGTAACAAGCTTTCTCGAATCATCTTTAAGCCATAATCTGTCACAAATCGAACACCCGTGACTGAAAGGATTATCAACGAATAGTTTTTGAAAATCGTTGTTTGCATTTTTATGTGTGAATCATAGTGTTTGAAAGGTAAGATAGAATTTACTATCGATTCTGATTAATCAGTTTCAAGACGCACTAGACTTGTTGAGGGTTCTGTAGTTGAGGGCACAGGGTGATTCACAATGTCCGTATTAATCTGTGCTGTTATAAGGAGAGTCTCAATAGCCCTTTCATCCCTTAAACTCGGCATTAAAAGAGTATTTTGCAATGTTTTTTCAGTGCTCGATATTCTCTCATATATTCTGATCGAGATTTGGCAGTAGCACTTGATGATTTTGCACTATTTTTCTGGGGATTTTTTATTTGGTAACTGTTTCGACTGAACTTGTTGCTAGTTTTCTTCTTTTTTTTTTCCTTTCACGAAACTCTTTTCCTCTTTGTGCATTTTATTTAGACATTCTGACTAGAATTAATAATAATTCAAAGCAAATGAAAACTGAAGAAATAAATTAGCCATCGAACATATCGCCATGTAGCCAACAATCTAAAGAAAATTTCACAAAGACACGCTTTGGCTACGATAGCTATTTTGTCTACACCGTAATGCTCACACTGCAACTGATACGACCGTTAATAATGTTCCCAGGTCTGGGGGAAAAGGACTCTTATTCGGAAGGTGGGCAAGTTGACCAGTCAGAGACGTGGGCAATTATCCAACTTTTTCACCGATATGACGCAAGTGACGTGGGGTCCCCCACCCCTTTCTTCCTCTCGCTCTCTCCTTACCATGGCAACGTTTCGGGGGATGGGGGAAGACTACTTCCGTTCGCGTTTTCACTGTTACGCAAAACTGGACGATTTTCTCATTCACTCTCGAGCGCAAAGAAGTTTCACTTCAAATAAAGAGACGAACCTAAGGTTTAAACAAATGTTAAAACTTTAAATCCTTATGAATGATTATAATTACACTACCTGAAGACATTCATAGTTTTGATGTAATTAATCTTTTAGTCGATGGATTTTGTTTTAGGATAAGAAATTTCAATTTTTCTATAGTTGCCTGCATTTGAACAGTCTTAGAATGAAGTTTCATGATCATGTTTTCTTTCTTTGCTTTCTGCTAGACGTTTATTCTCTTTCAAATTTAATATATTATAAATACATTTGATTGAAACGGATATCTGAGATTTTTTACATCGCATTTTAATTTGTTGATATGAATATTTCTCCTTGGATAGCGTAATTACGTAACTTTCCAGCCTTTTATCTTCTTTAGGAGTCATTTTTAAAATAATTCTTTTATTTTACATTTCAATAAAAAGAATACCTTAGCAGACAATTATCCTGAAGTTGCGAAAGTTTTTTCTAGAAATTTAAATGAGAAACTGCAATACAAATTTGCTTCTATGAAGTGCGTGAGACCTTCTGTATAATGCAAATCAAAACGACTATGAAATGCTTGTAGAATGGAACATCACTTGTTACTGAATCTGGAAAAAGAAAATAAATTTTCCATTTGTGTCACCGGTTATTCTTTCCCCACCGAAGACTTTCACGTCGACGATAAGAAAGAAAAAAACAGATATTTAGAAATGAATCAAATTTCAGCTACTAAAACTCTACGTAGCGGAAGTATAATAAAGAAACAAACATCGAATTACTCTATGAACATACATTTTAATTTGGATAACAGTTAAATTCGGTGAAAAAATTCCTGTTCATGCGGTATTTGATACGAGAAGTAAATCTAATTTCGGAATAAATGTCTTTTTAAATACACACACATTGGGTTTAAAGAAAAATAAATCTGATATCACACTGTTTCTAGAATTAAAGGGACTGTTGCAAATATACGTTTAAATGATGCAGCTAAGACTTAACAAAATAAATAATGCTTTATTCGAAACATAAAATAAAAAAATACTCATTAAAAGAAGGCAAATTTAACAGTAAGTTTCGCTCTCAATTAAAGCTTTAAATCACTTTTATCTCGTTTAGAAAATTTGAATCGGTCGATTGTCAGTTTTAGTTTACATTTTTTTTTCAAAAATGAATCAAGAAAAAATATCAGAAAATCCACAAGAAAGAAAACAAATCCAGCTTGTAAGAGAAATTGCTGAAAAATGCTTAAAGTCAAAGAAAATGTGTTAAATAAATTTTTAAAAACTATTTTATTAGCTTTAGTCACACTAAAATTTTTTAAATAACATAGTTACATGATTTCTTGACAACAACAATAAAAATAATTGCTGTTGCTCTGAATATATTTGTATTTATGTTAATTCTAAAACAGTAAAATTAAAATTACAATTTTGCTAGAAGGAACAAGAGGCACATATTAAAAGCTGTTTGTATAAAATTTTATATAACGCTTATTTCTTCCTCGCGCTCAAATTCTTCTTTAAAAACACCAGAATTTCTTTTCAAAGTAGTCTACTGCTATTAGCTTAAATCAAAACTAAAAAAAATTGAGAATATTTACTGATATAAAATGCTTAAGATTGCACAAATCAGAAAAAAAATGTATAATAGTTTTCTGTTAAAATACTCTTCCCTTTGTTAATGTTCAAGAAGGAAAACAGATTCTCATTATTCCATTTTGCAGTTTACATTAGTTTTTCTGTGCAAACATATGCACATCCACTTAATGAATTATTCATATGAAGACTTACTAAAAATAATCCGACTTCGAATTTTTCCACGCATACGGTAGTAAAGATGGGTGATGTTATTGTACCCAATGGAAGAAAATTGCTGGAAACATAAATCATGCTCAAACTTAACGCACGGAAATCTGCAACATAAATTACGATACGCAAATTTACATGCATTGAGATCGACTTGCTAAAACTAAGTGAAAGAGTTGAGAAACAGATATCTCATTAACTAAATGAATTAAACATTATTTGATCGTTGCATTATTATTATTATATTATCTATGTTTGTGTACATGAAAAACAATAAAAACAATAACAATGTAGCCAGTTTGTTTTAAATTTTCTCTCCAACCAATTTTGTAATGGATTCAAACCTAATATAAAGATATATATTTTTTTATATGCGGCCCGTGGTATTGTAAAGTTCTTCCGAAGTGGCCCACGAAGTCATTTGGGTTAGCCACCCCTGTAATAGACATTCTCCAACCCACAGGAAGAGCGAGGTCACTGACCATAAAGGGGCTGAAGTAATGAGAGTAGTTATTTAGGGGAGGAGCGATTTGAGACTTAGCGTTAACCACACTCTTCTTGAGTATTTTATATTGTATGAGAAAATAAATACAGTCTTTATGTAAGAAGTTCTTCTGCTTTACAGTCCTGTTAATTTACTATACCATAGAATAATCGCTTAGACTACAATAGGAATAAACATAGTTATTGATGAAAAAGGGAAAAATATAGTGATAGAAGATAGTTATCTGACCGTACAAGATTCCGCCATGGAGGAGGAGATTAATAAATAATCCACAATACAGTTTTAATTAATGATTTCCTCACGCACAGAGTACCTGCAAACCCTGTGCCTAAGCAGCTGCAATAGAAAAAAAGGACTTAATGTTGAGGTTGCCCTTTCCTTTACCAACGCTAATCATCCTGAATATCTGCAGACCGTATTAACTTGATATTAATCTGGGGTGTATGGGTACGAGAGACTTGAAAATAAAATTTCAAACGTCTTAATGAAGAGGCTTCACGAATTCGTGCGGAAGGGTAAAATATTCGCAAAATGTTATTATCAAGTAATTCCTCGCTGACTCCATGATACAATAATTAAGCAACTAATGGCCATGCATCTGAACGTCAAAAAGCAAACAGATGTAACATGGAAATACTCCAGTACATTCTTCTCAACCGATCCAGACTTTCTAGGGGAAAACAAGAAATTCCTCTCCTTCCCATTTTTTGTGTGCTACAATCATGACTTCTGGTTTTTTTCGAAAGTGAGCACTACATTGAAAAGATCCTGCTACATAAGAGTACAAAAGATATCGTGTAAAATACATTGGTGAAGATTAACACCGATCTAAAAGAAACCATCCAAAAATGCTTTATGCATTGGAAGGAACGGTGGACAAAATGTGTGGAGGTGCAGCAGATTCTAATCTTGTTACCTGATAAATACTTCATGGCCGGATTAACTCGTTCAGATATTTTTATACCACTTTTACATAGTATTGATTTGATTTCTTCTTTATTAATACTCTTTCAGAAAAGTGAAAACTATTCGAGTTTAGATGGTGTTTATCTAACAAAAACTCATGCACTTTGATATTTGGGAAATCTTTCGGTTAGGGGTTGTTAAGACACAAATATCTGAATTGTAATTAAAAAAAAGCATTATTTTAACAGAAAATAAAAATTAGATTGTTCCTTTAATGCGTGGCATGGAAAAATAACATTTAAAATATGAAAAGACGATAGCACACATGCATACATGCATATATAAAATTATTCATATTATTATAAACTAAGACAAAACTAACTAATATATTTCAGAGTTAATACATGTAATAAGGTGTTAATTATTCCATTTATTTGGCTATGTTACTGGAATAAAATACAATTTACAAAAAAAATAAGGAAATAAATGTAAAATTTTAATAATAAAGTTGATTTGTAAGAAATATAAGTATTCATATATATATATAATTCAAATATATATATATATATATATATATATATATATATATATATATATATATATATATAGTATACATCTAAATCTTCTAAAATTTATAAAAATTCTAATTTGAGATAAAAAGAAATATCGAAAAACATTTACCTTTTTCACTTTAAAGAACCAAAACACAGAATTATATTTCCATTAATATTTATTCTTAAATACGTTATTTAAAAATTATAACATCATATTGTATAAAAAATCTCATGGACCGGCCGGCATCCCATCACTAACAAACCTGGATTTTGTATTAATCAACAATTACTAACATTCTTTTTTAAATCACCAATGTGTTTGCACCATCTCCTTTCATTATAGAAATTTTCGTGGTTACTCAATTTAACAGTTTTGTTTTGAATTTTACTTACGTGAACAACATGTGTGAACGTTTAGTGCAGAAATAGGTTGGTACATTTGTAAAAAGAATTTCCCAAAATATACAGCCTGTTCGGCAGAGTATGCTTACGCACTATGCACAATATAAAGAATTTCGTCTTTATAGGAAAATATATGTTTGTTTCTTTTGTAGATATTTTTCATTCACGGTATATATAGTGCAAAAAATTTGACTATATATTTAAATTAACTTAATTCTGAACCACCAGAAGGCATATACAATATTGTTCTTATTGTGTGTGGGGGGGGGGGATTTTTATGGCATCAAATCCCATTCTACTTGATGACTCTTTTGGAATTCATTCAAATATACTCGGGTTATATGCTTATAAATTTGAATGGAAAGAAACTAAAAAACTATTTTACATTAATATCTACTTTTTGCATATAACTACAAATCTTGAAGAATATAAATGACACTTTTTAATGCAATCACAGTAACTACTTTAGGAAATTAAAAAAAAAATAAACCTCAGAATATATCAGTCCAAATTAAATCGAAACATAACAACTTATAGAACTTAAAATAATTTTTATGTGCTTTGTATTATTAATGTCAATCGCGAGATCCTTCACCAGTAGCCCTCAGATTGCCTCAGAGAGGGATGTTATTCAGAAATTAGAATCAAATTTTCTTATTGTTTATAGCAGTGAGTCCTAAAGTGGTCTATATAGACACACAGGGGTCTATGACGACCTCTAAGGGGTCCACGTCGTCAAAAAAAATAATTAGGTGGTCCCTAAAGTGTAAATAGGGTTCTACGATTGTGACTCTCATCAAACTACATAGATCTTGACTCTTTGAAAAGGAAATTCATTCAAATGGAAACCAGACTTTCCAATTTAACACATTTGTTTGCAATTGCAAGGTGACAACATAAGTTTTATTAAAACAATGACCGACATTTCAGCTTTTCTTTTAAGAACTAAGCTAAATGAGTATAATATTAGACATCGCGAATTTTCCCAGTTTCTTAATTGTCACAGACAGTCTTCCAGGAAAAAGACGTTTTAATCTACGTTCAACATTTAAATGTCTATTTCTTTGATTTTGAAATTAGGTTTGATATCACAATAGGCAATCGATTAATATTGTCACATTGAAAAAAATTAGACCCCAACGAAGATCTTAAAGTAAATGTTCAGAAACAGATGTCAGCAATTTTGACCTTATAGAGATACATCTCTGTTATTTATTCCAAAATATGTAATATCTTGAGAAAGTTTACATTTGCTTTCCCAATTGTGAAGTTTCAGCACGTTTGTCAAACTACAAAATAAAAAAAGAAAGAAGAAAAGACTGGACACTATTAACTGATGAGATATTCAGAGTTAAACCTAACAAGTGATATGAAATTTTGAACATTTATCATTGAAGCACCAGATTCATCACTCCTACTAAAAACATTTGTTTGTTGTTCAGTTAATTTAGGTAACGGTAATTTTATGCATTAACTAAATTTTGATTCAATTAATTAAGATGTTGTTTCTCTTAAGTTTGAAATGTTGTACTTTACTACAGTTAGAAATTTAAATCTTTTGAAGTAAATAGCTCTACACCAGCTGTCGAAATCACATTTAAGTTGATGAATATGCAAAAATTCAATGTTAGGTAAGCAGGGGTCTACCCAAAACTGAAAAACCTGGCAAGGGGTCTATAAAGCAAAATAGTTTGAGATCCTCTGGTTTATAGCATTGAAAATACAACAGTTTGAAAAAAAATCTTCTGCAAACGAAAAGTAAAATTAGACTGCTATAAACAGTATTTTTTTAGAAAAATTCATAAAGATAATCGTTTAGAATAAAAAGAGAAATACAAAAATATGCTTAGGTTATAGTTTAGACTTAAGTCAAACATTTGTAAAATGCGCAAGTTGAAAATACGGAAAAAAGGGAAGAAAATACAATGTAAGAAAATAAGAAATAAACTACACCCAAACAAACATCAATTTAACATATAATAAACACGTACTTATTTTTCTTCTATAAAAATATAAGAATTGTTTCTTACAGTACAATATATCAAAGAATATCTATTTACCTACAAATTTATGAATAAAACGAAAGCTATATTCAATATTTTAATTGCATAAGGAATTTACAAATAATGGATGTTTTCAACGGTTGCAATGTACAAATGTTGAATTCATATATTACTCAAACTGATTAAAATAATTATATAAAGGGTGTTTTTTTAGAGGTATAGAACTTTAAATTGCAATAAAACAACAATGTATTATTCGATTGACATGGAATTTTTTTATTCGAAAGATAATCTTGTGGCATTACATTTTAAATATGATTTCTGGCATATGACTGCCACGGCTGACTCGAATGTAGTCCAATCTGGACGTCCAATTTTCGATGACTTTTTCCAACATTTGCGGCCGTATATCGGCAATAACACGGCGAATGTTGTATTCCAAATGGTCAAGCGTTTGTGGCTTATCCGCATAGACCACTGGCTTTACATAGCCCAACAGAAAATAGTCTAGCGGTGTTAAATCACAAGATATTGGAGGCCAATTCACAGGTCCAAAACGTGAAATTAGGCGGTCACCAAACGTGTCTTTCAATAAATCGATTGTGCCACGAACTATGTGACATGTTGCGCCATCTTGTTGGAACCACAGCTCCTGGACATCATGATTGTTCAATTCAGGAATGAAAAAGTTAGTAATCATGGCTCTATACCGATCACCATTGACTGTAACGTTGTGGCCTTCATCGTTTTTGAAGAAGGATTCCACCAGCCCATAAAGCGCACCAAACAGTCGGTTTTTCTGGATGTAATGGTGTTTCGACATACACTTGTGGATTAGCTTCACTCCAAATGCGGCAGTTTTGTTTGTTGACGTAGCCATTCAACCAGAAGTGCGCTTCATCGCTAAACAAAATTCTCTTATGAAAATCGGGAACAATGGCAATCTCGTTTTGGGCCCATTCGACGAATCTACGCCTTGCTTGATCATATTTAAAATGTAATTTCACAAGATTATCTTTCGAATAAAAAAATTCATGTCAATCGAATAATACATCGTTGTTTTATTGCAATTTAAAGTTCTATACCTCTAAAAAAACACCCTTTACATTGACTTAACATCCTTTTTCTCCGCACATCCAATTTTTTTTATTAATAAATTTTTTTTTTCATTACCTTGTGTTAATGAAGAAAATTGTTGGTTTATTAGGTTTCATCACACGCTTATGCAAACTCAATGCGAATAAACGCGTTGAATGGGATGAGCCAGATTTCTCAGCCTGCATTTCAGAACCAATCTTAGCTTTAAAGAAAGAGGTAAGTGTTTCGTAAATTCTATATTTAACTAATAAAAATCCCTTGAATTTAACCCTGTAGTTAAAAGCTTAATATCGACCTTTAACAGATATCCGTGCACTCGAAAAAAATATCCTTCTTCAAACCAATGTAACTTAGCAATAGAACCAAAAAATAATTTGAAATTTCTATCACATGATAATCATATAAATTTACATTATTTCTCAAACCTTCATAGTTATAAAGAAATAAAAAGTTTAAAAGTTATAAAGAAATAAAAATTGGACAATTTTTCAAAAATATGAAATTCAGTATTTTACCCTAAGCAGGATTCTGAAATTCGAAGTTGATCAAAATTTACAAAATTAATTTTACTTGGTACGAAAATGTTCACTTTTGAAGTTATACTAACTTTTAAGAAATTTAGGGGAAAAAATATTTTTTAAATACAATTATAACGAAAATTTTAAAATTTGAAGAAAACAATAAATTTAAATTCAAATTTTTATGTATATATATTTTAAAAATTCTATTAATATATATTTTTTTTTCAAAATTGATGTGTAAGTTATGAAGAGCCTTATTTTGAACACGTGTCTAAAATTTCAAATTGATATCAAAAATAATTTCTGAGAAATCCTGCGAGCATTCTATTTTTTTTTTTTTTTTTTTTTTTTTTTTTTTTTTTTTTTTTTTGCGAAAAATGGTTAGATATAAGAAATAAATCAGGTTTTCTTTTAACTTTTACTACTTATTTCTCAATAACTTCAGAAGTTTTCACATTATCCACACAATTTTGATACCAAATTGCTCAGAAATATTGAGGCTTCAACATGTTTTTTTTTCTTCAAAAAAAATTTAAAAATTTACAATTTAAGAGTCCTGGCAGTTTTTAATAGTATTGCCAAATATTATATCATCTCCAATTATCATCTCCTACTTACGTTTTATAAATTACTCTTTATGCATGAAAAATATGTGCAGATGTAATCTCACGATAGGAGCATTTCGGCTCGAAGTCTTAGAGGTAGAGTAGCCACTTCGTAGGCCAGGGTTACGATTCGATCCCGGGCAGGATGGATTTTCTGGATGTGAAACTCGTAGGAACGCATATTATATGATTATGTGGCATGTAAAATGTCTTGAGTATCAATTTAGCTAAGGTACTCACTGAAAAAGTAAACAATTGCAATATTTAGCATCCGATGAGAGCTTGAATTAAAATAATTCGAGTCAAAATTTGGTGGCGAGAGCCGCCACTAGATGGTGCCCCCATAAAATGACTTTCACATTTGGGAACTTGCAGTATCTTCAAAGGCTTAGTTGCAGTCTAATGACTTGTAGGTCATTAGGGAAAAAGGGTTATCACATTGATTAGTGATTTTTTTGTGCGTGAAATATTAAGTCAAAACTCTGATTCCAAACTGCCCCATGTTGCCAAAAACTAAAAAAAAACGTCACTTGAATGAGTTTCAAAACAATAAAGCCCACCACCGGTATTCGAGTTGACTTAGTATTCAACATCAATTAAAAATCTAACTACTATATGTAATAAAACCGTTCATAAATGTAATATGAGCCAACACCTGAAATATTTACATTCTTATGAATCTATTGCACCTCAATTGAAAAATTCTTGATAGAAATAAAATACTCTTTATTATGTTTGTACTTAGATGATTGAATTAGTATACATATTTTTACAATGAAAAAAGTTAAAAAATTTAAACCAGATTCTAAAAGCGATATTTTTGTCCATAAAATTATAATAATATGGCATTTGTTGCATAATCATAATAGCTTTGCAATATTTTCAATTATTTACGAATTAGATAATAAGAAAACAAGTTTCAAATAAAATATAACTAGATATGTATATAATTCAATTTAAGAATATAATTAATATGCAATTGTGGTTTTATTTTCTTTTACATGTTACTCGAATTTCAACAACAGAAATTTGTTGGTCTTTAAATGTAGCAGGATGGCAAAATTGTCCTGAAGCAATATACTGTAAAAAAAAAACAGCATGTTTATATTTTACTTAGAAACAATTTTTATGAATAAATTAATTGTATAAAAACTTTTACAGAATATTTGTTAAATAAAATCAAATGCACAAATAGTAATGTATAACAGATAACTGAATTTGAATTTCTAAAATTATATATTCTTTAGAAAATTTTAATTTGCTCCATTGATCGAGATACAATGGAGAAAATGGCTTATATTGTAAATGTTATATACTTCAATTTAAAAACATTTTTTATCAATACTTCAATTTTAAAATGGCGCGAAACATTACTCTTTTCCCCCAAAAATTAGTGCCGTACTAAATTTCTGAACTTTTAGAAAAGTCATGAATGCAAATTATTTAATTACCAAACAACGAAATTTGTTAATAGTTTTCCTCGCCAACATCTAACTAAAAGATTATTACTAAACATGGAACAAAATAGGGTAATTAATTTTTGCTTCAATAACTCAGAAACCAAAAGAAAATTGAATGCCGTGACAAATAATAATACATGTTTCTGTTTCTTTGCAGTTTGATAGCTGGAAAATGGGATACAAAAAGAAAGCGGCGATAACGCTCTTGACAGAACTGTATGATGTTTTGACTAGTAATACATCTTCAATGCATAACTCTGAAGGTGAACCTATCATCGACATGCTGTTTGATGCTGACATTTCTTCCTTTTTGGAAGCTGATGCAGAAAAGAACTGGCACGTGAGTTGATTCCAATAAATATAAATATTTTTGACTTAAAGCTTACTAAAATTGTTATTTACCAGAATTATTTATTTTATACATGATTAAATAGCAACCGTCATAACATAGATAGTTTTCTGCTTTAACATTATACGAAGTGTAACACACACACATAAAACGAGACTTGTTTAATAAATAATTGTACTTACAGAATCAGTTATCCATGATAGTGTCAACTTCTAAGTAGTCTCCTTCAGTATTCACACACTTCTGCATTCGGTGCTGTCATTGCTGATAAATATTATGGAGCGATGTTTTTGGAAGATCCTTCAGGCGAGATTCTTCTTTTTTGCCTGGAGTTCTTCAACTGAGGTAAAATGGGATCCTTTTAAGCAAGTTTTAACTGCAGGAAATAAAAAAGGTTGAACGGTGCAATGTAAGGCAAATAAGGAGGAAGCCCCATCATAGTAATGTTTATACTGGTTAGAAATTACTTGACAGATAGCGTGTGTAAGCGGGTCTATTGTCTCACTGCAATAACCATTCATTACTCCCTAATTTGGAATTTTTTCCCTAATGTTTTCACGAGGCCTTTTTAATACTTTAATGTAGTAGTGTTAATTAACAGTCTGACCAATGATATGAGTGGGAACCCACTCATATCAAGAATTTTGGCAATGTTTTATCTTGTAATAGCCTATCATGGGCACCCAGCACGTTCATCATCTTCCGCACTGCACCTTCCCCCTGAAAACCTTTTATGCCCGTCAAACACATGTGCACGATACAAAGTTTCATCATAAGCCTCGGTTACTATTTGAATTGTTTTCGTGATTGATTTCTTCTCAAGAAATTTGATGCTGGTTCGGCATTGTGTCCGACAGAAAGCAGTTGCATGTGTTCACTCAAAGACGCAGAATCCCAACTGTCCCGATTGATTAAGGCAAAACTGGCCGCATGGACAGAGGAGGTGTGTGGGTTGACATCAATAAAACAGTTGATGTAACAGTTTAAACTATTTTTTCAGGCTACACATTTAGTCTTGTTTTTATGTTTCACACCTTGTAAAATGAATCGTAGTATCATGTATATATTTGTGTAAATTCTTTAATTTCTTTAACACTGAGTACTTACAAAAAATCAACGCAATCGAAATATATATATCTCGTTTAACTTTATCCTCTCTTCTTAGAATAGTTTATATTTTAGAATGTAAATAGAAGTCTTACATACTTTCCTTACTATTTTTAAAACAAAAGATGGGACACATAAATTTCGTTAATTTGTTAAAAGAATTGGTTATTGAGTAAAAAGAAATAAAAGAATCGTAAAAACAAAATGGAAAATATAAAATTATAAGAATAAGAAAAAATATTTTTAGTGATAACAAATTTTACGTAAGGATAGAGAAATTAATTATGATTAATGTACTTGCCTGAATAAGGAAAATAGTTTTTGGTACTAATTACGGTAATTAAGTAGTGTATTCAAATTATTTTATGTTAGATAAAAAATAAAAATTTAATTATTTTAATTGTCCGTAATTTGATCATTAGAAAAGTCGGATGTGCATATCCGCATAAAAGAATCCCAAAATCACATAAATTTTCTTTTTTATAATGCACTTTAATATATAATGCTATTTTTAATGCTATTTTAATTTTAAAAATTAAAATAATTCTTGAAGAAAAAAAAAGTCAAAATGTTTCAATTTTTTTTTCTTTTTTCTCAGCTAATTCTTCAAACTGCATCTCTACTATTTGGGCCGAATCTGGTACAAAAACATCAAGTAAGTATTTTCAATTTAGTTTTTTAAGAGTAAACAAAAATTATCTTAAATGGTTTCTCCTTTTTTTAAAATAATGGAAGTTTAAAGATACATTTAAAAATATTTTTGGTTTCTAGTGAGAGAAAAACATTATTTTTCGAAAAGAATTTATACACTATCAGTATCTTAAAAAAAAAATATTCTGCTTCTCATTACTACAAATCAATACTAAATTTCAAAATGTTTACCATACGTTTTTCATTTCTGTAGAAAACTGTTATTTAAATTGCTGAGGAATATTTTTCTGTTAATTATGAACTTACCCTTACTTCTAGTTAATTGCAGTCTTCTAAAAAAAGATTATGAATAAAAGTTCTGCATGCCATTAATATCTTCATAATTGCTGCATACCAAAGAAGATGCAACACTAGTATAAAAGAGTGAACATAAAATGATAAAAATTACACACACACACACTGTGTGACAGAGTTTTATACAATCTATTTTTTATTCTTTTTTATTAACTTCATGCTGTTAAGCAACATTAGGTCTAATGGCGAAATACATAGTTTTTTTTTAACTTAGCCACCCCTCCGGTATAGTGGTTTGTGACGTGAATGTGGTGTCGTATTACCTGGGCTCGAATCCCAGAGAAGGGAATCTGCGGGAATTTGTTAAGGCATCTGGGTTCAATGAACCCTTAATCCCGTATCTGGGAAAAAGTCTATTTTCTGCATGGCAAATCGTTTGATTTTCATGTTAAGAAGTGAAGCATTGCGATTGGACGAGCGGCAGCAGGCCAGTAGGCGGGGCTTCAAGGCATGGATCTTGAAATCTGTATTTTGCTGTTAGAATCAGAGAAGAAGAACGTGTCTTCCTATTGGCTGTTGGAAAGTGAGGATAATGGCTCTGGGAAATAGGCTGCCCATGTGGAAGGTCCCGGAGATGGCATGAATGTATTTAAATATATAGTTCCTTCGCGACATGGGGGTACTCTATACAGCCGTCGAGCCGCATATCCTCTCATGAGATTGGTGCGAGGGGAGGAGAGGTGGGCAGCCCCTGATTACCCTCAGGGTGTTCTACTGAGCAAAATCCTACTGTCACATGCTCAAGGCTAAGTTTAAGGTATCCGACTACGTTCAGAACCGTGATTTTGCAAAAGCGTATAAATGGATAATATGTATGATATTTAGTGTCACTTAGATTAGAAAATGGATATAAAATTGTTTTAAGAGTAGTATTACAATAAAAAATTACTAAAGTACAATATTTTTTTAAAAAAAAGGACATATAATGACCCATTTTCAAAATATTCTCTTTTTGTGAAAAATGCTTCTATTATAATAATATATTTTATCTGTATATATCTCATACCTCTTTACAAAGGCTCAACTAGAATTTTTGTAAAATATAATTTAGAAGTAGGTTTATCCATGTTTTACGACAACAGAGGGAAGAAATTTTAAGAAAAAAACGGCGATAATTATTTCAATTAGTTGTAACTCTGAAAATAAGGTGAAATTTTCAAAAATCATAGTTTAGCTTCTATACAGAAGTCTGAGCTGTATAAAGGCAAAATATTATTATAATACAAACATTTTTCACAAAAGGAGATTTTGAAAAAAAGGTTATTCCAAGTTAATTTTTTGCCAAAATATTGTATTTAAATACTTTTTTTGTCAAAATGTTCTTTAAACGATTTTATACATGTATTCTAATCTAAGTAACACTAAATATCACGAAAATTATCCATTTAAGCTCTTTTTGAAAATCACGGTTCCGAACGTAGTCGGATACCTTAACGACAGTTATAAAACTCTAGCCCTTAGTCGTGATGAATTTCGTGGACCTTGATCTGATGTTACTGTCGATCAGGTGGCATAAACTACTACACAACAACAATATTTTTACTTCGATCAAATAATATGGATGACCCTTGAGTCGATACTCTACAAACTTCCACATCATGACAACGGCAGAACTTTGACTATAGACATATATAATGTACATCAATCCTCTATGTACCGATTGTTCAGCTGCACCATGACTCAAATTTACGACTCAAAAACACCAGTAATTCGTTAACATAATCACTCGACTACTACAGCCACCAGACAAGAAGTGCATGTAAAAAGAATTATTTGAATTTGGTGAAAAAGCATTACAGCGATTCAGTATCTAAGGTATTCTCTGTGAATGATGTTTGTTGCTTGTTGTGATACATGTAGAAACCTTTCGAGGCATAAGAAGATAAACATGTAGATTACATCCTGATTGATGTCTGGATACTTTCAACCGTATTTCACTGTTAGTCCTCCGATTATAATTTGAGTAAATAAAGCTAACGTTGGTCAAACACATTCGACAGAAGTTCGAGGGGGAAATAAACGGAAATATCACTAGCTGATGAAGCACACGGATACCTTGGAATAATTATCTTAGAAGGATGTCCATATGTGATCGGGCATTCTTTCTGAAAAAAAGATTTTCTTCATCACCGATAATACGGAAAGAAAACTAGCTGCAAAGCTTTGTTGACGCAACATCAGACTGGATGTGAGCCAGTTGGTAACGAATGATTGAGAACCTTAGGGAATCTAATGTCTGTGTGAATTATATTATACGTTTTGATGAATGTCTTATCGATAATTAGGTGTTCAACAGTTACAAAAGAATTTAACCTATATTAACTTCCACTGGAAACGCTTATTAGGTAGCCAGCTGTTGCTGGCAAGACTTATCACTCAACATAGCATTTTAGCTGTTCTATATCATTTTCATTTCACGAAAGTCTTAGGGCATGGGCGAACTGGTCCCGGGACCAGGGTTTTAACTTCGGTGGGAAGGGACTCGGTTCGTTCTCGATTCTGTTTTAAGAAGATCGAGTGATCCAGATAATTGTAATGATTAAATATTATTCCCATACATAGTTTCTGAAAAAACAGATAATTTCAAACTGCATGTAAACTAGAAAAAGTGGTAAGACTGTAATATTATGTAATGACATATGCTCACATATCTAGGCCTAGGCCTAATACCATACACAATCAGATTTTTTTTTGAGATTTTGAGTTGTGTATATTTATTTGTTTCAAATTACCATTTGAACGAGTATTTAACAATATATAATCGTTCACTACTGTAAACTTTTAAAGATTTCAGATAGGGCATACTATTGCATGGGTCCCGGGACCTCAAAAATTCTTAAGATTTCTCTGGGTCTAATGCCTCAAAGAAAAGTCTTAAGACGTCCTTGTTCAATGTGTTACTTCAATGCCGGCAAGTCAAATGCTGCTCTTGTAAGAATCAACGATATATTGTTTAAATACATTTTGACCATCTCTCAAAATGCTGGTACTCATGCAACGTGAGGTCACAGCCATACATCCACATAATTCAGTCGAATCACTCGGAAGGCCGTTTAGATGCATCAATACCGGTAAAATGATCCCCATATATTTCCTTCTTTCACTTTGGCTTAATCTTTTGAAATGTTTACGCATGTAAGTCTGTCTCACCCGTGATGCAATGTACTCGAGTAATTAGCTGTTCAAAAAATAACTGACACTTCTAGAAAATATCAGATTCATGAAATTTACTTCATTGTCATCAAACAGACATTTCCTCAACTACACTTGCCTAATATACAGATAATGAACCTTCCTCGGTGAAAAAAGTTAAAGTTACAGACCAGGGGTGTCAAATTTGCGGCCCATTACGAACATCTTTGCGGCCCGGCCGATAAATTTGTACAAAATAATATATAAAAAATTTGTAAAAAAATTCTTCCGAAATTTGAAAGATAGTAGCAAAGAAGAGATGCCAAGTAAATAAACGTAAACATTAAATGTATCTTGATATTTTGTATATGTTTATTATAATATATTATTCGAAATAAACCTACGTTTCTATGGATTTTGATTTTTCTTGCGGCACACTTAACGTTAAGCCTTGTTTATTGGGCCCAAATTAACCTTTGAATTTGACTCCCTTGTTGTAGTCGACTTAGACTTTTCCTTCTCTTCTTCTCAATTATGGGGAAAACACACACTTTGAATCATATTTGTGTAGATCTTTTTAATTTGGGCATTCCTTGCAATTTACATAAACCTAAGCATATTTTCATTGTTTTACAATTTCTTCATTAGACAATGCCACTCGACTTTTGTCGGATCATGAATGATTGGTTAACATTTGTATTTCTAAAATTAAAAAAAATGAGTAACTAAATTAAAAAATAATAAAAAAGAAAACAAAAAAAATTTTACTTAATTAATTTTGCATAATGTTATCAATAAAACTAAATCTTGGTCAAATTTTTTGATCTTGAATAATAATCAAAATGACACCGCCGCCTTTGAGCTTACACATTTTTCATAAAGTTTTTTCCATTTCATCAATGAACGTTAAATATCTTCCGAATTTAATTTGTTGCGACATATAACGCTGATTTCATATATCCTCATGGTAATTCATGATCCCAATAAAATCAAATTATATTACAGCCTTCACAGTTGATAACATTTTAAATACTAAAAACAATTATAAATCTGATAAAATAATCTGAATTTGTATAGTATTTATTTATTTTAGCATTATAAATTTATAACATCATATTTTTAAATCATTTATAACAATATGTAAAGTTTTTTCTAAATTTACACAGAATAAATATATTTGTTTATTAAAGTAATAATTTCTGCACACGTTAGAAAATTTTATGAAGCTGCAACATGGAAAGTAATGGGTTCTGTTGTTGTTACTGATGTTTGACGATTTAAGATCGAGGTACACGAAATTCATCGTGGCAAAAGGCTAAATGTACGTTTGTCATTTCATGTAGCTTTCAGCACCTTGTAGGTGACAGTACGTTTTGGCTCGGTTCCATCCCCAATTTACTTTGAGGTGGTCAGGATATGTCCATCTCTCTTCCTCTTCCACCAAACTCATGAGAGGACTTGCGACTTGAAGGCTATATATACAGAGGTGTCCAGCCCAAATGACTTTGCGGGCTACTTCGGAAAATCAGTATAGTCTCGCGGGCCGCACATAAAAATATGTACCTTTATATTAGATTTCGAAACAGAAACACATTTATTGAGAGAAAATTTAAAACAGAATGAATTATTATTAATGTTTTCATGATTTTTCATGCATACAGACACAGATAATATAATAATGTGTATATAATATAATAATGCAATGATCAAATAATGTTTAAAATTTTACAATTGCCCTTTTCTTGAAAATTGCGGTGTTCCTTTTGAATTGATTTTCGTTGCTCATTATTGAAATTTGATAGTGCTGTCATTCGCAAACGATTAAGTTTACATTGCCCTTTATCTTAACCGTCCAGAATATTTTTTAAACTTCAAAAAACATCTCAGACTGCCTCTTGCTTTTTGTTAACTCCGAACAGAGAAGGAAGAGAGTACAAATGAAAGTCGCACCCACAGAGAATCATGTACCATCCATAGTAAAGTATATTCATAACGCAATTCGGAATTTATTAAAAAAATAATTCATTATTGAAAAATCAAATGTAACTATTTAATAAAATATAAATCTCTTTTATTCTAAAGAACATTTCTATTACCAAAAAGGATTTATTTTAAAACAATAACAGGTAACAGGTAAATAAATTGTAGATTTACATATATATATATATATATATATATATATATATATATATATATATTTATATAATTTCCTCTCAAATAAATTGTAAAATGAAAAAAACTTTAAAAATCTGATATTTAATTTTTTTTAAAAAAAATGGGCCGGTAGGCCGCAATTTACGTACTGGCGGTCCGCGTGTTGGACACCCCTGATATAGATTATACCTGATATATGCCGCAAAGGCACTATACATTTACAAATAACTATGCTATCACCGGGACTCGAACCCAGGCCCTAAAGGCACAGCAGTCAGAGTAGCTAACCACTATACAGGATGGGGGATATAAGTGGTTCTTGCTATAATAAATGGCTACATAGCTGAGTGGTCATAAAAACGATCTCACACCCGTCGTGGCTTGCCTTGTAACGAGTTCCAGCCCAGTACCACTAAAGATCCGCAGTGTAGGGCAGCGATGCAAGTTAAATCTGTCGTGGGCTGAAACGTCCTCCCGTTGGTGTGGTGTGGTAGTTAAGAGAGGGGGGCAGCTCAGGTGTCGTCCAAGTCACTTGACCATGATACAAAACTACGCGGTCCGTCACCAAAAGCCCTCGTGTAGCTGAACAGTGCGACTTTGATATTCAATCAATCAATCAACCCACTCGTCGCCCAGATTCAAAGTTCCTAGTGTTGGCGTTATGTGGAAGTTTGGAAAGTGGAGAGCGAGTTTATTTGTCTTGAACGAAACTTAAATCTGTGAAGTGTAATGTTAATAAAGAATTTAAAAAAATCTAATATATCTGTGACTTTATACTTGCTTTTCAAAATTATTGTAGTTATAGAAAAGTAAAACCATAGTATAAACAGCTGTTTCTATAGAATTGATAATTATAGCAAATAGTCATTCATGCAAAGAAACTTGGATTTTTAAGATGAAACAGAGTAATTACAATTTACTTCCTGCGCATTTTTTTTTCCTTTTGAGATAATTATCGAAAATTTTCAGTTTTTTCATAGTAACTTGTCCTTAAGCCTAATTTGTAGTTCATGAATTGTTTGTTCTTTATAATGTATTTTATTTTCCATTACAATTTTCAAAACATTTTTTTTCTTTGCAAAATATAATTTATTGTTAAATTGAAGCATAAATAATTAGTTAGTCTTAGTACCTAATAAAAATAAAACATTTAAAATTTGGTCAGAAATATATTACTTTCTATTGAAGCGCATTTTCATTAAAACTTCGTTTTTTTTTGAAAAAATGGATTATAAAGGAAAATATAGTATTGTATTTGCAATACTTTAACAAAATATTATTTTCTTAGTTAAATGTCTCCGTGTGTTAACATCATTATATTTTTGTCTCATTGATTGTATAAAAATTTTGTTATATAATTTATTCTCAATAAATACTCTCGAAGGTTTTTTTTAAATTTTTAAGTATAAAAACATTTTAAAATGGTAAAAATAGTAAAAAAATATTTTATTATTGGAATTCCTAGTGGAATATTTGATTTTCTTTCAGTATAAAATGAAACTACAAATGTTAATAAGACGACTCACACTGTCTTATGGAGAGATGAGTGATTTTTTGAAGAATCCCAGTTTCCAAAATAAATGTTTACGTAAGTATTACAGTTAAATTTTGGGAAGAATACATTTTCGCATAAGTTTAATCCAAATTTATTTTAATTTATTTATTTGTAAGTTAATTTTAAGTTCCTGTATATTTTTTCCCTTTAACTTAGCTGTTCTCAAACTGAGGGGCGCTCCCTCCAAAGGGGGCATGATAATTTTACGAGGGAGGCGTAAGCCTATTGAAAAGTTGGGGAAAAAAAGATTTTTTTACAAAAATATTAATTTAGTGAAAGTAAACAAACAAAAACATTCTGACATAATAAAAAAGTAAATGCACATCTACACTGATATAATACACTTGAAAATGTATTACTACTGACAATGTATTTTTTAGTTAACTTAACAATACTAAGTTAAGAAGATATTTAATAATTATCATAGGCTTGTCATATATAAAATTATATGCATAAATTAACACTTAGCTTGATAATGTGTACTCTTTATAATTAATCCCTTAACTACAGATTAAAACTTACGCAATTCACTCCCAATACCACCGTTTTTCCACGTACACGCGTGTTTGGGATCTGTAGGGGGAGGTTGGGAAGAAAAGGGATATATATATATATATATATATATATATATATATATATATATATATATAAACAAATCCCCTGAAATAAGTAAAACCTAGTAAGATAGAAGTGCTCAGTAAAGGCGTCCGGGTCCGAGAGAGACGCTTATATACCCCGGTGGCAATAAAGAGGTTAATGTCGTGCTGTAGTCTTAGCGTCAAAGTACACTATTATTGAATTCAATGCATTGTTATTGTATGGAAGGGGAAAACATGTTGAAAATTATGATTAAAAATTGGATCACGAATATTGAAAGTTTGAGAAACACTGTTTTAACTTATAATGATAAATTATAATTTGACTATGCAATTAAGAGTCTTATGGGTATAACATACATCCCCCCATGACCTAAAATAACAATACGTTATAAATATATATATATATATATATATATATATATATATATATCATATTACAACATACTCATATATTGTGCATTAAAAGAAGGTATCATATCTGTAAATAATATATGCTTTTCCCTTTAGACTAACAATATTTTAACAGACTATACTTTAGAGTTTTGACATCAAACTTTATATTTGGTGTAACGTTTCCTTCCTGTGGTATATACCAGTATGCAAACTTTGCATCCTTGCCGATCGAGTGCTTTTTTTTTATAGTTTTATCCTATATTACTTACATGCTTCCGCTTTGTTCTTTAAAATATGACATCGTTGTCGTATAAATATTTATATTTTACATGTTCCAGGTCATTTAACAGTAAACATGCCAATTTTCTTCAATACAAAGGGTAAATTTTACAAACTTTCGAAAATAAAATTTAAATGAACATTTAGAACATTTCTTATTTCACTCTAAATAAATTTAAAGTCAATCTTACATCGATCATTTTTCGCACACTTAAATATCTGCCTGGCAAAAATTATTTAGTATTTAAAGATGTATTGAAAAATATTTCAAATTTATATGATACTCTGTATATATATATATATATATATATATATATATATATATATATATATATATATATATATAGACATAATTATCCTATTTAAGTTCTTCAATTATGCATTTGTATTTTATAATTTCATTTTTTTATAGTTTTCTGTAAATATGTTAAAATACTTTTTCATGTATGTTATATTTTCAACATTTATCTTATTTTGATTGTAATTTGAATATTCCATACTGTAAAAAACATAACTTTAATATATTTAAGTTATCCGACTACTTGCGACAACTTTTTTTTGAAAAAAAGGAAATATGAAGATCTTTTTTTGATTTTTATATTTATACAGTATATTTTAAGGAAAAAATCCTAAAATTGGTAAAAGAAAAAAAAATTATTATTATTAAAATGGGAAAAAATTAGTAAAAATGTACGAAAAATTACATAAACGGTTCCCACTCTCTACAAAGATTTTATGAACAAATTCTCAATTTTTCAATTTTGATGTGTTACTTTGTTATTCCTGTTTGAAGTGATCTTCACGATAAGAAATATTTTAATTTTTACAAAAACTAGAGCACTTTATCTAAGTCATTATACGAAATTGCTTAAAAAACATTGACTATATTCACATAAAGAGCTGCAAATTTTGAAATAAAACAGTTATTGATAAATCTGAAGATCAAAACACTGCTACTGTTATGCAGAACATAAGCAAAAAATTTCAGCTAATTATTTTCAAAACTTTTTGAGCAATCGCGGTCCCCGTTTGAGTTTTTCGAAAAAAAAAAACACATTTCGAGTAAAACGCATTTTAAAGTTTGACATCTTGTGTAAAGTTATGGCATTTGCTTTTACTAAAACGCTTGTAGTTTTTGTTCTAGTGGAGGGAAAATTAAGTACTTGGTATTGTTATTAAGTTAATAAAATGGTCTATAAAATAAAATCAAAAAAAATTTTGCCAATTTTTGAAAAAAATCATGGTTTTAGGGTAGTCGGATACCTTAAACCTTCTCCTGATATTTATATACTTTTTTTAATTGCTTTGTGTTTCTGGTACACCTTTCTACATGATCGTATAATTTATTAACTGATTTTTAAAAAAAAGTAGGAAAAAAGTCCCACATTGTACTTAAGTTCTTTTCACGGTAAATACTTAATGAAGCAAATAATTTCCAATATCTGAGCATTTAATATATTTTGCTTCATACTTATTTTACATTAATTTTAGCAATTTTGTACTTAATTATATTTTTTATAAATTATATTTAACTTTATTCTTCCTTCTAACTTGTATTTCTGCCTAGTAATGCTGGGAATTAAGATGAAGATTGCCCCTTTGTGCACTTAGTTTAGCTCTGTTCTCAATCTTAAACTCCAGGTTTTGCTTATTTACATGTATTACGTTACTGATATATATATATATATATATATATATATATATATACATTGTATATATATATATATTGTATATATATATATTGTATATATATATATTGTATATATACATTGTATATATATATTGTATATATATTGTATATATATATATGCACAACATACAACATACTGCCTGTTGTGTTGCCTATTTATATTTTGTATATGATTATGATTATATATGTGTTTATGTGTGCGTGAATGAATGTGTCTGTATGAATTACTGATTAAGTATAAAATCCGTTAGTGCGCATATGATCTAAATAATCTGCACTTTAACTGTTTTGCTTCGGTAAATGGCGAATTATCTTCAAAATAACCATTTTTAAAGCATCACATAGATCAGGGGTGGACATTAAGTCGCCCACTGTCGTCCGGTAGACAACCAAGACAGTTTAGTCTGACCGTCTGATGATTAGCAGTTAGTAAATATGTACCGAAATATACAAAACTGGCTGATAGTATGCAGACTAACTCTCCTATTGACAATAACTTTAGATGAAAATGTTTTATTTCTTAAAATATTTTGAATGGTTTTGCAACAAATGCATCATTTGATACTATTGTATTTTTGGCTATTATTATGTTGGTAATTTGTGTTTTGATTTAAAAGCTATCTTAACAGAGTAAGTTTATTTTATTGTAGTTATGTCATTAAAAGGAAATTTTGTATTTATTATTAAGTTATAATAAATATTGTAGTCATTTTTCTGAGCCTACGCCACTGAATAAACCGCAACACCTTGGAAATTTTTTAAGTAGCCTGTACCCTGGAAAGGTTTTCCCACCCCTTACTTGGATAATGTGCGCATAAATGTATATCAAATTGTTAAAGTTTTAAAAGAGTAATGTCTCTAATTGCCTTTTACGCGTCCTCGTTCTTCGTCTTCCGAATTGTCTTGGTGCTGGCATTTTCCCATTTTCACTTTCTCGTAATTTGTTCCGACAAATAGTATTAGCCTAGTTATATAATTTCTTTTCAATTTCTTTTATGTCAGATAGTGATAGAATTTTCATCTTGATATATTTCAAGGAGGTAAATATAGATCCAAGAACGTAGATATTTAATTTTTATGTAAAACAAAGAACATATTCTCTCTTTACGCAGTCCAGTTTTAAAAATATTTTAAATGGGACAGTTTTTTGATTGCTAAATGAAGTAATGATTCTGCAGTTAAAATTTTTAAGGTAAATAAATTTTGCAAGAAAAAATAATTCTCCTGATGTAATTTTAAATGTTGTATTCTATTATTTTTTGTGTTAACCCTGGTAGAACAGATGAAATAGTTAAACAACTCTTAAAATATTTAAATATAAATAAAAAAAATGTAACCTAACCTAAGAAAATGGCAAATTAACGGTTAAAAAATGGTTTCAGTATTTATACTAGTCCTGTTCACGTGTTGAAAACTATAAGGAAAAAAACGAAATTATTATGAAGTCAAACATTTCATAGTAAATTCCAGGTATATCAATTATCAATACCAGCCCGGTGAATACTTTTTCCCGTACACCAAAAATACTTAATAAAAAAATTAGTTGTATTTAAATCAGGGACGTAGCTACTGCCGTATCAGTCATACGAGGCCCTAGGTATTGGGCCCCAAAACTCAGAGGCAAACAATCACAAATGTAAAGGGGCCACTAGCAAGGGCCCCAAATGTACTTTGATACAAGGCCCACTCAAGGCAAGCTACGCCAGTGATTTAAGTCATACACACATTCAAATGGACGTAATAAATAGTGTTTAGCTTCCTAGGTAATTGTTTTCTTTATTTTGACACATTAAGTAATATTGTATCTTCTCGTAACAGAATACAGCAGTAAAATGCTTAAAAAATATGGCCTCATAATGCAAAATTATTTATAGCAAACGTAGAAACAACCAATGTTGAAGGAGTAACTAAAGATATCAAAAATTGTTTCAGAAGAACTAATAAAAACATCAAAAACATGCTTAAGAATTAAAAGTGTTAACTCCAGCTCATTTTCCTATTGATAAATTCTTTACTTCAATTTCTTGAATCGCCTGAGCTGGATGTTAATATCAAAGACACAATTTTAAAAAAAAAACGGAGCAATAATTATTTCAATATTCTAAAACAAATAAATGTTTCCAAAATAAAATATTAAATTTGGCGTTATAGTATTCATAAAGGAAAATGTTTCCATCCGTCTAAATTCAAGTCTTAGAACACATAGTTAAATTTGTGTTATAGTTTGCAAGACTAGCACTGCTTAAACGAGCCATTTCCAGCAACTACTAAATCATTAAACTTCAAATTCCTTTAAATTAAAATGTTTTCTATCTACATGCAAAGAACTATCATTTACGGAGATCTGACAATAAATTCAATTAGATCTAGAGTAAGAATTTTTGCCAATTTGTCTTATGACCAAATCACATCGCGTTCCCAAGTAGACTTATCAATGCCTCGAACACACAAGTTTTCCTTCCAAACTATTAACCTCCCCTTCTACTCCCAAGTTATTCCATAAATATAAATAGCCTTCAACATTTGTTTCCTTCAAGCTTTACAATTTTTTTTATCTCGATCTGTTTTACGTCATACGTGATCAACAGCCCTCAAAACGCTTTTTTCTCTCTTAGCCTTAGGAGACTGGTCTTTCTTCTCCATATTTCAGTCAAGTCGGCTGTCCTTTCCAACTCGAAACACCCGCCCGAGGGGTTTCCTCGCCAGCTAGTTTCCATCCCGGTGATCCTCCGCCATTTTCTCATCACACGTTCGCAGCTTCTACTTTGCAAATGTCGCAAGTGGAGTCGAAACAACTGAAACCTCTCCTCATCCTTGTCTTTCCATCTGCTTCTGGTTGCAATAGCATGTTTCATTTCAAAACGCCCAGCCCTCAATTTTCTTTAAATATTTTTTCACGTTCCACTCATACGGAGAAAAATTCACCCTTGCTGTGCTCTATCATCAAGACATAGTTTATCTTCAACTTTCTTTAGAAAACTCTAAATTCCAATTAAAGAATGTCCTTATATTGAGAGATTCTATTGTATAATTCACACCACTCCAATCTTTGACCTTCAGATAATGTTCAGGCACCACGATCTGTAGAAAAGTAACTTCTGTGAACAATATCCTTTGTCGGGTCGCTTTGCACATGTGGTTTGCGAACTATTTGAATGAAAATAAATCTGGACCTGTTGTGATATAAACATACCATAGAAGGGTTGCCCAGTGTTAAGGTGTCCAATACTGGATAGACGTTGTGGTGACAGTCGCACTTCAATGAACAAGGGAGAGGTACTGAGATGATATTCGAAAGACGGATTACCGGAGTCTCCGGAGCAACCCCTTTAGTGAAGAGACTTTATACCATACAAGCGAAAGGGGTTGCGAGGACAGCAGCACCGGGGAGCCGATCATCTTTAATCCTTAAATGGGACTAGAACTTTTCCCCACCAAAAGTCTATGAAGAGCAAAAAATTACTAAATTAAATTTTGTGTTTAATTAATTTGAAATAAATCGGCTATTGACAAAAAGCTGTGTGAGCCCTCACACTGCCCAATAAGAAAATAATCTTACTGGCTCATGCCGTTACAACACGGACTGATACAACTATCAGGGAGGCTCTTGCATTTCTCTCGTTTAAGGGTTTCACCCCATAGCAGATTCAAATTTACAAAAACTAACTTTTTTAGTTAGTAATATGTTCTGTTTACAACAACAGAAGCCATATTTGATCGGCTCACAACCTTGGGGCTGGTCTTCTTCAATCGTTCTTTAGGGCCTGTTCCATGCGATAAACAGTCAAGAACTTAGGATATTTAAAGCCAATGATTACTGTCAAGTCTGACGAAAATGAATGTTGCGTTACTTTCATTTCCTACAGAAATACCTATATATATATATATATATATATATATATATATATATAACTATTAATAATAGTTTTAAACTGCTTTTTACACAATTATCACCAACGTTTTAGAATAAAGTTATGAAGAGTATTCATTCTAAATTTCTAAGAAACCATCACTGAAGGTTAAAGAATAACGAAAAATAATAGTCATCCCATTTTCGATATCCCGGACTCTTACCCGCGGATATGTGAGGGTTTACCAAAGAATGAGGCATTTTCTTAAAACAAAACACTTTTATTATGACTTTCAAATCACAATCTAAATTCGACCTAAGCTGCGAGAGGCATCAAGTTAAATACTAATTTAAATATCTATAATGATAAATTTAGTACTTATCGTGGGGATAGAGCCAATCCTTAGCAATAATAGGTGTACTGACATTGCCCATCGGATTCTTTCCGTTTGATCCCAGACAATTTTAACTATATTGATCTCTAACTTTGTAGTATCCATACGACAACAATCATCCTCCTCTCAAAGTTTCTTCCTCACTTGACTGTAAATGGCAACACGTATTAACATAAATCGCGGTTCCTCTATAGAAAGCGGTTTTATAATCACATAATGTCATGACAAATAAACAAATTTCAGCATTTGTTGATTTCCAAAGAAAGCTTCATAATTATTTTTATAATATACGTCAGAGGTGTTAAACTCAAAGATTAATACGGACCAAACAAACAAGGTTTAACCTTAGATGGACCGCAAATAAAAATAAAAATTCATAGAAATGTAGTGTTATGTTAAATAATACAATATTGTAAACTTATGTAAAAGAACGAGCAAAATTTAATCTTACTGACACGTGACATCTCTCTGTTACTGTATTTCGACGTTCGGGAGAATTTTTGTTTTATTTTATTGTATGTTATTGTGTGCCAATATATTGGCAGAGTCGCGTGTTTGATACCTTTGACTTACATAGATAAAACGTTTATCATGATGTGAATGATTTCAATGCTCTAGAAAAACGTCATCATTTGACAATGGAATGACGAAACTTCTCTTCATTGGTTTTCTCGAATTTCTCTTATATTTCGAAGTATGTTTTCAATGTTAAGAATTCTTTTGAAACAGAAAATGTTTATATGTTTGAAATACCTAATGGTTGTTTGAAAAACAACACTGTTCAAACAAGTTAAGATAGAAAAACTATAAAAACTACATCAAACTCAACAATAAAATATCACGCGGATAAAGAAGCACTTATAGAAAGACCATTTTATTTGATCTCGAAGATTGTGAACTAAACGTTCTATGTTTATCTTCATGCAATGTGATAAATTAATATCTTCAACGGGTATCTTATCACACATTATTCGATTAAATCAAGTTGGCATCTTTTTTATCACAAGCATTTATTACTGATGGATGCATCCGCTGATTATTTATGACATACATTCCTTGCTTTGGTATGTTTCACTTTTATTTCTATTCGTGAGAGTCATGAATACCTAAGGAAAATACATTCAGCCAGTGTCAATAATTATTCTAACACTAGAGGTCGTAGAACATCATGGCATTTATACACAGTAACTTGTTAACTCATATATCATTTTGTCATTCTTATGTCGTAGACAATACACCGCTTTTTCCACTATAATATTAAAAATGTTTTCATTGGTAATTATGTACTGTACACAAATATATTCGTGGCAACAAAATTAATATTAATAGCTGTAAAATAAAGGGGAAAAATGTGTTACATTTTTTCAATTAAAACTATTATTTAATTTTTAGAAGAGTAAAAGAAAGTTAACCAAGAATTTTTACTCAGTTCCTAAAAAAAATCATTACATTTTTGTATTAAAGCACATTTGCTTACTAGTCAATTATATGGCAAGTTAAAAACGCCAAGACATTTGTTTTTTTAAAATTGTTCTTATTTTCATTAAATAAAATATTTCAAACTTACCAGCATTCATATTTTAAAAGTGTTTTTTTTTATAAAATCAGAAGGAACTATAAAATATTAGAAAACGTATTTTCGTAAACACAATTATTTTAATTGTTCTTTCATTTAGTTTATTTCTTAAAATAATAATATTCAACAATTATGCATTCATTTGGAAATCTATGGAATTAACAATATAGATGATAAACACAGTAAGCTGTTTATTAATTAAAAATTAGTTCTTACATTGTAGCTCTCTTGAAGTTTAATAAAAAAGAAAAACATGGGGCATAAACAGAATTTTCTATTATTTATGTACTATTTTTTATCAATCATAAGTAATATACACATTTTGATATGAATTTTTCATAAAGATATTTTCCATAATATTTGTAGTATATATAAAAATACGCATTGTATAAAAAATATTTAAGAGCTATAATTTTGGTATTGAATTAATAAAACATAGGACAGGATTTTAATTCTAAATTATTCATTAGCAAAAATTTACAGAAAAATTTATACACCTTAATATTATTAAAACATAACACGCATATAAAACATTTTAAATATAATAATTTTGTGTTTTGCTTACATTAAATTACGTTGATAGACACATGAATATAGAAATACATTTTCCAATTCAAAATGAATCTTTACTTTAATAATTTTATTGCGTTATATTTATAAAGTAATTTCAAAGAGCATTGATAACAAGTTTTATTAATTTTACGAAGCACTTAAAATTAGAATCGTAGTATAATAAGTACTTAAAAGAGAATAAGGAAATGCAACTGAAATAACTGTTTCGGACTATGATGTTTTGTTTCTGAAATAAAAATTTTGAAAGAAAAAAGCAAATTATAAGATTTTTATTGTTTTTTTATAAGAGTTAATGTATATGTATTAAAGGATGATTTATTCAAATAATGCTTTTGAAGTATTATTTATATTTGAACCAGTTTATATACTTTGTTTAAAACAAACGAATGAACTAATGCAACACATATTATAAACGGCTTTTATTTATTTAATTATTTGCTCTTTTTACTCATAACAAGCACGAAATTTAACAGTATGTATTAAGCATGGCTCAATTCAAAACAGTTTCTTCTATATTATTCTTTGATAGAAACTTTCGCATTCTTATATGTTTGGATAAATATAAATGCTGGATGAAAACATAAAGTTTAATTTCATGTGACAAGAAGGAAAGTAAATGAGTATGAGAAGCAGCTTAAAATCTGATAACTCAAAACTTTATGAAAATTGTTTTCATATTTTATGGTATATTCACATATTTAAAAATCTATAATTGAAGATAATTCCATGAGAATTCAAAAAGTAGAGAGATTTTTTGTAGCATTTTTAGAATATCTGTTAGGATTACATTTTATTGTTATCTACACTTTTTTTGTAACACATCATTTTCTGAAATGTGTAGTTTTGTAAATATGTATTTTTTGGTTTAAATAAGCGATTGCTTAGATTTCTTATCAATAGTGTGTATGCTCAAGTCTTCTATTTTTTATAGAAGTTTTTTACTTCAAGAATTAAGGTCTATCTCATCCTTTTAAATCCCCTTAACCTCCAATAGAGACTATTCTATATTTTTTTTATTATCTACATATTAAAATAAGTTAATAGATTACTAGTTTGTGTACCAATCAAACACCAGCTAATATGTAAAACAGCAAAGGTCATCAAAAACTTTATATACCTTATTTATTCGAATCTAAGCTGTCATCGATTCTAAGCCACACCCTCAAGTTTCTATACGTTTGTGATAAAACACAAACAATTGTGTAATAGACTCATCAATATATCCGATACTTATTTTTTAAAAAAAAATAATGAAAAATAATAAAAAGTTAGTAAATATACTTTATTTTATCAATATTACACAGCTTTCAAATGCATATATTAAGCTATAATTACTCTAACCGTCAATATCATGTCTGAATTGATACCGGCATTGTCATTTTCCCACCCGCTGTCGTCTTCCGTACCATCCAATGCATTTGCAACGCAACATTTTTCTTAAAGAACTTAAAAGAATTATTCAAGACTGTTGAACATTTACAAGCAAAAATTATACCATTTTCCACACCATCGATGTAAATTTGTTTCCTCCGTGTCACATTTTCAGTGGCTTCTGCTCTATTTTCTTTTTTCTTTTTGCATATAAAATTATCTCCTACTTCATACTTGCGTCATAGTGAACTCGTCTTGAAGCAATTACCGATAATTTTGATAAAAAGAAAACTTATACAAAAACATTAATTCTGAATACGAAAAAAAAACGATATTTAGGACAGACTGAATACTAGAGATAAATTGGGATGGGATAAACTCGATGCGAGTGGCCAGAATGGACAGCTACAATTTTCCTTTTGAAAGGGATTTAAACTGAATTTTTCCTTATCCAACAAATGTTTTGCCTTCACTTGTAAGTCACACCCTATTTTTTTAGCAGGCTTAACACTGGAAAAATAGTGCGACTTAAATTCAACTATATATATATATATATATATATATATATATATATATATATATATATATATATATATATATATATATATATATATGTCAGGTTTGAAAAGGTAAGATTCAAAATTAACCCTCCAATTGGACAGAACGGCTTTTTCCACCCTACTAGAGGCTTCGAAAACGGACCACACTGACTTTTTCCTAAGGCCGGGGACTCACCAAAAATGAACGAAACAGACTTTTTCCCCTTCAAGTAATGTGTTCAAAACCGGTAAGGTGGTATTTTTCCGAATTCTTTTCCCCCTTTAAAGGTTTACGATCTTGAAAGATAATTAGAGACGGTCGGGGAGACACAATGGGCATTGAGGGGGAACTTTTTAATGGGTCACGGAGTGACCGGTTAAGCAATCGTAAAATCTCCGAAGAATTTCTTTAAACCCTAAAGTGTACGGAAATAAATTGCAAGTCAACGTGTTGAGTATTCCCTTGTTTTGTATTGCTCAGATAATAAATTATATTTGAATTTTGAATGTCTGAACATTAATTTTTCATTCAAAGAGAACTTCTCAAGTTTATATTTTTTTAACATGAATCTTCAAATAAAGAGTATTTAAAAGCATCTGGACAAATTTACAGTTAACATTTGCGCATATAAATAAATATAAAGATCCTTTTTAAATTCAAGTTAAAAAAATATATATTTATGCATAATCCCTCATCATTCATGTTCCATTAGTGGTTGACTGAAGAAAAGGTTATTAAAATTTGGACATTTTTATAATCTTAACCATGCAAAACTAGGGAATTTTGTATTAGCTCCACTAAAGTTCTGCATTGAAATTTCGAAAAAGATATTTATGCGTGTCTCACATACTCAGTTGAAAAACATATATTTACCATAAATACTAATAATTCTTTGGATATTTAAAATTATCATTAGATTAATTTTTAATATATATATATATATATATATATATATTCGACTTCTAATATTTTTTCAAGTATTCCTTAAATTTCATATAATTTAATTAAGTGAAGGGATATTAAAGTCGCACTCTCTCACTCTTCTCTACTCAACTACTTGAGGGCTTTTGGCGACGGACTTGTGGCCGGGGTATCAGGTGGTCAAGGTATCGAATCATGGTTGGCATGTCTCGAGTTCGAGCCCAGTGCCACAAAAGACCCGCCGTGTACGGCAGCGATGCACGTTAAATCTATCGAGAGCTGAAATGTCCTTTCGTTGGTGTGGTAGTTAGGAGAGGAGGGTGCCAGCTCAGGTGTCGCCCTCGTCATTTGACCATTTTTCAAAATTACGAGGTATTCACTAAAAGCCCTCGTGTAGCTGAACAGTGCGACGTTAATATTCACTCACTTTGCGACGGACTTCGTAATTTTAAACCATGGTCAAGTGACGAGGATGACGCTTGAGCATCGCTCACTTACACGGCGGATCTTCAGTGGTGCTGGGGTCGAACTCATGACACGTCAGCTACGAGTCCGTTACTTTGACCATTAGGCTACCGCGGCCTCATAATGTGGTTGAAAACTGCATGTTATGAGTAAAAATATGCTGAAACATTTGATGAACTTATAATAGATTTTTGCATAGAAGATAGATGTGTGATATGCTAAAATGTCAATATGTAAAAGTTATGAGAATATCGATGACAATTTTTGAAAAATTCAATTTAAGTTTCAGTTTGAAACTTATTCGTTTTTTTTCGCATTTAATATTAAATAGTCGCGATAACAAATTAATAGTTTAACGCATTCATAGATTATAAAAAATAAAGGTATAAATGACATTGTTGGGAATAATATGTTTTTATAGTTTTGAATTCAGACTTCTTTGCAGGAGTGTAGACTATTAAAAGGCTGATGTAGAAGTTAGAAAACTAATATTTAAAATATATGGAAAACAATATCTGCAATTCCATTATCTTGACTAGCAGAAGACGGCATTTTTACTTAGTAGGGCAGAGTAAGCATAAGGTAGGAGCTTGTGGAGTAAACAACCAGGCCTCTGCAGTTTTGGCAGGTAATGAACTCCCATTTGTTGCTTTCAATAAGGAATAAAAAAATAACAAATACAAAAATAAGTCATGTAAAATTTTATATATTTTAATATAACAATGAATTGTGAACTTAGTTTCCAATTCATTGTCACGAGTTGGCAGTAACTACGGTACTCTATCGACGTACTTCTTATATATATATATATATATATATATATATATATATATATATATATATATATATAAAGAAGTACGGTTGATCGAGTACCAATAATTTTAACGCAATTTTATATTTCGTTCTCGTAAACTTTACTCCATTTAAAGCATGTATTGAGACAAAATACTCTCCTTTTGCATATTTATAAAATTTTAAAAATATAATGGTTATCTTACCCAACATTTTAAATCAGGGGCGGCAACTGTGTAGCTAAGACGTGCCAAACCAATCTGTCAGTATCATTCAGCGTGCCACATAGTAGGAAATTTTTGAAATCCTTCGATTCTTACGGTAATATTTGCAGATTTAAAGAATAGAGGTAAATAATTTAAATTTACAGTTTTATATTTTATATTAATTATGGATCAATAAAATACATTTATTAACATAAAAATAAACAATATAAAATGTTACTATTTCTTCAACAAAGATAAAAAAAATTTAAAAATGTATGTTTCCAACATATTTACTTAAATAAGAAATAGACAAAGTGAAATATAAATGATTCCCTTCATTACAGTTAAATAAAAATTGTAATGCGAATTAACTCTTTCACGACTCTTCTTTCATATCGCAAAACCAGGGGTATAATGCATGACACGATTCTGAGCATTCAGTTTTGTTAAACAATTTCTTTGAGGAGTCGAAATATTTTTCATATTAGGAAAGATTTTTTACTTTGATATGCCGAATCATAAGTGGAAAGCAGAGTACATGAAATTTTCTTTTTTCAACAATTAAATCCCCTAACAATAACACTCAATTATTTACAAAATAGCTGTAAATTTATCCTTAGAATTATCTTTCAGATTATTTTGTAGTTTCATAAATGTCCATAACTCAGACAATGTTTGTCAAATAATGTCTATTATCAACTTCCTTCCACTCAAGAATTGACAAATTTGTAGAGTAGTGCTGAGTACCACTAAGAATTGTACCACGTGCCACAGGTCCATAGATTGCAGACACGTTTTAAATGTTCTTATTAACTAACCATCTCTTATTCAAACACAATTTATATGATAAAAAAGGGTTTTCATTCATTTTGTAGGGAATTGTATTAGATTCAACCATAAGTAATTTTGTGTATCAAAAAAATTACGTTGTTTCGGGGATCCCCTTAGAGCAAAACGAAAGGAATTTGACATAATTGTAGTAAGTTTCTCTAAAAGTGGAAACGTTCACTTTCAAAATACACTGCGTAAAGTGATTTTAGGTGTACGAAGTTATATTCACTATTATTCCTAAAATAAATTTTGATATTTTGGTTTTTCGTTAAGTTTTGAAGTTATTTTTTCAAATATACTCTTCTCCATTACATTTCTTTCAAACTTGCTATTTTCTTTTGCGGCCACGGTATCCTGATGGTGAACTCGTGTCCAGTGTTCGAGCCCTGGTACCACAAAAGTTAAGCGTTGAAGAGGAGCTGAAGTTTGGAAGGGGAGTTATCAGCTCAGGTATCGTCCTCGTCACTTAACCGCGGTTCAAAATTACGTAGTCGCTCGTCAGTAGCCACCGTGTTGACTTAGAATGCAATATAAACCCTTGACGTGTGCACTTGAGTTAATTCGAGTACGCTAAACAGTTCCAAATATGCACATTAGATATAATTATAGACATGTATGTGTCTTTCTCATACTTCTTTGATATTTTTGCTATTTATACCTGTTAAAAAATTATTTTTTATAAAAGGTTTTCGTAACTAATTGTAAATTGAATAAAAGCTTTTCTTACAATTATATGTATTTGAGGATGAAATCTGATTTACTTTATTCAGGAAATTTTTAGTAAATTTCATTTTCTTAGCCAACTTATTTCTTTTAAAACATGCATATTTGTGTATTATATAACTTAATTTCTAACTATCTAAAATTATGTCTGGCTTTTTTCTTCATTAAAATCTTTCAGGATTTTACAAATTATCTTGCCATTATTCATTATGTACTTAATACGGAAAAATATATCTAAATATAAATAATTTATGTCCTAATAAACATATAATTGTTTTTAGCTACAGTTTGGAAAATGCATTGAAATTTGTATCGGGACAGGATTTTAACATATTATGAATGTTTTTTTGTGACTGCGACTATGTTATATATTTATCTCTTTCATTCTTTTTACAATATGAGTAGAAGTCGTAAACAGTTTGTCACAGTAAAATTAATTTTTGTTTTATATTCAAATTGTACTATTATATTGATTCTGAAAATAATAGGTTAGTTTGACAAGCCATTATTTCACAATTTTAAAGCATTGAACAGTTTTGAAATTTTTAAAACTTTTCTAAAATGTTAAATTATTAAAAATATTTAATTATTGTAAGTGATTAATATTTCTTAGATTATTGGAAACAAAAAGTATAAAATTTAAAATATATCTTTGTTGAATTTTAATAATTATTTTTATGGCTAAACCTGGAAAAAACCCAACTTTTTTAAATATTAACATTAAGATATTTTTAAAAAATAACTAGAGCTCTCAGACCTAAATCCATATGAACTTTTATAGAACATATGTAAGGGAACATTTACAAGATATTTCATGACTCTATCTTGAACAGGAAAAACGCCTTAGGGATTAGAAAACACTCTCATCTTCAAAATTAAAAATCTGAGAAAAACATATTTAAAATTTGTAAAGGCATAAAAAAAATTCCATTGCCTGTAAAACTTTAATTTTTCAATCTGTTACTATCCAACATATGCTCTACATGAAAATTCTACTTGAAATAAATATGACTGAAATATCTTTTTTAATTCAAAATATTCCAAGACATATAACATTGATAACAACTGCTAATTTGATCAATTATTCACTTTTATCAGAACCTTATATATTCACAAGAGTTTTAAATGCAAAATATTTATATAGAAATTAGTAGTTATACAAACGTAATCCAGAAATCACCAAGTTTGTAAACAATATCTATTTTTTTCTCAGTTCCCCATCGTGGTAGTTAAGCAAGTTTAAGTTTTTGTAGCATGACTTTCAAATACTGCAATGTAGAACTACAATAGATTTATTATAATGTAGTTTGTGGTACATCAGGGAAATATTTAGTTCATTCTGCAACATTTGTATTCTGTAGTCTAATTGTGTTATTACCTGAAAAAGCTGAATTTTAGATTTACCATTTTCAGTCATATTCCATCCCTTTCAAGTATTATTTATCACAGTAGCCTGCGTTCATTTTGGTCATGGCATTTTTCAAAAGGAAAAAAAATAATGAAAACAAAGTAAAGAGCTTTTAAATTATATAAACTATGTGTCAAAAATATATTGGTCTTTAAATCAATCTTAATTAAGTAAATGTGAGAAAACTCAAAAACTTAAAAACATGAGCAAACAGAAATGATTTTAAAAACTAAAATTGTAGTTAATTGCCGTTTCACACGAAATATTGGATTGTGTTAAAAAATATTTTTAATTAATTCAATCTAGGAATGTAAGAATGCTTTAAAATGAAACCGAATTTAAAATCAAAACTCAGAAAATTAAAATTTCTTAAAACCTAATTGGTTTTTAGATCAGAAATGAGCAAGTTTTCCAAATATATGAAATATATATTTGCAATAAATTGGGTGAACTATCTGTTGGCCGTGAAGTGTAGAAAATGTCCATTTCACAATCCTCGCGCCCTAGGCCACAGCTGTGAATGAGAAACCTCCCGTTTCGAAGAACACAGAGACCGAAAAGCAATAAAGTCTTTCCCTGCAAAACCAATCGGGACCTCCTGAGGCGTTAACAGGGGAAAGCACTAAACAGCCATCCGTTTTTAAAGCAGTTCGCGAAATTTATCGGAGCATTTTCGGAGTAAATAGTTTTGGAAAAGCAGATCGTTTTCCAAGTGAAATTCAATTAGCGGGTCGTCCAGTCAGAGGGTTAAGGATTTAATAAATGAAAATAGAGTGAACACTTTACCATCGCGTAAGAATTTGTGGGTAAATAAGCATAATTAAGTGTGGAGCGAGCACTGACGAAGGACAACGTAACCTCGAAAAGACTTAGCTGGTGACTCCTAGCCGATTTGTTGTCTTTTGTACCACCCGGTTGCGCGCCCAAAGACCACCATGTGGGATTTTATGTGATTGAAGCGAAATAAAGACGTTATTATTTAGATGATGCCCTCCTCATTATACCAGCAGACCTGGGGCCTGTCATATATATATATATATAAGAAATTTGTATAATATATCAAAAACAAGAAATAATAGATAATGTACGTAACAAGAAATAACATAATAAAATATAAAAGCTAAACATGAAGATCGAATTTATAGAAAAATACAAAAAAGGAATATATATATATATATATATATATATATAAAGAGTGTTTTTTTCCAGGTATAGAAGTTTAAGTTGGCATTACTTTCCAAGATGGCGACCGATTTAACAGCTGTCAAGTTATTTATTCTCAGTTTGGTTTGGCAATTCATCAAAACGATCATCAAGCAAGGCGTAGATTCGTCGAATGGGCCCAAAACGAAATTGCCGTTGTTCCCGATTTTCATAAGCGTATTTTGTTCAGCGATGAAGCGCACTTCTGGTTGAATGGCTACGTCAACAAACAAAACTGCCGCATTTGAAGTGAAGCTAATCCACAAGTGTATGTCGAAACACCGTTACATCCAGAAAAACTGACTGTTTGGTGCGCTTTATGGGCTGGTGGAATCCTTCTTCAAAAACGATGAAGGCCACAACGTTACAGTCAATGGTGATCGGTATAGAGCCCTGATTACTAACTTTTTCATTCCTGAATTGAGAACAATCATGATTTCTAGGAGCTGTGGTTCCAACAAGACGGCGCAACATGTCACACAGCTCGTGCCACAATCGATTTATTGAAAGACAGGTTTGGTGACCGCCTAATTTCACGTTTTGGACCTGTGAATTGGCCTCCAAGATCTTGTGTTTTAACACAGCTGGACTGTTTTCTGTGGGGCTATGTAAAGTCAGTGGTCTATGCGGATAAGCCACAAACGCTTGACTATTTGGAAGACAACATTCACCGTGTTATTGCCGATATACGGCCACAAATGTAGGAAAAAGTCATCGAAAATTGGACGTCCAGATTGGACTACATCCGAGCCAGCCGTGGCAGTCATATGCCAGAAATCATATTAAAATGTAATGCCACAAGATTATCTTTCGAATAAAAAAAATTCATGTCAATCGAATAATACATTGTTGTTTTATTGCAATTTAAAGTTTTATACCTCTAAGAAAAACACCCTTTATATTTAATATGCGCATATATATATATTAAAGAATGTATGCCAAACCTAAAAATCACATAGGTCTAAATTTCGCAGCTGAAATTGCAACTAAACTTTGAAAACTGTATGATATGATAAAAATAGAACTATTTGGAAAAAAATATTAAAAAAATAAAAATAGTAACAAAATCAATACAATTAAAAAAGTGAACTAAAATTCATAAATATACAAATAATTTCGCAAGCATATAAGCACATCATAGAATTCTGTTTCTTCTTTGCTATCGCTGTTACTCTTACCCATAAATAAATAATCATCTTCTGTTACAAATAGATTGTTAGATTTACTACTTTTTGCGATGTCTTTTGAATGATGCCACGTTTCATTTAATTTCATTCTTTTTTTATTTGCCCATTTTTTCTAGGTTTACATGGATGAATTTGACCTCCTTTTGTAATTGTTATTTTCAACTTCTAATATCCACGTACCCATTCTAACACTCTTAGCTCTTAAATATTTAAGCTCTAAAAGTGTACCATTGTTCAAAAGCCTTAAAATAAGTGACTTCCAGAGCACTGCACCTTTATATTTCAGATTTCTTGGTAAAATAAAGGGTGTGTGTTATACGGCTAATATACCTAATATATATATATATATATATATATATATATATATATATATATATATATATATATATATATATATATATATATACTGCTGGACAATTGCTAAGGACGGATCACAAATTGCTATGTAGCATAACATTAAGCGAGACATGAGGCCTAGTAGGACAAATACAGTTGCCACACTGTTCAGACATTAGAATAAAGAATATTTATTGTTCTGGAAAGTACAAAAGCTGTGAAACATCTGAAAGAAAAAAAAATGTTCATTTGATCTGCGTACGGAGAAATGGAACAATGCATCTAAAAGTCAGCAGGCACCTTAAAGAAAGGTATCAGTACGAGATATGTCCACCGTGGAGTGTGATGCAACATTCCACACGTCGTACCATACTTTGCACAACAGTATCCAGCAGCTGTTGAGGCAATTTATTCCATTCCACTGTGAGTGCACGGATGAGGGTGTTCTTGTTTGTCGGAGGATGGTTTCGACCAGCAACTTGCCTCCTCAAAACATCCCACACATTTTCAATGGGGTTTAGATCTAGAGAACGCGCTGGCCATACGAGACGTTGAATACCCTCGCTTTCTAGACAATCCTGAACAGCGAGTGTTCGATGACATGTTGCGTTGTCGTCCATAAAAACAAATTTATCACCGACAACACAACGGAAAAGACGAACATGAGGAAGTAGAACTTCATCAATGTATCGTTGGCTCGTCATAGTCCCATTCGCAACCACATGTAGGCGCGTGCGGCCATTTATCATGATGCCGGCCCACACTATGATATGCATGTCGGATATCGGTCCTTTTCCTGGATATTTTCTGGACGATAAGCAGTACCACTCTCGCGCCAGATCAGTTGGCGTCTACAATCCGATGACAGACTGAACCTACTCTCATCTGAGAATAGTACGCATGCCCAGTCCTGTTCAGTCCAATTGTAATGCTTACGACACCATTGCAAACGGGCAGTACGATGCTTTCTGGTCAATGGGACACACACAATAGGTCTGCGTGCGTATAGTCCTCCTATCCTCAAACGTCTGGCAACAGTTTTTCGGGAGATCTGCTTTCCTGAGGCAGCAAGAAACTGATTTGCCACCTGCTGAGCTGTGGTGCGCCTGTTTCTTTTTGCTGATAGGACGATATATCTGTCTTCTGCAGGCGTCGTACTTCTAACACGACCTCCCCCGTGCCGTCTACTACACATTCCAGTAGTTTTAAATGACTTCCACAGCCGTGAAACAACGCTGTGAGCGATGTCGAAATCCCTGGCAACATCTGTTATTTTTCGCCCTTCTTCGATCTTTCCAATAATTCGGCCACGCATAAAATCATCTATGTGATGTCGGGAAGACATGCCAAAAATTTTAAGTTCATCTATTAAATCTTTCCTGTGAAACTTTGACATGAAACAACAACTGTCCACACGCGTCAAAACCTTTAAAGCTCTTATGAACGCTATCACGTGATGAACAGACGTGGAAAAAAAATTGCATACTCATACTTCTTACTAATATCCCGCACTTATTCTAATTTTCCACATTTCGCTTCCTTTCATTTTGTGGTGGCTATGGATGATAGTGTTATCCGTCCTTAGCCATTGTCCAGCAGTGTATATTCTCTTTAATGTCTGTGTTTTTTTTTTCGAATGTGGTTGATGTGAAAGTTTATCGCTTGTTTTTAGAGAGTTAGACTATATATATATATATATATGAAGAGAGAGAGAGAGATGGATAGATATCCATACAAAGATCTCTCAATCTTCACTATTTTATTTTGGAATAGATCACCACATGACATTTCCTAAAGTCAATCAAATTTTAAAATTATCTTTTTTTCAGGAATAGACATCTTCAGATTGACTGGGACAACTTCAAAATATTTCCAACTTCCCTGGTGCTCAAAGAATGAGACTAATTGCAGCACGATATCATTTAAGATTGCGTTAAGGCCCTTGAACCAATTGACAGAATATGGTAAAAATTTATTCATGCACTATATTTGTCATATATTTATAAGCTGATATAATTCAATTTTCTTTAAAAATATTATATCTTATTATTCTCTTTTTATGTGCTAGCTGTTGGGATTATGTCCATTACATTAACTGTGTTCAAGACCGAAATTATTTTTAAAGAAAATTAAATGATTGAATACTGTGACATCAAAAAAAATTTCAATGCATTACTTAGCTCAAACGTTTTTACGCATTTCAGTTTATATATGAAAATAGTGAATAATGAAAACGCTATCAACATTAAACGAATCGTTTTTTTATTAAAATTAATAGTTTCTAATTGCATTTAATTAATATAGCTATTGAAGAGAGGAATATATTAGAAGCAAATTTCGAATGTTGTGCTCATGATCTGCTAAAGGATATACAGTCGGACCCCGATTTAACGAATGCATCAGTACCGAAGATTTCCTTCGTTAATTTGATGTTATTTGTAACATCAGGGTCCGAAATAAGTACAAATATTTTGCAATTGCCTTTTGGAAATGATGTAAACCCTCTACACAAAAAATATGCATAGTTTGAAATTACGCAGCAATGAAAAAAAAATGTTTGTGAATTATAATGAACCAGTTAATTAGATATTTTAAGACATTTGACTGATAGATGTTTGGTAATTATTTTGATTCATAACTCAAAGGAGTTCCTTTCTGACTTTATGCAAAAAGAAGAAAATACTGTGTCATCAACATCCAGCATCATGAGGCATTTTTTCACAATTTTCAAACTACGTGAAGTGTTAGAAAACGTAGTAGTGTTTTGATTAATTTCTATGACTGTCTTATTTTTGATGATTTTTCTTGACGAAAGAAAGTCCATGTCTATTTAATACTAATTGCACTCATGGAAATCACGACTCAAGTCTAATAGTGGGCTGCGCTCTTTCCCTTTGATATTTGCTGCTTTCAGAAAATGTCTTTCTCTTCCGGACAAAAAAGTCATGCAATTTGAAAAGAATTCCAAATTTTTAAGAATCCCCCTCCCGCCAAGAATTTAACTATTTAAATAATTGGTTAACTCGAGGTTTGTTATTCGTTAAATAAGGGTTCGGTTAACCGGGGTCTGACTATACTTGTATACAACAGAATACACAGTCGGGTACCGATTGAACGAACCCCTATTTAACGAATTTCGCGATGTAACGAATTTTCTCTTTTCTCGATTAAAATGAAGGCACAGCCCCTAATTTAACGAATTACAATTCACAAGTTCCCGAATTATTCCAAAGGCCAAACATTTTTTTTTATTAGATTGTGTTAAAGAATATTAGATTTTTTTTTCAAATAACATCTTTTTTGTTCAGAACAGGAAGAATATTTATCTTTAGTAGCCGATTTTGACGGTAGAGGATGCAGAACGTTATTAGACAATACAAGTATAGATGAATCATGAGTAACCTACCGTGTGAGCTTAGAATAGGACAAAAATTTCCTTTCTTATTTCATTCAACTCCACAATACAGGATATATTTAATGACTATGCAACATTTGATGACGGACTGTCTATCTGCACAACTGCAATTCGGGGAAATTGTTGATTTGTCAGAGTCAATAAATATAGATTCTGATGCAGGAATTGTTAGTTGAATGTTGAATTTTCAATTTTAATATAGTGTTTGGACACTGCGAAAACATAACTCTCTCTTATGCTACAGGTTGTAAATGATGCAGTATTTTCTTATCTGCATAAAATCCAAGACAGTATTCTTTCAAGTCAGGAATCGAAACGATTTTCAAGTATCTATTAGTCCATATTTTAAAATGTTCGATTCACTGGAGTGTAATAAATCATTATTAGCATTTTTAGCTGTTGAATAAAAAGTGCGCAATATCAAACAAAATATTTTTTTCTGTGTAGTTGCTTTTCATAGAAGTTCCAAAAGGTAAGTGCAAAATAACTTGTATTTTGTTAGGACCCCGATATAACAAATAACCCCGACTAAATGAACAAAATGTTCCGTCCCGATGAATTCGTTAAATCAGGGTCTGACTGTATTTCATACGCACATCGAACTAGATAAAGACGTCACAGATTAAAATATTTAAATATCAAAAGGCAATATTCTTTAAAACAGTTTTTTTTAAACTGTTGGACGCGTTCCCCTAGGAGAAATGATATCTCTACGAAGGAGGCGAGCATTTTAAAAAATCGAAATAGAAAGATTATTTTTTAAAAGATTATTAATTTACTGAAAGTAAACAAACAAAATACATTCTGGCATATAAAAAATAAAGTACATATTTACGATGACATAATAAACTTATGAATATATCAGTATCGCACAATGTATTTTATAATTAATTCAACAATACTAAGCTAAAAACAAGTTTTATAATTACCAGTGACCCCATGGGCTTGTCATATACAAAATTATAGACAAAATTTAACAATAATTTGTACGGTTTATAATTAATCCCTTAATTGCGTATAAAATTTACGCGATTGGCTCCTCCCTTCCCAATACCTCTAATTTCCAGGTAGGCACGCGTATTTAAGGAATTGGGGGAGCAAAAATAATCAAATCCTATAAAATAATTTATTCTTCGCAAACATTGTCAAGGTATTTTTACTGCATTCCAAATCCTTCGGAATAATTTTATGAATAGCAGTGCACATCGTATTTCGGAAAGACTTATATATACGCCCTCGGCAATTAATGCTTTGGCTGAGTGTGACGTTTATATACGCCAGTGGCACTTAAAAGGTTCAAGTCGTATTGTAGATTTAACGTCAAAGTACTACAGTATTTACTGAATTCACTACATCGTGACTGCATGGAAGGGGGCGCAATGAAAATTATGATTGAATATTGGGTCACAAATATTGCAAGTTTGAGAAGCCCAGCTTTACCATATAAGCAAATAAAAGATATCGTATAATATGCAAATTTTATAGTAAGCAACCAAGCCTTAATTTGGCTTCAGTTATAAATCATTATAAACAGATATCGCAATTTCACCGTACTTTTATAAAGATTAATTTCTAGAATAACTACGGACAAAAATTTGCTTTAAATAATTGACATATGTAATAATAATAATAATATTAATAATAATAATAATGTATGTATTTAAGAATTACTACGTTTATGTCTTTGCAATGTTAAGTATTTTTCAGGTAATGCATCGCTTACGGTAGCAACAATTTTATTTAAATGCTTGCATATCAAAGACATAAATGAGAATTTACAAAGGTAAGATCATCATTATATTTGAAGTATTATAAAAGAAAAGTTCTGCTTTTTCAAAAATGCTCAAAGTTTTTGTTGTTTTTTTTTTAAAATTAAATGTAATTTCAAATACTATAAGGCGTTTTATAAAAAAAATAATATTTATTTACCTTAAATTTAAAAATTATGTCTTGTTTTCTTTGTTTTGTATTTTAATTAAACGTTTTCTCATTTAGTTTTAGATTATAAAATAAACATTGTTGCTACAAACCAAGTTTTAAACTTATATGTACTGTTTATAAATTTCCTAAATATTAAACAAATTTTATCACATAATTATGGCAATAATTATTTAGATTTTCTGTATGACAAGTTTAAAACTTCCCGTAAATACATTTATCGAATATAGATCTTGATACTTTCTGCAAATTAATACGAATTTTTAGAAAGATTTCAGAATATTGGAGTTAAAAAAAATAAAAAAAGAAATAAGAGAAATAATAAATGCAGAACAGATATATTTTGATTTTACTTCTATATCTAAAGTTATATTTTAAAAAACAAATTTATTTTATAAATAAAACTGAACAAAATCGTATATTTTATTAATAAATTATATTTGTTCATGCCGGATTAAGAGTCGTTCAAATTTCAAGTAATTAAATATTGAAAAAATAATAAATATTTTGAAAATTAAAATTTGTTAATCAAAAATGGCCATTTTTAATACAATGCAGCCTCCTTTAAAAATGATGTTTGTATTTTAAATTTATCTTAAAATAATATGCTTCAAACACTTCTTTATGAATAAATTATTAAAATATACGATTTATTTAGTTGCTAAAATTTATTAAAATATCCTTTCGTGTATTTAAGTATTAATCTGCACATATATACAATGAAATTACAATTATATAATATATGTATTTTGATTTTAGTTATGGACAACAAAAATAGAGGAAATATTTTTACCGAAATTAGTTTCAAGAAAAAAAAAAGAGAAATACATTTAATTTTCTTAGGAATTTAACTCATCCACAAAATATAGTTTTTTTCTAATTTTTTGCAATGCATAAATTTATAAATTCTTAATCTGCAAGCATGTTGGTTATAATTTAAGTTATAATTTCGAAATATTCTAAGAAAAGATAATAATGATAATGACTTGTAATTTCACGAGAACCTATTAGAAGCAATCTAAATTTGGCTATCGAAAGGGAAAAAAAATGAAATTGCATTGATAGATGGCGTAATACTCATTATTTTATGATAATTAAAATGTAATGTGGCTCACATTACAAGTTTATTAAAAATAACAGTTGCATACAGTTTTTCTTTATTCTGCGCCTAAGTAGTTCATTATGATTTTGTCTATGAAAGATCGTTCTTTGAGTGTGAAAAGGATTTTCAAAAATGCGTCCATTGCTCTGAAGAATTCCCGTATATTGTTGGGTTTAAGGGAAGAATCCGATCTATGACTATCAAAAGTCTATAGAAATAGATTCAGAAATTTTAACATTCCTGTGTTTATTTGACATGAAATATTGCCAGGAGTACAGAGATGGATTTAGGTTCGATGATCTTCCCTATATCTAAGTTAATTTGACACTATTTTGTATAATAATAATAATAATACGAATAGTAATAATAGATTCGAATAATTAAATTTATGAAAAATCTCACGTCAATAGATAAATGCTATACTTAACGAAAAAATTTTAAGTAACTATTTGTTAGATATTTTAAATTTTACTACTTGTCCGATTAATTACTTAAAAAAAATAATTCCACCATTTTAATACTGACATCTTGAGGCTATCAAAGCAAGAAAAGAAGCATTAAAATTCGGTCTTACAGTTGAAAAAAAATAAAATCGCTTTCAAATTTTTTCCACTTTGAAAATTTTGGCTCTCCTAAAAATTTGCTGCCTTGAGCTGCATTCACACCAAGGCAGTCAGCGCCGAGCGTTGAGCGTCTAGCCAATCAGAGACTTCATTTTGTCCGAGATGAAGTCTCTGATTGGCTAGACACTCAACGCTTGACGCTGACTGCCTTGATGTGAATGCGGATATAGGCCCAAACTTCGCAGGTCTAAGCCTAAATCCGCCACTGCAGGAGTAAAAATCGATTATTTCAACATCGATGGGAGATGTGACTTGAACTTTAGATTTGCTGATCAGCGCGATTTACAAACTTTTATGAAACTTCCTACTGTGCTATGCATTTAAAAATATATTGATCAGGAGTTGTTTCTGGGCAAAGGAAGTCTATTTCATCTCGAAGATTCCGTCCATACTAATAAACGCAGTACAGGCAACGGTGAAGCATTAATTAAGTGGACACAGTACGATTCAATTGACCAAAATCGATCAGAAAATGAAATCTAACTTTTTAGTCTAAATTATTCTTTTTATATTTGTCTATTACCTCACAAAATTTGAAAGCTCTAAACTTAAGAAACGCACAATTATGATAGCTTTTACCTTCGGGTTTTTTTTCACATCCCTAAGACAAATCAAAACTTTAAACTTTCTTATCTCACAAAGATAAAAAAAACTAGTTTATCTTTATTTAAAATGTAAGGCTTTTTTTCTATAGTGCCTAATGCTTTGAATTTTTTTTTTTACCTATTATCAATAGTACACGTAACAAAAGTTGGTACGCATTTTTGAATCAAAGCAATACTTATTTTTTTTAAAAAATAATTGAACTCTGAATTTATAGGTTTTTTAAGGAATTTTCAATAAGCATTCATGAAAAGAGGTATTGTACGAATATCAATCATGTTATCGTAAAACCCGTACCAATTTTAGTTATACATAGTTTGACAGACTAGCAAGTAAAATTTCATGCATGTACGTCAATCTTTGTAGGAGGAGTAGCATTTTAAAAGCACGTCACGAATTTTAAGTTTTTTCGTTAAAAAATTAAATGGCAAGCTTTTTATAAAATTTTAAGCATAAAATATGTTTTACACAGTATACACACATAGGAGTCAATCAAATTTTTTTTTAAATTCTTAAATTAAATTTTTTTCCTTAAATCGCACCATGTCCCCTTAATACGCATGACATTCTCATCATCACCACATATATACCTTTGAGCTGGTGTCGAACATGTAGATTTCTGACTTTAGTTTGTAAAGAAAGTGGCGGATAACTTATTGAGCATTTACTTCTTAAATAAATCTAGTGACAGTGTGAAACCGAATTTTTTTCCCCATAATGGGCTGTATATGAGCAATTAAGCCTTTGCAGACTTGGCAATTCCATTAATATGATTATATATATTAATATGATATGATATAACATGGCAATTCCATGAATTTCTGTGGTGGCTCTCGCTACCAAAAATTTGGACGCTTGAACTAATTTAATTCAAGTTAGAAACAGAGACATATTGTTTATTTTATTTTCAAATTTTGGTCCAACTACAGTTAAAAACTCATTTTTCTTCCCATTCTACTATACGTGGCACCACTTGCCATCATTGTAGATAGGCTTTTAGCAAAGAATGGCATAACAGCTGAATGACATCAAAATAATTTCTTATTCTTGAGCCACTCAGGAAATCAGCTCAACTAATGCATTTTGAAAAGCACAATTTATTTAACTTAGAGCATGACATGAGACATGAGATGATATTAATCTCTTATATGAGATGATCTTAACATGAGATGATCTTATTGGAATTTCAGCGTGAGTTGTGTCAAAAGTTTAGATTTCTTTACTGGCGGAACACTCTAAATCAGCGTGAAGGCAATTGGCACTGGACTAAGTGATGAAGTTGTAAAGTGATGAACACGAAGTCTAAGCTGGCAATCCACTCTCCAAACTTCTTTATCATGTCTACATGAGGTCTTTGAGTGTCGACATATTAAAAGTGCATCAGCTCCTTAACACGATGGGTCTTCAGTGACACTATGACTGTTACTATTCCTTTGGAATAGTAAAATGATTCGTATAAAAAATCAAAAATTACTTACCCAGTTTTTTTGATAGATTTTCTTATAAACTTAAAGTGATTTTACTCGCTAGATGCATGTGTATGAAAAAGGGATTTGAAACAAATAATAAAACAAATATGAAAAGGATTAAAAAAATAAGAAGTGTATTTTTAATTACTTCTTATGTAATTACTACTTTTATAATTATTTATACATAATCACTACATTTTTTATAATTACTTCAAATGTGATAATTTATGATTTTTTTTTTATTTGAAGTATTTTATACACAAAGAAAATTGTTCTCTTTTTTTTTCAGAACTAAAAACACTCAAGAGTTTTTTCCAATTTTCAGTATTGACGTAAGTTCCCCTAATGTCAACAACTTTATGCCATATGTTAAAACGATTTTCAGATTTTACCCGGTTATAAATGTAAGTTTGTTTTTTTATTTTTAAATATTAATTACTTTTATTACTGGAAATTAGAACAATTTAAGCTACTTTTAGAATATATTCCGCGAACAAACAAATTATTAAAAAGAAAAAAAAACTTGAATTAAAATATATTCATTACTTCTAGAAGAAAATTTATTTAAAGAAAAAAACAGAGTAATCTCAAAAACTTGATTATTTGGTGGCAATGAATCACTTTAAAATATGAATTTTATTAAAGCATTCCATAAGTTTCTGATTCACTAGAAATTCAAGCAATGTGTGTGCGCGTGCGTGCGTGTGTGTGTGCGCGTGCGTGTGTGTGTGTGTGTGCGCGTGCGTGCGTGTGTGTGTGTGTGCGTGTGCGTGCGTGCGTGCGTGTGTGTGTGTCTGGTGTACGAAATAATATCTTACTCTACAACATTAATTGATATTAAGTGAGAGAAAAATTCATCATAATTTCAAAATTTGACTGTTATTTTACAGTCAAACAACAGTTAAAGAATAAAGGATTAGTTGATAGACCGTTGATAAAACACGTCAATAAGTGCTATTTATATTTTCCTTACGTATTTCTTTGTAATAATTTATTTCATTGTTATGAAATAAATATAAGAGAAATGTAAATTGTGTAACTGTTATGTTTTTATAAATAGCTATATTGAACGCTTTCTTTCAATATAGATTAAATCGGATTCCCAGATTTACTGCATAAGAATCCACGAACATCAAAAGTAAGTGTGATTAAATGTGATAAAAATAGTTCATAAAATTATTAATATCTATGAATACACCAAAGATATGCAGATAAGTACGAAATTTAAATGTGCCCTTTGTTAACATCGTAATTGATCACTCACGTATCTATCTTATCTATTCATTGTTATTTTCTAACATGTTGAAAGATGTGCAGATGCCATATGTAAAAAAACCAAAAGAGTTCTTTTACTTTTTACCTGCATTTCCATTTGTAACACTTTTACTGTACGAGAATTCATATATATATATATAGTAGTAAATAATTCATTATACGAATTCATGATAAATGGAAATGGATACCTGAAGAAATTTGATAGTTTTAAATCTTAAGTATTCATTAATATCCTCATAGAAATACTGAGATACTCAAAACTCTTCCTTTTTTTACGGTATATACGCACACATTAGGCGACGATTTCCCGACAATACCAGTCAAGTTCGATGTTTGGGGGGGATAGCGAAATCTTCACAGACGGTACATTGTATTCTTTTAAAGATACCCTGCATGTTTCCCTTATGCAAAGGTAAAAACAGATGTTTAGCCGATTCAAAAGGTGGCTTTGTCGAAAGCAAACCTCTTCCTCCTCCAACCCGAAGATGACGTTCAGATACCACGATCTATAAAAAGAACTCTTCTGGGAACAGTACACAAAGTTGGGTCTCTTCGCACATATAGACCGCAGAATATTTGAATGAAAAGGGAGATCGACTTGCTGTGATAAAACACAGACTAGAGGGTATCATCAGTGTCAAAGTGACAGGGCGATTTTTAGACCCTTCATATGATATATTAGGTAAGGTGACGGAGTTGATTTTAGTCGCACCGACCTATTGTCTCAAAGAACCAATGGAGTTGGGACGAAATTGAGTGCCGGGGCAAATCCGCTACTCTGGCCAATCAGAGGTTATTGCGTGCGTGCAAGAGGCCCACACAGGAATTATGAGGATTCAACTCCTAAGTTGACGAAAATATCCTCCAGTCTTCTTTCTTATCATCCGAATCAGCTTTTCTTCTTCTTCGAAAACACGCTTTAGAGGTTGCGGGGGCAGCCTCTCTCCAAGGACCAAGAGAGATGAACTCCAATTACCTCTTAAAAGTGGAGTACCGGAGTCTGTGGAGCAACGCTTTGATTGAATTGTCTTTAGACAATAGCAGAGGGAAAGTTGCTGCTGGTATCGCTGCTCACAGAAGCCGATCATTTCAATATCTTCAAACCTAACCTTAAACCGGACAAGAACTTTTATCCAGCTAAAAGCTGTGAAGAGAACAATTTTTTTAATAATTTGTTGTTTTGTATAATTAATTTGGAATGAAATGCTGTTTATATATAAGAAAAAGTTGTAAAACCGTGTATAAAAATCGTGTAAAAATACATGCGAAATACGGTAAGTTTGTAAGTTTGTTCCACTTTAAAAAATCACGTGTAAGATGAAAAAAACTGCAAATATTTTACCAAAAACTGTTTTTAAAAAGTAATAATGAAATCCATGTTACGCATTTATAAAATAAAAGCAATTCATTTCTCTTACAGGAAATTTTATATTATGTAGCTAATTGTTTTTATTTTTATGTTTTCACTAAATAAAACATTGATTAGTTTTTTGTCGGTTTTTACCTTCTGATCTGGTGTAAACATTTATTTCAATATTGAAGTATTTCCATATTGAAAACCTATCCTTTTCGGAGCCGAACTATTTCTGCAGGTGTTCTACTTGTGCTATATTTTCTTCAATGAATTGCAGTTTCACAATTCGAACCCGACCTGCACGGTGTCTTTTCGATCAGCTAAAAACATGATACCTACAATATTACTCTTTTAAAGGTAAAAAACAAAAATTGTCTTTAACACCAACTATTCCTGAAAGTTTTTACCATCAAATCAAACATGCGAAAAAAACAACTTAAATTTGAGCATCATTTTTTAGAATTTTATTGAAGTTATCCATGGCATTCTACGAACTGAACATTTTAATATAAAATACAATTATACTCAATAACTACATTCTGCATTTACAAGATGAAGCATAGCAAAAGAAAGAAAAACGTTATTATAAATTGCAGATATTCCCTGTGACTCGAGCCACGTAGTAGACCTTCACTTACATGTTTGCATAAACCAACCCGTTTTCTGATTATACTTCCAAAATCAGAATTAAAAAAGGAAAGTAGAGGGGTCGGGCTTGTTCTAAAACAAAAAAAATTCTTGATGTTGCCGCCGTGACCTTCCCGGAAGGAAGGAAAGGAAGTTGCCAGAGCCTGAAACAAGTTGGATTTTTAGATGTACGCCTTTTGCCTTGCACTTCATACTGGTGGCAGCACGATTTCGCAGGCTACCTTCCCTAGAAGGAGAACACCCTGGGAGATCAGGTACCTACCACCTCTCTTCCCCTTCCATCAACCTCAAGAGAGGACTTGCGGCTCGAAGGCTATTGAGAGTACCTCTATTCTTTAAGGACACTATACATTTACAAACATCCATGTCTTCACCTGGATTCGAATCCAGGCACTTCGGCACAGCAGTTAGCATCGCAAACCTCTATACCGGATGGGCAGCTAAAAAAAGAATCTTGTAAAAATGTATACTGATAACTCGTATTATTTCAAAATCGTGTAAAAAAGGCAGCATAAAAAAATTGTCGTACCATTGAGAAAAAAAGACTTGCAATACACATTAGTTACTGAAATAGAATACGCCCAATTATTTTTTACGTCAATTATATAGAATTATTCTACAAAGTAAAGTTTTAGTTACATACTCTAGAGATAATATCCAAGTGATACATTTATTTGCATTCACAGAGACTTTGATCTTTTTCGTATAATATTAAAATTTCAAACTTAACGAACAATCCGATCATTTTTTTCATTATTTACCGATTCAAATAACCAAAATACTTATCAACAAAGAAGTTTAACTTTAGACCGCATGTTATAAACAAGTCATTTGCTATAAAACCAATACCGACGGATTTAATTATTTGCTTCACGGAGCTTATATGCGACGGAGAAAGTTTATTTGCTCTTATGCTTGAAAACTTTCGTTACAGAGGTATTTTCTTTCCATGCATTTATTTCTTACTAAAGGTAAAAGCAGCTGCAACTGTCAATAAAAAGATGTATGCGTAAAGGGAAAATGTCCTATTTCAATTTCTACGCTTCCCGTTTCCTAGGAAAAAAAGGAAACTTGTGGGAAACAGGAATGTTGTAGTTGCTTTTTCATGGATTTGATCTTGTGAAAACTTTTTTTTTCAAACTTCAGAATTAAATCCATTCAGAAAAAGCTTAAAGCCAGTTGTTAATTTTTTTAAATATTTTAATGTACAAGAGTAATGGTATAAAGATTATGTGAGTTTCTTTTTTTTTACATTCATTAAATTTATCTACGTCTAAATGCAAAATCCCTAAGAAACCATTTCTTAATTAAGATAAATATTTACGTTTTAATATATGCTACGTTGAATCAGAGACATGTAAAAAATGAACATTGTGGAGAAAACTTATTTTTTAAAGCTTTTTGAAATATAAAGTTACCGTAAAATCCGGCGGATAATGCACACTTTTAACACAAAAAGTAAGAGCAAAATTTAAGGGTGCACGTTATACGCCAGGTATAAAAATGAGAACTTTAATAATAAAACAGAAAGAGAGGAGCGTAGAAAAAATTAGACTTCTACATATATCGAAAAATTGTTTTTTTAAAAGAAATGGCATTCCTTATAAACTTAAAAAGGATTGTAGTTCTAGCATTATACTATTTTATTTTTAAAAAAAAGGTTGAAATAATAGTTCGATTAAATTACTTCCAAACAGAAACATTACGCTCTATGTTTCTTTGTAAAGTAGGGGTGCGCGTTATATGTCGAATATACCAAAAAGTAAACATTGGAACTTGATAGTATAGGTGTGCGTTATACAGCGAGGCGTGTAATACGCAGGATTTTACGGTAGTTTATATCAATTGTAAATATATTGCTTAGATTTTGTAATATTTATCTGTTGCTTTTTTAATTTTATTTATTTGTTTGTTGTTTTAAGTATCTCTATAAACTCAATGTAAGCTGTTTAGTGCACCGGCAGTATTTCAACTGTTTTTAATAAAACACTGAGTTTAAAAATTTAGAATTGTAACAAAAGCAAAAATATATAAACAAATAAAAGAAAGAGAATTTTTAGAGGAAATATTAATTTATTCTCTTGAAAATAAGAATAAGTTTACATTAATGATTTCGAAATTCTATTTAGCAAATATAGATGCTTCATCCATTATTTGAGAATATAAGTATATTAAAGTTTAAAAAAATCACGATATATATATATATATATATATATATATGATTTACATATATATATATATATATATATATATATATATATATATATGTATGAATGTATGTATAAGCATAACTCAAAATCAAAATAAAAGCAAATATTATATAAAAAATGTTAAGCTTATCAATTTTCTGCTATCAAGCATTCATAAGACCATTCAATTATCTTTGTTTCGAAGTACTTAAGAATATTTCACAAACACTTACAGTTTTTTTTTTCAAAATGCTCTTGATTTTTTTTATCTAGATTCTGTCTAGTATTCTATTTCGAGCACTCTCAGTTTATTATCTCTCATTCTTTATCTTTTTGAACTACATTTACGTAATTCCTGAGATATATTTCTAATACTTCCAGCTTATTGTCTTAAACTTTATCCTATTTCTCGTTACAATTTACAGATATTTCTTTCTCGGTTTACCTCAGTTACGAAAATATCAAACAATTTTTATTCTTTTTCGTTTTTAAAACAATTCCTATCCTAATTTGTACTTTTGCTCACCATTCCAGCTAACTTCTAAGGTACTTCAGCAATATTGTTCATATAAAAAGTATTGATGACCTATGCTTAGTTTCAATATTTAGTTCTTCTCTTCCGAATAATTTATTTCCAAGTGAAGATTCCTGTCTTTTACTTAAAAACTAATTTGTATGCATCATTTCATTGAAAGATTGCAGTTGAATATAGACGCATTCTTCTCTCCCCTTGAAATAAATATACTAAAATACTAATGTATAAGCCAAATGCTTACTATTAATAATGTTAAAAGTTTTAGAAACTGACATTGTTTCAAGAAGCACTTCAAATTTTTCATTGACCATTCCATTGTTTCTACGGAAACTATGAACTATTTTTGGCATATCATTAAGAATGGTATGATATTAAATTAATATCAAAGTTGTCTTAGAAACTTTTTAGCTAAAATTAGATTTCTTATCCTGCAATTTAGATCATGTTTTTTTTTTCTTTCAGAAATATTTTCTCGTATCCTTGCAGTTTGGTTAAATCTGCAAATGACTATATTTATTGCCGATGTGATGGGAACGGTCTATTTTCTTTTTTGATCACTGGCCATTCAGATTCGGTAAGTAATTAGTTACTCATACCAAGTATTGTAGTTAAAGCCAAATTAAGTCTAACCGTAACATACACTGGTGTGAAAAACTTAAAAGCAGCAGTCTCCCGCTTCCCCATAACTCCACAAAAAATCATCTAAGTGACACGAAATTCAGGAATGACAGGCGACATTTTGTTCTTAAACGATGACGAAATCATATTTCTCTAAAAAAATACAATGAATATAGTATGGAATCAAGCAAAAAAGGCTTTATTGAACTCATAGTATCATTACGCATAATTGTGTGTCCAAGAGAAAGAAAAACAAGCAGATGTTCCTTAGCATGGGATGTATACCCCCTTAACTGCAATGGTTCCTTCGCAACCTTTTTCCATTCTCAGTAACAGATTGTCCAACAGCTCTTTTGTAGAGAGGGCCCATTCTTCAATCAGAATCTGTTTCAGTTGTTTGATTTCCCCGGAGGATGTAATCGTACCGCAAGACATCTCCTCAAAGAACCCTACACTTGTTCCGTGGGTTTTAAATGAAGAGAGAACTCTGGCCAATCCATTCAAGTGATATCTTTACTTTTCAGTGTTTGCTGAACATCAGCAGTCTGATTTGGCCATGCATTCCCATCCATAAAAATGAAGTCTGGTCCAATAGCCACTCGGGACCTCCTAACAGCACTAGCGATCTCTGATTACAGTACATCTGTCGAACATGTAGAACGCAGTCCACTCATTTCGAATAATGGCTTCCCAGTCGACAATTCCAGTACCACTATAACGATCTATTTCCATATTGTTACGGTGAAGTGAAACAGTGCCTCGCGACGACTCTCCAAATAAAATGGTTTTGAGAATTGCTTGTGGTACTGAAACGAATCTTATCCATAAAGGGGACTCGACTCCTTTGATGAGATGCCCAGCTTTTACATCACTCATGCTCCATCATGCTCCATACATCACTAAATGGTTCCGCCGATTTCAAACTTTAAACCCGTGGTCACTCGCACCTGTTTTTGCTCCTGTCGTTACTCGTGGGGTGAAGAGAATTCCCCAAACTTTTAACACGTGTACTTAATTATGAAAATAAAATTAATTCATTAAGATACATATTCATAAAGTACAAGATGTTTTTGTATTATACAAATAGAATTATTAAATTTATTGCACACAAATGAGACCGACATTAATTTAATTTAAGCATACAGAATTTTCATTTTAAAACACATAATTTTATATTTTTTCATAAACCAGTAAAACGTATACACCAGTAATAAATATACTTTATAATTAATGAGATAATGGAAGTAGAAAGTAGAAAAATAATATTTTAATTATTTTCCAAACATTCAGAGCAGAATGTATACATATGTTCAACTTCTTGCGGGAGTTCTGAGCCCCCAGATAAATTTTTGAAGGCCATTACATTCCAATCGTTCGAGAATGAGAGATTGCATCAGGCCTGAAGTTTTAATGACCTAAAATGTGCAGCTACAGAAAAAATCGTGGTTCTGAGCATTCTTTTTAGAATCCTGGGAGAATTTTCTTGTTGCTGGGGAGTACAGAACACCCAGCGAGTGATCGCGGGTTAAAATGATGCAGCATTCAGGACGGTGGGTGAATAGGTCACTTTTGTGAAAGCGTCTGGCCACAGCAAACCGCGACAGTTTTCACTTTTTTGCTGTACACAATTGCTGAGCAATGGTGCTTGCGGACTGGTATCGGTCTCTTTTTGCCTTTCAGGATGACACATCGGTCTTCTAGGTTGTTTTCCCAGGGTGACCACTACCAACCTTTATATCAGCTGTACCAATTGTTTGGAAGGCCTTTCAAACTCTTGAAATTCCGCTCTTCAGCAAAACTGGTCAAACTTCACCTCTCCTCCAGCTTTCCGATCATTCTTTTACGAGTGAAGTCGTTAAGGTGAAAACCATATCATTTAGCCAACCATATTTCATGAAAAATCTCACCTTCATTTGAAGTGGATGTCTTTAATTACACATTCGATTCTCGTTTGATTGTAGTCTTGAGCAATGCACACCGACCACACGCCTTTTATTTACACTCGCGTCACCTGTAACATTTTATTCTTGGCACTTGCACGCGCATCATCTTTTTACTGAATTGCGTATTCATTGTACTGATCACAATAATCCCTGTTCTGCAATATCATGACTATCTACTTTAAATTTAAATTATTGATTACATTTGTCACACTAGTGTATTTTAAAGTGATGAGACACAAAAGAGCTATTTTATACTGCTTTAATGGGTTAAATTCCCGTGATGTCATAGCCACATGATGAATTGGGAATCACGTGTTTTCAACCAATTAATTTATATACATCGCCGTTGTCAACTTTTACTTTTTGTCGATTCATTTAAAGAGCATACATTTTTAATTAAAAATAATGCACATAAATTAAAAGAAGGCAATACATTTTAAAAGTACACATATAATAGGGTTTTTTTTTTTTTTACATTTTAAAACACATTTTGTAGAATTTTAATAATTGAGCATCTTTTCCAAGTAACCAAAAATGAAATTTTATCCCAATTTTATAATTAAAACAACAAGTAAAAATCTATGCCAGAATTAAATCCTACGAAAAGTACGTGATTGTAGTTATCATGCAATCGTTATGAATTCATCCCATTTGGAAAAAAATGTTGTTAAGTGCGAAAAAAATAACAATACAAAATTTGATACTTTAAAAAAATAATCAATCTACTATAATTTTCAATATGTATGGAAAAGTAGTTTTAAGCCTTACATATTTATGTGTATTTTATCAATGAAAATACTATTTTCTTTTATTTAAAATTTTAAATTATTTTGTAAGTATGCATTTTTTAAGGGGACACAGTACGATTCAATTAACCAAAATCGGTCAAAAAATCAAATTTCAATTTTTTAGCCTAAATTTTTCTTTATATACTTTTCTATATCCTCACAAAATTTGAATGCTCTAAACTAAAAAAATGCAGAATTATGATAGCTTTTATGTTCGTTTTTATCCACATCCCTATGGCAAATCAAAACTTTAAACTGAAGTATCTCAGAAAGATAAAATAACTAGTTTGTCTTCATTTAAAATACTAAGGCTTTTTTTCTATTGCGCCTAACGCTTTGAATTTTTTTACCTATTACCAATAGTACATGTAACAAAAGTTGGTATGCATTTTTGAATCAAAGCAATATTTATTTTTTTAAAAATAATTAAACTCAGAATTTATACATTTTTTAAGGAATTTTCAATAAACATTCACAAAAAGAAGCATTGTATGAATACCAATCACGTTAATGCAAAACCCATACCAACTTTTTTTATACATAGCTTGATGTACTTGTAAATCAAATTTCGTGCATGTACGTCAATTTTTGTGTGTAGGAGTAGCATTTTAAAATCACTTCAAAAATTTCAAGCTTTTTCCTTAAAAAATTACATGGCTTGCTTTTTATGAAATTTTGAGCGCAAAATCTGTTTAACATAGTATGCATATATAGGAGGCAACCAAAAAAATTTTAAAGATCCTTAAATTAAAATTTTTTGCGTAAATCGTACCATGTTCTCTTAACTCGAAACAAAAAATATTCGGTACTTACATGTAAAAATAAATTAGTTTCCTTCTTTTATAAATGTGTTTCCATTTGTTTGGGGAATCTAACACAAAACAACTAGATTAGTTCTTATTACTTTCATATTATTTTTTATTCATAAGAAAAACCTCATTTCAAAGCAATATTTTTTTTAAATTTAAATTTCTCGTAAATCTCTTTAAGATACTAAAAATAACTATAGTTTTCTATACCATTGTAAAAATAGAATAGCTTATTTCCATGCAATATTACTTTTTCCTTCGTTTAAAATTGTCAATTCTTTAAAATCACATTTAACAAAACTCCTAATTTAAATGCATTTGGTATCAATTTTCTTTGAAAAAATTGCTTGAATTTGGAAAAATAATTTAATTCAAAAGAAAGCGATGATAATAGAAAGAAATTGATAAAAACTTTAATTTAATGAAAATACTTTTTAAGAGATGAAATATGATGGAATTGAATTTTTCTTTTTGATCAGTTATCTTTTTTTCTAATTTTTATGCATTGAATTTATTTTACAGACATCCATTTTAGCTAGAAAGGATAAAATTATTAATGAATAAAGAATGTGAAGCTTCATATTTTCTTCATCTTTATTAAAACAATAAAAATAGACGTATAAGTTTCTTTAACGAGCCATAAATACATTATCGTAAGAATGACATTACCAAAATTGGAAATGTTTTGCCAACATATTTAACTATAAAAAGCATGAGAAATTAAGGAACGAACCAATTAACTGAAAACGATATCTAGCTAAATTGTATATTTCCTTGCATTCGTTTAAAGAAACCTGCGTACAAAGAAAATATAGCTGATACATTTAACATAATAAAATATTGAAATACATTAAATATGCTGAAAACAAATAATTTAAAAAAATTAAATCAACTTTTATTTAGGTCAACAAAAAAAACTTATTTTCCTTACTTTTTATCAAATAATTACAATTAATATAAATATGTACACCCATATACAGAATCACAATATTAAGGGGCAATTAGTTTTTATTACATATCATTAAAGTATTGTATTTTTTCATCCAAAACAATCTTATATAAAAAATTTCATTTCAACTAAATGATTTAAAACGTAACAAAAAAAAATTATTTCCATGTTTTGACCCAAGTCGCTAAAAATAAAGCCAACGTGACTGTATTTGTAATTCTTTAAATAACTAGTTTTAGTGAAATAATTTTAATTAATTATAATGAAATTATCGTATTGGTACCCAAAACAATCATGTACTATAGAAAATTTCTGCTCCAATGAGGGCTTCAAAATGTGAGGAAAAGACCTTTTAAAGTTATGACACGAGTCACCAAAATGGTCCTTTTGTCACCAAACATGATGCAAACGTGACTGTTTCTGTAGTTATTTGAATAATTATTATTAGTCAGTTAATTTTTATTAATTCCAAATGGTATTTTAGCCTCCAAACATCATGCAGACGTGATTGTTTCTGTAATTCTTTGAATAATTAGTTTTAGTCAGTTAAATTTTATGAATTATAATTAAATTAAAGTATTGCCTTCCAAAATAATGGTTCATATAAAATTTCAGCTCAATTGAGCGCTTTAAAATGTATTTTATTAACGATTGAAAATTTGAGAGATATATAAGGAGAGATTGTGAACTAATAGAAGCAATTGAATAAAGCTGTGGAAATGAATAATTTTAATTTTAAAACCATTTATAAAAATCAGTTAAATTAACATTTTTATTTTAAAGTTAATGGAAAAGAATCAGAAACGCGTCTTTCTAGAGTTTTCTAATTGCATACAGATATAAAAACGAAATGATATTTATTCCATTCAATTCATTTCCAAAGAGGAATTCATCGAAACTCATATAAGCATATTAATATTAATAGACAGAAATTACGATGTTGAAAAAAAACTACATCAAATACTTGAGTAGGTACTTTAAAAACATGAGGTTTTTGTATGGAACAGGGGAAATCAATTCCGTCATTTTCTTTCTAATACAGGCAATTTACTGATATTTACGAACTCGAAAAAACTTAAAAATGCTATTAAAACTTGCTATAAGGAACTCAAAGATATGTAAAATCAATCAGGAAATTAATAATTAAAAATTTTGTAAAACATTGGTCTTTTTTGCATAATTAATAGTTTTCTTTAATTAAAAGTTGAATGCAAATATATTCAGATGAAATATATAAAAATTATAATTAATTTTAAAACAAACACATTTTGTTCATTAATATTAATCCATATAATTTCAGATAACAGTTTTTCTTCCTTGTATGTGTATTTACATTATGTAAACTTTATTAACAGATATAAGAATGCAAATATATTTATTTCATATTATTCTTTACAGTACTTTTTGTTCAATGATTATCTCCATCCAAGATTGTATCTGGTCGCTGCAGGCATTATAATTTTTTTCGTCGTTTTACAGAAAATTTTGAGAACAACGTGGAGATTGAAGTAAGATATTACTTTATATTATATATATTTTTAATGATGATTTATTAGGAAATGAGTTGGGATGTATGTTAAATACAATAACTTTTTGAGAGTCTGAAAATATTTTTAGCGGATACCATCTTACCTTATGTTACAATCTATTTAAGTTTCATTTAATCAATATAAAATTTTGTGATCACGAGTTTGTCATAAATCATGATCTATAACGAAGAATGAAGGTTATTATTGATAAGCGGAACTGTCCTTACGTGAATGAAAGACTTATATTTGCGACTTAATATAAAGCAATACGCGACAGCTTTTGTTAAAAGAACTAAACTCACCAAAAAGGGGTTTAGAGCTAAAAAACAATCCCTGGGAAACCACCCACCAATGTGTTTACTCTCTTCATTAAACAAATTATTAGTATACATTTTTACAGGAGCACACAGTAACAAATTATAAGTAAATTAGCGGAATACATATGCAATTTCAAGGTATAAACATACAAAGCTGAAAATAATATTGCAAAAACATAAAGGAAAAAGTAATATATATATATATATATATATATATATATATATATATATATATATATATATATAATATTCGAGCATTCTTGCAAATACATCAAAAGTAGTTAAAGAATTAAATACACAAATGCACCGTATAATTTTTTTAAAAAAAGGAAAAAGAGATACAGGGAACATTAGAAAAAACCGCTTGAGTAGCGATCCAATCTCATCTAAGGAATTTGATCCCGGATTGTAAGGGCAATTCCAATACATGATTTTAGTTTAGAATTAATGGAAGGATTTCTAATGATAGATCTCAAACAAGTTTTTTTTAGCGTTTTGAGAAATGGGAAGACCAAATTAAAACCCTTAACCGGAAGACATGAGAACACATAATAGCCAGCGTTTCAAACAGAACCACAAAGACAATTGAGAGTAGCTTTTAATTAAAAGCTTTGCAAATAAGAAAAAAATGGAAGAAATAAGAGTTGTATTGGTGACGGACCTCGTAATCTTGAACCTGAATCAAGTGGCGAAAGCAAACCTGAGCTGGCATACATTATTTTGAAAATACTCCATCACCCTAATGGGAAAGTATTAAGATTCAACAGATTTAACATACATTTTAGCCCCATCTGAACGACGACAGGTCTTCAAAGTCACTAGGACTCGACCCGTGACAATTTGTCACAAGTTCGTGTCCATAACCACTAGGTAACCACGGCCATGTTGTTCTTGCGTGATGCAGTTGGGAATTCAAGATATTAAAGTAAGAAATATTCATTCACCACTTGACCGAAAATTCGTATTATCAGGTTCATTGAGAATCATTGGCATTGCTGAGATCAAGTTATTTATATCAGAAATATTTTGTGTGTGTGCTGATTGAAATTAGAAAGGATTTGAACTTTCGGAAGTGACTTCATTTGAAATTTATAAGCCGAAAGACATTAATTAAATATGAAATTTAGATCAGTTTCTATAAATGATAATAAAATATGAAACTATATATACTCTATCTTGAGAGGCATTGTAGTAGTATAGAGATATAAATTAGTAGTCGAAGGATAAGACATTTTTTTAATCTCTTTTCCATCAAAGAGAGGTTTTTGTGAGGAATGGTTGCAGATAATAAACTTTAGTCTTTCCATGTTTTTAGACCTATCAGGAAACATTATGGCATGTAAAAAGTAGTTTAAAGGTTTTCATTAAATAAAATCGTATATTCGACTTCTAAGATTTAATCACTTAAGTCAATGACTTTCATACTTTTAAAATCACGCTGCAGTTTCTATTTATTGATTCTGAAATACCATGCTACTCATAGCTATTAGTTTGATACGAATGCAATTTATCGTATATTTTTATTCGATTTATAACTTTTCTTATAAAATACCGTTAATAATTCCTAATAAACAATAATGTATTTTGTTACAGAAATAAGAAATAAAAGTACATTAATAAGCGAAATATTTATAAGTTTTTTTAAAAATTATTAATTTCAATGAAAAACAGTGCTTTGTCTAATGTGTGTGTGTGTGGTGTTCCACTATTTTTTTTAATAATCTGCAAATTACAAGATTTAATTGTTATGAAAAGATAATATAAATACATTTAACACACACACACAGATTATATATATAATAGTCAATATTTAATTTTTAAAAAAAAAAGTTGATGCATTAAACGAGCAACAAATAATTCTAAATTTTATCGAAGTATATATTAGTATCAAAGTACATATATATATATTTTCCAATGGTACAAGAAATGAAATAAAACATAAACTACCAATATTTTAGTAGCGCACTTTTAGCGACAGAAGTAAAATTTGTTTTTATCATTTTAATATATTTTTATTACTTTAAAAAAAATTCCTTTTTTTCTATATTTTGAGCGCTATTGATCAGCATAGTTTCTTGACAAAATTAAGAGTTTCATTTCGAAATATCCTCTAATTTTCAAAACAGCTATATATGATATTGAAAGAAATAATAAATAATACACTAACCAAAGTGCAAAAAAAGTAATCAATATTTATTAAATAAATAAACATTTATAATTAAATAATAAAAAAAAATTAAATAAAATTATTTTACTCGGATTATTTTTTAACGCACTTACAAAGATTAAATATAATTGCTTTTATCCATTGTAAATATAATCGCATTCCCATTACTAGGTTTTTTATTCAAAACCTCATCTCTATTCAAAAATAAGCATTATTATTATAATCACAGTAATATATACTGTGAATGTGATTAATTGATAATAAATGGCGACAAAGTAATATTTCAGTTGACGCCGAAGGAACCTCTGTCAAGTAAGGATGATTTTTCTTTGAAACTCTTCTACACATCGTTGCTTATGCTTCGCATACGTATCTTCCTGCTGAGTGAGTTTTGAAAACTAGAAAAAATAACAAGATGTAAGAAGATACATCGAGTTGGCTCAGTTCACCTCGTAAGCCTAAAATTGCGAGCTCTATTCCGGCTGGAGTTGATAGATTTTCTAGATGCACAAATATTAAAAGCGCGCATGCCAAGATTATGGCACATGTAAAAGATCCCTTGAGTGTTAATTTAGCTCTGTTACTCTCGGCAAGACTAAATCTCGGCAATATTTAGAATCCAACTAGAGCTTGTATTGAAAGAAATTGAATCATCGGAATTTGGTTGCGAAAGTCAACAATAGATGGCGCTACCACTGAAATGTCTCTCACACTTGGAAACTTGCCGTGTCTGAAATGTTTTTGTGCCATTTTCTTCGGTCGGGAGGGGGCGATTTATGGAGTGCAATGTGCTTATCGTTATCTATCCGAACAGCAAACATGCATCACAAAAATAAATCCTCTTAGTAAAATAATAATTTTTTTTTATCCACATACTCGTTTCTGAATCCGTTTGGATCTTTGCATTCAACCGTGGGTTGGGCATCTTTAAGGCTACTATTTGTTCAGCCACTCTTGTAAACGTTGTTCATCACTGCTAATTTATCAAACATAGCTCTTTGAGATCGTTATAATAAGGAAAATAAAGCTTAAATAGATATTAGAAAATTGAACCATTCAATTAGAATATTTCTTTTTCAAAACATTCGCTAAAACTATTTCCAGTGGTTAAAATAGAATGTATTTACCAATAATGACTTACCAATACCAAAATTAAGGCTATACGCAAACATTAAAAATTGGAAAATTTAGAAAGGAGCAGGTAATTACCGAAACAAAATATTATGTGTAATATGCATTTAATAAAAGTTAACATAATGGACAAAGAAAATGGACGGGTTATCATAACGACAACCATTCCTCACCTGGCCTGTACTAAAATTTAATGGTCGCTTGAGGGCACTTCTGCTGCTTTGAACAGTCAGTCACAGTTACAAACAAGAGCGATTACAGATATGGGAAACTAAAATTCATAAAGGTAGACATTTTTTCCACTATGAAGTGTTTATCCAAAGAAATAGCAAAGATGTAAAACATTCCCCTTCCTTAAGAAATAAAAATTTTCTTCTCTAGTAATAAATAAATGATTGAAAATTTTGATTTACAATTTAGAATTTCAACTTTTTTGTCTGGAAAAGGTCTAAAGCAATATCAGAGTACTCCAATTACTACATATGCTACTGTAAAGGAATATAAATGGATTTATTGTGATATTGCACAACTAGAATTACTTATATTTTATTTTGAGCTACCTACCTAAGAATGAATGCAAAATGCCTGGAAAACAAAATCTACTATTTATATGCCTTAAGGAAGAATGTAAGAATGTAGCTTGCATTCATACGTTTCCAAATCGTCTAAGAATTAATTACATTTCCTTAAGTATGTCGGACTTGTTTGGCAAAGATCTCAAGCTTTTAGATACAACCTCTAATCAGAATTAAATTTATCGGTTGTACATATTAAATTAAGCACTTTAAATTCATATAGACACAGACTACGGATTAAATCTATTTAACGGCTTTGCATTTTAAATCTTGTCGACAAATGACAGCATTTTTACGTTATAAGGGAAATACATTTGATAAATTCTTTTAAGCCTAGTTCCGTTTCCTTCCTTATAACTATTAGAAACAATATTAGAATGTTTATTCTGGAAGATTAAAGTTTATTAAATAATGGGCTCATTATAAATAATTTAGTTTCCACGTATATTTTAAATATTGTATATTTATTTAATTTTAAAGAAAAGGATCAGTTTTATAAAAAATCAATTATTCAAATTAATATTATAGTATCATAATTTAATGCATAAGATTGGATATAAAAATTGGTTGCAAGAGAACAGTAAAATTTCTATAATTCAAAAATTTTAAACATGTGCAAAAATAAAAAATCCGTAGTTACTAAGTTATATTTTTCCGATAGAGATTCAGAAATGTAATGATTCCTTGAAAATGTATAGAGTTTAAATACCTGCTAGATGAAATTATTAGCTTAAATTATGTATTCATGCTAATTAAAAAGTTGTTATTTTATATTTACAAATGTTGCATAAAACACGTAATATTTATTATAGAAACCATTTAAATATTATCATCAAATAACTGAAGCTATTTATAAAATTAAAAGTCGCGCATCCGGTATAGTGGTTAGCAACGCTAACTGCTGTGTCGTACGACCTGGGCTTGAATCCCGAAAAAGGCATCGATGTTTGTAAATGTATAGTGCCATCACAGCAAGGGGATACTCTAAATAGCTGTCGAGCCGCAAAACCTCTCGTGAGGTTGGTGGAAGGAGAAGAGAGGTGGAAGACTCCTGACCACCTTCAGGGTATTCTCTCTCAAAATTGGGGTGGAAACGAGCCAAAACTTACTGTCACCTGCATTTCGAAAATAATGGTCGATTTTCATAAGCGAATTTTGTTTAGCGATGAAGCGTTCTGGTTGAATGGCTACGTCAACAAACAAAACTGCCGCATTTGGAGTGAAGCTAATCCACAAGTATATGTCGCAACACCGTTACATCCAGAAAAACTGACTGTTTGGTGCGCTTTATGGGCTGGTGGAATCCTTCTTCAAAAACGATGAAGGCACAATGTTACAGTCAATGGTGATCAGTATAGAGAAATGATTACTAACTTTTTCATTCCTGAATTGAACAATCATGATGTCCAGAAGCTGGGGTTCCAACAAGACGGCGCAACACGTCACACAGCTCGTGCCACAATCGATTTATTGAAAGATACGTTTGGTATTCACCTAATTTCACGTTTTGGACCTATGAATTGGCCTCCAAGATCTTATGATTTAACACCGCTAGACTATTTTCTGTGGGGCTATGTAAATTCATTGGTCTATGCGGATAAGCCACAAACGCTTGACCCTTTGGAAGACAACATCCGCCGTGGTATTGCCGATATACGGCCACAAATGTTGGAAAAAGTCATCGAAAATTGGACGTCCAGATTGGACTACATCCGAGCCAGCCGTGGCAGTCCTATGCCAGAAATCATATTTAAAATGTAATGCCATAAGATTATCTTTCGAATAAAAAAAATCATGTCAATCGAATAATACATCGTTGTTTTATTGCAATTTAAAGTTCTTTACCTCTCAAAAAAACACCCTTTAGTACACTTATAAATGTATCAGTAGTGCACAATCTATTTTATAATGAACTTAACAACACGAAGCTAAGGACAAGTTTAATAATTACCAGTGACCCCATGGATCTGCCATGTATAAAATTCTTTGCCAACATCAACACTTATCTTGTACGGTTTATAATTAATCACTTAAATGCCGATTGAAAATTTGCCGATTTGCTCTCCAATGCCCCTGCTTAGCACGCAAGTAAGCGTATGGGGTGTATTGTGGGGTTGGGTGGTAGATAAGGAATATATAATCAAATCCTCTGATCCTAAATGAATCATTCGCAAACACTGTCAATGTCATTTCATTGCTTTCTTAAAGCCTTCGGAATAATTTTTTGGATACGAGTTCACAGAAAAGATATATAACTTCGAAAAGACGTATATATACGTCTGAGGACAATAAACGTAGTGACTGAGCGAGACATTTATATACGTATGGAGTTTAAGAGGTTTAAGTCGTATTATATGTTTCATGTCATAGTATTATTGAATTTAATACTCCGCTATTGTGTATGGAGGGGGCGCGATGCAAATTATGATTGAATATTGGGTCGCAGACATTGGAAGTTTGAGAAGCGCTGTCTTAAATATATCAGAATTCAATACTGCTATATACTCTATATGTGATTTAAATAGCATCGACACTGTAACTTTTTACTACAAAAGGTCGTTCACTCACTTTATGGGAAAGATTTCGATAATTAACTTTTATCAATAAATGCCGTATTTGTTGTGTCAATTGGCTCTTCATAGATATGATTCTTGGCAATAGTTCTAACTTGAGTTTTCTATGAAAGCAATATTTTTCTCAGTACTGCCATGCCAATTTTTTTCCATTCCTCTTGAACTGTTTTTCTAAGTCCGTTTAGTGTTCTTGGGTGTTGTTTTCGTAAAGTTCATTTTAATCAACGGAAGACAGAAAAGTTCATTGGAGAAGCAACAAGTTATTTTACAGGTATTGCATCAAATGGTATGCACGTTATTCCTCTTTTCGATTCTTTCTTTACTAAATAAGCAGCATTTGACTAAACGTGTGTCTAGAGGCTTTGTTCATATTGATGGGAGGCGCGGATTATTCAGGAATATTCAACAGAACTTAAAAATTTCGAACTCAGTTTGGTGGAATTCGTTTTCTTTTCCTATCACTGAGGGGTTGAATTCCTCGGCAAGGGTGTGAGAAGGCTCTCACGTCTGGGGGGTCACTGTCTCCAAATCGGGGTACGTCCCGTTTTATTTGACGTCCTTTTCACACGAAAATCCTAGAGCGGACTATTTGCCTTGTCCACTTAATTGCCTCTAATTGGTCCAGAACCAGCGCAGAGTTACCGCACGAGGTTCATTGCACTTTCGGAAGCGCGTGAAATCTGATGACGCACCCCGTAATTTATGGGTCCAGTGACTCCCCAGGCTTGGGAGCTTTCTCACACCCTTGCCGAGAAATTCAACGCCTCAGTGATGGGAAAAGAAAACGAATTCCAAAAAAACTGACTTTGAAAATTTGAGGTCTGGCCTCCCATCAATATGAAGCCCAACTTTATCAGTGTACTTTCTATATAAGGCTGAAATTTCTTCTAAAATATCCTGCTGATAAAAGAGGGAATTAGTTTCGGATTTACTTGTGAATTTCTTGACTTTTAATTTGTCGTTGTAACAAAATAGTGCAACTGTTATGAATCCTTCTGGAAACTTTTCTGTATACTATCAAAACCATTTCTTACAGTCATTCCCGTCCGTTAAGCAATAGGAAAGTGATCTTCTACAGTTACAGTCACTTAAATATATCCATGCCTCATCGAATGCTACTAAAAATTTCATTTTTTTCAGTAACTATGTGTTTTTCATATCATTTTCTACAACACGTTTTAGCAAAAGCAGATGAGCTTTAAGTTTAAACATCTTTTTTATCTTTAAATCTTTACGAACAGTTTTACTTTAGTGTTTCTCAAACTGTTGGGCGCACCCTCCTAGAGTGACTTGATAATCCTGCGAGGGGGGCAAGCATAAACAAAAAAAATTGAAAACATGAGACAATTTTAAAAAAATTATTAATTATAACTCAAATGAAACAAACAGATTACATTCTGACACAAAAAATAAAATACACATTTACACTGGTATAAATATTTATGTATCAGTACTGTATGATATATTTTGTAATTAATTTATAGCAATACTAATTTAATAACAAACCCATGGGCTTGTCATATAATAAATTATATGCAAAAATGAACAGTTATCTTGTTAAATTGTGCAGTATAGTTAATACCTTAAATGCTGATTAACAATAACGTGATAGTTTTCAATGTCATCGTTTAACAGGTTTGCATTAAGGAGGGATGGGGGGTGTAAGAAAATGATTAAATAGGCAAATCTTCTGAAATAAGTAAATTCTTCGTGAATATTGTCAAGGTCATTTTATTGCCTTCAAAGCCTTCGGAATAATTTAAAAGATCACGGTTTACAGAAGACATCGCACTTGGAAAGACGTATATATACGTCTGGAGCAATTAACGCACTGGCTGAGTGAGAAATTTACATACGCCGGTGGCACTTAAGAGGTTAAATTCGTATTGGGGGTCTGCGTCAAATAAAAGTATTAATTAATTTAATACTTTGTTATTGTATGAAGGAGGGGGAGAGCGACGGAAAGTATGATTAAATATTGAGTCGTAAGTGTTGAAAGTTTGAGAAGCACTGGTTTTACTTACAATGTCGGAAGGCATTTTTAGTTTCGATGCAATATAATCTTTGAGTCACTGGATTTTAATTTAGAGTCAGAGACTTCTCTTTCTTGATACTTGCCTATGTTCGAAAAGTCTTACTATGAGGTTTCGTGCCCATATTTTCATATTTACTTTCATTTATATGCATATATATATATATATATATATATATATATATATATATATATATATATATATATATATATACGTTTATTTATATACTCGATGCATAAATGCATTTTTATGAAATGCAATAAACGAGATTTTACATCGCTTTATAATTTGTTAATACGAATACTTTTCCTGAGAAAGCACAGTTATCAAACCTTTGAGCCATCTATCAATTTAAAAAGCCACTTCAAAATAAATCTTTTAGTTTACATCCTAATCAAAAGAAAAAAATTAGCAGACGGTTATTCTCAAGTTGCCAATGTTTCATCTTTAAAAAAAACGAGAAAATAAGTTACAAAATCGTTTCCATATTGTGTGAACGACTTTCTGTATATGTTCACAACATAGGTGGTTTGAAACGTTATACCATCGTTTCGAATGTGCTAATCCATTAGTAGCTAGTACGATGTCTAAATTAATACGAACGGGCTGATGTGCAATGTTGTAATATTAATACATCATATCAGGTTATTCAGTTCAGGTCCATTTCGAAGCCGAGTAATGTGGCAGTATACCATAAATTGAAGTGAATTAAATCAAGATTAACTCTGTATCTAGAGCTATAGTAGTGCTTGTGTACGATCGAAGATGAAATAATGAATCTGAAAAATTAATGTAATGCTGATTGAGTATCAAAATGAAAGTATTTTAAGTACATAAATATTATGCTTCACAAATTTTTCTCAGTTATTTACAAATGTTTGAAGTAACACATATTTTTAATTCATATTTGCGAATACTTAATTTTTAAAAAAGTTTGAGAAAGTATATATGATGTCTGTATGATGATCAGAAGAAATGTGTCGCTATGCCAGACTGTGTTATCTTACGGAAATTAAATTTACATTTTTATCTTATAAAAATTCCCAGATTATTTTAAACAAAATTTTTTAAATCATTAATTAGTTTATGTAAAAAAATGGAAATTGTTTCCAATCTGATGTTGATTCGTAAAATTTCCACTATGTTCGCAATATGACGTAAATGAACAGTATGAATGTACACAAATGCATAAAATATTTGAAAAAAGCCGATTTAATTACTATTTTGATTTAGTATATGCGTCACCTCTAAAGTTTGAAATCCGTTGATTTTGTTGTTTTGTCCTTCCCGAAGAGAAGGTGGGTAAGTTCCCAGAGGGCAACACCTTCTCCAAAATCTAGGCATGGGCTAGAGGAGAGGGAAATACTCCCCGGTACCCCCCTGCAACTGTTGCTTCTGCTGCAATAACCCACAGGACTTTTGGATTCACTGATTAAACGAGCACGTACTCCATGTGTACTCGGAGAGTATTTGGTGGCAGGAACTCCGGTCTGAAGTTCGATGATTTAACCACTAGGCTACCCATAGCCCTGTGAAATCCGTTATTTCATTGGGTAACATTTCATAAAATCCCTAGTTAACTGACTTGTCTAGTTATTTTCTAACTAGACAAGTCAGTTAAAGTATAAAAATTAATTAAATCTATGGTTCAACTATGTATTCTACAGCATAACGATTACTTGATCATTAAAGTATGAAATACGGCACTCAAAAGTTCTATGAATCGGTTATAGCTGTTTTTAGTCAGTTTTGAGTCATTTATTGCTTTGGGGAAGGGGTTTTTCAATAAAGAACAAGATATATATGAAAATAGTTGTACTCTAGATATCAGTTCAATATATGCGAGCGAGAATTAATTTCCATTGCAGAAATACCAAATATTGACACCACGCTTCGATCTGCTGCAACAGCTCCATGTTGCAGCACTGGACAGTGATTTAAAAAGAGCTCGTGTAAAAAAAATAAGTAAAGGGAAAAAGAGTGCTTATTTCAAAAATATTATGTAATGCAATTCAAAATGTCATCACAACAATCATTGTTGAAAAGAAATGAAAGGTAAAATAAAGGAATTTCATAAACTATGAAACGTCTTTGTTTGAACGAGTTTTCACATTGTTTTTATAAAGCAAAATTTTTCTAGTGTATCTTTCATAATATTTAAATACAACTATTTCTGCAAAAAATCCTCATTTTGACTTTCTGTTAAACTAATGTTAGAGAGAGAAATGATAAATTATATCACCTATTTTTCCTCATTATTTATCAATTAATTATCCTCTATGAGAATAAAAAGTATTTTTCGACAGATTTTAGCTATTTATGATACTTTATAAAATAATTTTGAAAACATTTATTTTTCACTTCAACAGTCTATCATTAGTTTTTTAATAGAATAACTCGTTATTTTATAGAATAATTAGGTAAAGTAAGAAGTGTTTCATACTTTGTCTAGTTGTTTCAGGAAATACATATATTTATTCTGTGAATTATACACTTTAACGGAAACATATACATGAATTTTATTCTCGCATAGTTGGAAACCAATAATTTTAGACAAATATAGATAAATCATTTGAAATAGGTTTTTCTATTAATGAATTATATATAAGGTGTGTGTTTACTGTACATGTTAAGCATTTCAAATGCAAATTTGTGGGCTTAATAGTCTAGGGGTGACTCAGTAAACTCGTGCCTGAAATGTTTTCCAAGAGTCTTAAAATCACATTCTGATACCCCTTGAAACTCCCATGTAGAAGGTATAATGCGCATTAAACCTGTCGAAGCCCAAAGTCCTCACGCTGAGCTTTAAGAGAAATTCGGAGAGTAGCGAGCCAGCTCAGATATCATGTTAGACTCTAGACACGGCACCAGACAGGGGTTCAAAATTACGAAGTCTGTTACCAGTCTGGCATTCTCAGATTTTATCTTTCTATAGATGAAGATGTATAGATACAGATCTATTCTTAACCCGGAAGTGGATGCGAGGTTTGGAGAGTCACCTCAGACTAACTAAATGTTTAAATTTGGGAAAACTATTTATTTGTCCCCATTGACCTTGTCAATACCATCCTATTTGAAAGTCTTCATGGGAACTGCAACGTATTTATCACATATATCCCTCTTTTTTGGGTGTAACAAACGTTTTTCTCAATCTTAAGTACTGAGTTCCCCCCGAGACCACTTTTTTTCCAAAATATTTTCTTTGAGCAGGTTACATTTTTCCATTCAGAATGACTTAGTGGTTTTGATAGCTGTGTTGTGCTACTCATTATGGTTTATAGATTTAAAAGAACATAATATAAAAAGGAAGAAAGGACAACTGCGATCTTTATTGGATGAAGTTGAAACTAATCAAGCAAGAGCAGAACTTGATGAAATCATGAATATTGATCATGATACGAAAGTACATTTATGAAAAGTGAAGGCAAGAGACGTTTAAGTTGAAAAGAAAATTTTCGAATGCTGCCTAAAAAACTCCATCAAAAAAGATATAAAACCACAAGTGAACCACAAAAAACACTATTCCTTCTAAAGACTCAAGTCGGAAAAAATCAACACCATACTTGTCAATTATCAAAGCAAAATAATATTGCAATAACTTGAACAAAATATGAGAGTCTTGCCTGCAAAGTATCATTCCTGTAATGTTAGCGAAAAGTGTCTGTGATTTGTATTTTTATTAAAATAACGCACATTTGAAAGCCAGTGAATTAACCAAAATGAAGCCAAGTAGTTGAGTGGTATTGTATCGCGCTTCCATGCCACAGTTCCGGGGTTCAGATATTGGGCTGGACAAAGTCCTTTCATCCCTTCAGCGGGCCTAAGCTTGCGTGGAAAACTAGGAGTTTCGCGTGAGACTGACCACTTGACCGAAAAACATTTGCATCCTGCACCCCAGGGCCTAAGGTCACGTAAACTGAGATAGGCACAGTAGTCATTGGCCCTCATGAGCTGTTGCGCCACTGAGTTCAGTTCAGTTCAGTACATTTGAAATATTTTAATTCAGTTTGCTTGGATTATTTCTCAAATTATCAAAGAAAAATTGATTGTCGGTATGAATAGTTTCTATTATATAAATTATTCATTGGAATTACGATTTTTATCATGTGCAATAAAAATAATTGTAAAAAAAGATGGGATTGTTTTCGTCAACCAGCGTGACGAAAAACTTTAAGTATGGAATGTGTGTCTTATATCCCAAGTTAAATAATAAATCAAGACATTTTAAAAACAGGATTTTTTTTAAATATTTTGTATTTTCCTGATTGTCCATCCATTAAGAATTTTATTTCCCTCAACTCAAATCAAGTTTAAAAGAAAATTTTTATTTTAATCAATTTCAAGACCTTGAATAGAAGGAGATGTTAACAGTTAGATCCAAAAACAGGGTCAAACGTAGTGTGTATCATTAACCTCCGCTTACAAATTAAAACTATATAATAGTATAGCAGGTGAAAACGTAACTAAAGAACTAAATTCCGGATTGTGATTATTCTTTAACAGAATTCCACATTTTTCTATGTATGTATCTTCCGTTTGCAAAATGCCAAGAGCACTAGAAATAAACTAATGGAGACCGGGGAATCAAGTGGTTATGGTGCCAAAATCAAAAACAGCATTGTTTCTGTAGAATCGCATGTTCTGGTCCTGGTGCCAATAAATACCAGCCAGATAGAAAGTCTGATAAATAATTCTTCTTACAATGGGGATACGGATTGGTATCTGTACCATTGCAGACCTAGTACATTCTCCAAGAGCTGGAATTACTTTCTAGTGCCCCATCATACAGGTGATACCAATTAATGCAAGTCAATTTGATGCCCAGTTTCCTCCACAGAGGGAGGCATCTGAGCTCTGAAGATAGAAAACCTGTTCTAGGAATTTAAGTTTGCCGAGGACACCCAAGTCAAACAGTCACTCAAGGGATCATTTACATGCCCCATAATATTACGACATGGCCGCTGTATATTTTCTATATTATATAAAATCCACCGATTTGGGTCTAGGTCAAACCTGCAACTTTCTCTGCAGAAGGCCAGCGACAAATCAACTACGCCAAACAGCCGGCGGACTCATAAACATAAAATTTGTTGAGATTCAAAATCCACTTGCTGACATGAAGTAGAAGTCTTAAGAGGGGTGCGGAGTGTCAGGTCAGGTTTTGTCCTAGTCACTTGCTCAAAGTTCGAAATTACGAGGCCCTATTTAAAGCAAGGCTTTAGTCCTAATATCCATGTTTGAATAAATGAAAAAAAAAATACTTAGTAACTCCCCTAATACTAATAGAAGGTATTTAATTTTTTTGAGATTCCATTCATCGAAAAATTAGTTGAGTTTGTCGTCAAAAAAAAGTATTTTCTATAAATTTTGAATTTATTTTTTTAAATAATTTTTTGTCTGTATAAATAAAATATTTTGGTTTTGTTATTTTCCACAATATGTACTAAAAAGTAACAGTTTCTGTAATATATGATTTCCAATTGAAACAAAAGACTTGATGTATTTTTTATTACGATCAAATTTAAATAAATAAAAACTTCCCTATTGTAATAAATTGAATACGAAAAACAAAATAGAGAAATGACAAATATTAAAAGGATATCGAAAAATTATATGGGCGACTATAAATAATAATAATCCTTTACATATTTACTAATATTTCCTTTCAATTTTATCTAAACAAAAACAAATGATTGTCCCTATTCAGAAGTCAAAATAAACATTGCGAACTTAATTTAGGTCAGGAATCGCTTCATTCAATCGCAATTACGCTTCATGTAACCTGCTTCTTTTTCATATTTCTGAATATTTAACATTGTCTGGGTTTGCTCTTAGATGTAACAGTGACTTCTTTTAAAAATGCATATATATATATATATATATATATATTTGTTTTCAATATGCAATATAATTTTCTAAGCTGTATATTTTCTTTTGAAACTGTGTTCGTCACACTGGCATCCTACTATTTTTCACGTCTCCGTAAAAGACCTAAATCACATGCTGTATATTTTCATTAACTACAGTGTACAATATGTAGCGACAATATTCAAAATCTTACGTCAAAAAATCATAACTTTTGAATTTTGTTTCACTTGAAATTTAGTATTTTCAACAATATATATAACATTTTTTTCTCAACTACAATGCTTATGAACTCAACGTATGGAAGGTTTTGTTACTCATTTGTACTTTGAATGTGTGATTTTACTTTTTGTATATTGGTAAAAAAAAAACAGAGTAATATTTTTTTATTTAAGACTGAATTGGAAAATTAAAATGCGAAGTTAGTTTTTAGTGAAATTAACTAAATGATTTCTTTTCAAAAATTAGAGAATAAATCTTCACATTAAAATACACAATTTTGTTCGAATCTATTATCTTCCCCTTCCAACTTTATTATAAATAAACTTTCTTCATAAATTTAGAATTAAGCTTAAAAATGTCATTCGTATTCACAATTGTAGAAATATATCTATTCTGTACTTTTTTATATGTTTTAATTTATTTATTTTGCTAATGTCTGAACTTATCAAATATTTTAACGCAGAAATTCCTAAAATACTTTATTAAAATATTTTTTTTAAAAAAAAAACATTTGTGAAGTGATTGAAAAAAGAAAAATGTTGAAAAGACGTGTACCTGAATTAGGTAATGAAGATAGTGACTTCATAAAAAAACAATAATGACAACAATTATAATGATGCATTTTATATTCAAAAATACGGATTTTTAAAATGAAAGAATTAAGAATAAATTTATAAAAACAAGTTTCCAAAGGAGAATGAACAGACAAAAGAATAATTCTCATATTCATAATGCATACAGAATATTTTGTTTATGTACGCATTGCTTGTCCAAAAACATACATTTTTATTCCGTGAACAATACACTTTTATTCAATGAAAAATTTATTTTTCTTTCAATAGAAAATACATTGTTTTATTTAACAGCAAATGTGTTTTTTTTTCTCGAAACAAATTGTGTTTTTTGTAATTGAATAAGAAATTTGTTTATAAAATAGTATTGCTTATAAACAGTATACAAATTATTATTCTATTCATTTTGTTTCAGAGGTTTATTTAGAAAGAAAAATTTTAAATATTTCGTGATACATTTGAGTTTAAATGTTTTTATGTGCATTGATACTCTTTTGGGAGTTGAGGATGTTTTAACATAATTTTTTAGAAATGGAAGAAAATAAGTTTCAACATGTATTCTTCAACCGTACTTCTCTCTTCTAAAATTGTTATATTTGTTACGTGTGCTTCGAACAACAAATGTAACCTCATTTTTTTATTTCCAGACTCATGAATATGAAAAAATAGTGAAAAAAATTTCTACGTGCTCATTAGTTTTATTTGTAGCAGTTAAATAAGCATCGCAAACTATTTCTCCAAACATTTATCTGCTCATTATTTCTTCCTGAAAAGTCTCCCTGTAATTTAATTTTTTATATGCAATTAACTACGACGGAAACACATAATTATTTTATATTTCTCTAACATGTTTCAGAGAAACTATTATTGCATTTTATATTTATCTCGAACTATTTTTTTATAAAAAAACATTAAAAAATTATGTATTTTTTTGCAGGAAGAACATTTTTCTTCTTACATAATGATGGATCTGTGTCTTTGTATGTGTTTATTGATCTGATGAAGATGATAACTGTGATACAATTGTGTTACACGTAAGTTAACGGAAGATTTTACTATTTTAAGTACAATCTTATAATTAACACAAATAAAGTACACGATATATAAATACATAAGTTGTGTGTGTTAGGAAACTAGCCTCTAAAACTTTAGAAATGATAAATATTTATTAAATGAGACGAGCAGATGATTACAAATTCCTATTCATTAATTTCTCTGAAAATTAAAACATTATAGAATATAGCTTTGTTAATTTAATATGTATATGGAGTAACAACAAATTTTTCTAACTGAATATGCACTTTAATTTCTATTTTTCCCTTATTTACTTCTTATTAATACTTTTTTAAAAAACATTATATGATTTTCCAGTTTTCTAATAAAATTCGAGTTGGGTGTTTTGAAGTAAATTGGAACAATTTATCTTCATGCGCTTTCCTTTTGAGACAATTTTTGTGGACTCTTGTTCATGAAATGGCTTAATGGTTTGCTATTTAGTTGTATATCTCTTGTTGTTGTTTTTTTTAATTTTCTGTCTTTTTTAATTTGTTTTTCCATCTTGTAAGTATATAAATTTATATTACTATTATAGTATTTAAGTTTAAATTAAATTTTTTTTTCTGTATCAAATATTTCATATATTGCATTCTCTTCTTTTTTCACCCCTAGAGATATTGGTTAATATATAGTGAAGGGTCTTACAACAGCATTGTTTAACTCCGTACTCATACATCTAAGACTAAGTGTCTATTACGGTGACCGTATAATAATGAACTATACTGTCTTATTATACTTTTAAATATTATTTTGCTTCAGATAGATTTACAGCAATTTAGTATATGGTTAATGATAATTATTCATATACTGTTGCAAAGGTACTAGGTAGGGAAAATAAAAGTGGCCAGGACAAGTGAGTACAGTACGATTGGACATGAATATGATTCGCACACCAAGGGTTCGAAAATTGTTCAGATCTTAGGGCGGGTTGTGTTAGTGTGAGTTAATCCATGCACATGTGAAGAGGGCACTCTCAGTGCAGCAGAGGGTGTTGGTTGGGGAAAGTTACGTTAAAGAAAATGCGTGGAAAGAGTGATTACTCTGTTGTTCACCCACCATATTTACGCCAGAGTCATTAACAGAAGTCTGTATGTTCTTGACACTAGCTGCCCACCAAAATCACCTGATTTGTCAGTGTTGGATTACTTTTTGGAGGGAACTCTCAAGTCTAAGGTGCGTCTCAACATCATTATTGGTCTTCAAGAACTGCAATAGAACATTAATTTGAGTTTGAAGTAGTAGCAGCAGTCCACCTTCAATCTGCATTCTCCAACTTATTTATCGGTACCCAAAGGTGCCGAGAGACAAATAGTGGTTATTTTCAATATCTGATATAAGTATCTTTCTTTTATCGTGTTTCTTTGTAAGCCGAAACTCTGTTCTCCTGACCACTTTTATTTTCCCCACCCTGTTTAAATAAGTTGTAGTTTTTTAGTTTGTATATTCAGTTAATTTACTATTTTGATTGAAGTTAAGAAGAACTATTACTAGTGCTTCCTTAGAAATGAACAAACAGGATACCCCAAAATACTCATAAAACACCTACCCGGTTAACTTGGGTTTTGGAAACATACCTACACCATATCATTCGAAATTATTCTATAGAGCTAGTCAACCAAACAATCGCTTTTATTGTATCTTGCACGCTGATTTTCTCTTATTATTTTGTCACCAGTTCCTTAGAATAAAAACATTCTTGTTGCAGTATAGGCTGTATTAGAATTCATACTACCTCTTTAAAGAGTATGGAAATGGTCATTATAATAAACTTTGTTTTGTTCTGTAGTTTATAAGTACAACAAATGCCAGTTGGAAGCAAAACCATAAGCATAGATACTGTAGGAAACATGGAAATTGAAAATACTTAAAACTGATTAATATTTCAAATAATGTTTCTTAATTATGTTCAACAATCGAATACTCTTATTTATAAAAGTTCATTTGGGTATGTTAAAAATCTCATTAGCTGATTAACGCATCTTCATATGCATGAGAAATGCCATGTATCTTTGACATTAAATGCTTCTACTCAATTTATACTGGTTTATTTTTTCCCTGTTCATAAATACAAATAATCAAAAATAATCTTAATTTTAAACTTAGTTATATTAATAAATAGATGTGAATGATGCAGTGAGTAAGTTATTTATGATTTATTTACGAATGTATTATTTCTGTTTATGCGCTGATGTATCAAGTAGGCTTACAGATTACTTTGAAAAAAATATCTATGTTACTTAACGTTCCTAAAAATTCATATAATTAGTTCTGAGCAAAATTATTTCTTGATACCCTTTTATCATTTGATGTTTTAAATGTCTTAAAAATCAAATCCTGTAATTGTATGCTACATATATTTTTTTATTAAAGATAACTAAGCTTGGAACTCTATGACGGAAAAACTAATATGTATTTAGTGTATTTTTTTCTTTCATATTTTCAGGTAACGTCCCTCACACATTTAGTTAGTACCCATTCTGTTATCATGGATTTTCCACCTCTTTATTCGAAGTCATTTGATGAAGAAAATCTTCTGCATTCAAAACGCAGCGGACTGACGATACTTAAAAATTTAGCAGTTCTTTGTATAAGCACCCTTCTTTTGTTTACTGCGTATGATGCTTTAACCATGCTCCAGAGTACAATGAATCGTAAGGGAGGAATCGGGGTTATATCTCAAGCAACATTATACGCGTGCTTTTGTATATCTGCTATATTGCTACCGAAATTAATTATTAATAAACTCGGAAGTAAGCGAACAGCTGTTCTAGGTATGTTTTGCTATGTTCCATACATTGCATATAACTACTATCCGCATTGGAGTTTAATGATTCCATCATCCTTTATAGCAGGAATTGCGGGTCCTTGGTTGTGGGCATCGTATGGAGTATACTTAAACGGGATTTCAGTGCTATATTCTAATCATTTAGAATCTAAAACGGGGGAAACTACTGCTAAATCTAAGCTCATTGAAAAAGGAAAGACAATTGCAGTGTACGACAAAATTCCAAAGCCTGAATATCAAGTATCAAATGTTACAAAAGACAGTGAAGATAAATATTACGAAATCGAAGGTACATCAACGCCGCCTTCGTGCGAATATGCAGAAGTAATAGCATGCAATGAGTCTTCTGGAGCTACTTTAGATACATATAAAAAATCTAAAAAATCTCATCAGAAAATTAAGAAAGATACAGCAAATGAAGAGAGCAATTTAAGAGCTGAAAATTCTCAAATTACAAAAGAAAAGAATTACCAGAAGTCGAATGAAAATATCTTTAGTAGATATACAGAAGAGAATGAATCGAACATATTGATACCAAGCAAGGCAATCATCCTACTAGCGTCTACTACAGCTACCTTTTTTGGCTTTCATGGAATGGCGCACCTTACGAGTCATATCTGGAGCAGTTTACTGTCATATTATATTCTAAAAACTGATATTATTCGTGAAGAATTCAGTAATTCTAGTTGTTATTGTGGTGCTCATTTCTGCAATGTTGCATCTGATTGTTTCGAATACAATGCTGGTGGACCAAGTCTAAACACCAGATATTTCCTTACAACTACTTGCGTTTGTATTTCTCTTGTTTCGATACTTATTGCCGCTGTGTTTCTTGACCCACTGGAGCACGAAAAAGAATTTTATTTTTCTTTCAATAACATGAAAGCTACGTATGAGATTTTGAAAAGGAAGGAAATGTTGTTTCTCGTTCCATTGTCAATCCACTCTGGGCTGACACAAGCATTTTACGTGGGAGATTTTAATAAGGTAAATTTTCAAGTTCTCTTCTAGTTGATACGGTTATTTTAAATGAATATTAAGTTATTTCCATAAGTTGTTTAATTAAATAACTGTAAAGAAAAAAATATTTTATCAAGAAAAATGTAATTTGTATTGTTTAATTTTGTAAACAGTTTGTGCAATCGGAAAATAAGTAATTTTTTTAGGAAATTATGCACTTTAAACTAATTAGTTTTAATTCACAACTTAACTACTTATGTATTGTTCAATAACCATTCTTCGGAATATATATATATATATATATATATATATATATATATATATATATATATATATATATATATATATATATATATATATTATTGAAAGTAAAAATGCGCATATAATGTTTTACATTCTTTCATTGATAATTGTAAACGTATTGTACCTTTAGTTTAAGTCTTTAAAATATACCGTTACTTAAATTTTATGTAAAAAAATTAATCCATCATAAACGCATTTTAGTACAGAATATTTTAATTAAATATTTCTCAAATAAAAAAAATAAATGAAATCAGTTCTTAAATAGATTCTTAAGGCAACATGGGTTCTTAATTAAACTTTTCCTTTATTTAGTATTTTCATAAAGAGAGATAGCTAACATATTAATTTTGTGTCTACATAAAAATGTATGCATTTGAAGTTATGTGTCTCTTTTACTCATCACTTAAGTGGAGACTTATTTATTGAGAGTATTAAACATTTTGGGTGAATAACTTGTAATTGTACTCATGAGTTGTCAATTAGGAGTTAAAACGTAAAGCACTTTATATTTGGGAATTTTAAATATTTATCATGCTTACAATTTTTCCTGCAGCAAATAGCATACATGTTTTTAATTCTAGAATATTAAAAATTTATATTTCATTACAAAATCTACATTTTTTTTATCCGTATAAAGAGCTATTTCTATTAAAAGGAAAATTTTAAATAAAGGGTGTAACAGCATATCGGTTAAAGACTTTAAATACAGACGGAGGATACCTAGACGTTGCGAAATCACATAAAAATGCGTGGTTGGAAAGGCATTCACGGCCTCAGTAATGACAACACAAAGCACAAGAACGAACAAGACATGAATAAGAGGACAAAACATGTTTATTACCCTTAGTACAGCAAAAAAAAAAAAAAAATGCATAGAAAAAGCATTGAAGGGGTAATACGGGTGTATATTGAGATGCTAGAGATGCACATCGTTCGTATTCAGGATCCCCCATACAGTCATATGGGAAATCCCGAGGTGACTGGCAATATCCCACACACTGGTACCAGGGTTGTTCTGTTCCAGATCCAGTAATATCCTTGCTATTTGCGTCCTTACTCGTCACTCACATTCATGTATGTCTGATGCTGGTAAATTATGAAATTAGGGCTTTTATCAAATACCTAAGGGAAATGATCAATTCACGCAATATGTCAAAATAAGTTCTCTTTTAGGTCATTTCCCTGATATAAGTAAGATATTTATCAAATCCCCGAACCATTTTAGTGAAACAATGAAAGAACAAGTTAGTATTGTAGAGCTCTATTTTCGCTTGTTACCATTCCCTTTTACCTCCCCCCTCACTCCTCGTCCATTCCAGGCAGCACCGGGCTTCTGACGTGACGCACCGAAACAAAATGACCTGAACATCATTTTTTAGTTTTATTTAATTATATTCCTTGCATTATTATCTTTCGAATGATATATCACTTTTGTATGCCTGAAAATTAGAAACTAGATAAAACTTCAATTGAAAAATGTAAACAAACAAATTAGGGAATTCGACCACGCCATCTTTATAGATAAAAAAAAACATTTTTGGTAATAAAATCTATTTTAAAAATGGAAATAATAACTAAACAAAAGATGATACAAATAAAGCAGGATATTTCTGAAGTACTACATTAATGCATAATTTTTTTAAAAAAAAATATTTGAAATTCTTCTACAAGTATCCTTTTTTTTAAAAAAAATTTCTGCTTTATTATCTAATCATTTTGTTAATTAGTTTCGAATAAATAATATGCAATTCAATCATTGTAATAGTTTCAATTACTCTACTTTTAATAATGCTTCATATTTCCTAAATAAACAATTTTAAACTCTTGACAATATTATTTCATCATTTCAATGAAACAGGTTAGGAATTTGATCAAACCACTTACTTTCCTTAGGGAAATCACCTTACAGAGTGGTTATTTTAACACCTTGCATGAATTGATCATCTCCCTTAGGTATTTGAGGATATCCCTAATTTAATCATTTCCCTGCGACATGTCCTCAATGAAGGATCCGTTGTCAGACAACCTATAGTGCAAGTGTGGCTGAGTTTGCGTCCTAGGATAGCAATGGGCGTATTACCGCTGTGCGGCTCGTCCATTGTAATCACCGGCAAGTATGCCAGATGAATATAAGCCAGCTCAACATCCGTGTAACGTTGTATCATATTACATCTTTGTTGGCAAGCGAAAAGAAGTCTCATAGTGAACGCATCAACAAAAACGGTGTGTAAGGATACGCCTCCATCGGATACCAACCACTACACCAGCCAAAGAATTCCCAGCATTTTTGTTGTTGTAAGAATAATAAAGATGTTTTCAGCTTTTTTTTTCGTATTCTGTCTTTCTTGTGTTAATTGTGTCGTCTTTACCGCGCCAGGAAAGCCTTTCCGACCATGCATTCCTATGTAATTTCCCAACGTCAATATTTACTCTATTTGTCCTGAAATTTTGTAACCACTATACTGATGCATCCTGTATAAAATAATTTTTCATTTCTAGATGCAATTGTTTAAAGTCATCTGTCAATTTTTAAACTAAATAATTCTCATACAAATATCTGATTTATTTCTAATCAATTACAGACAGTTATTATTTTTAACTTTAAGTGGAATGTAATTATCTTCATCGTCCTTAAAAAGAATTGCATCGTATTTAGCTAACTGCTTCGTTTTATAAATCGATTTCTTTTTACATAATTTGAATGAATGAATGTCACTTTGTTAAATTATTCATTAACTAGTCTTATAAAGCCAATTTGTGAACGTAAAATTTCGAGATTCAATGCAATCATTATTTATTAAAATCTCCGTATGTATTTGTGAACAAAAATCTGGACCTCAAAATAATCTTTTCAACTTCACAATTTCAATATTTACGTTATTATGCATCTTTATATCAATTTAAGAGAGGAATTTTACTTTTCATGTTTTTGCTTTGCAATTGATAAATAATTAGTTCTTTGATTCATTCATAAAACCATTCTTTCTCGCGTTTATAAGAGAAGATCGAATGAATGAAACAAATTTATTTAAATGAATCTCTAAGAAAATGAGGATAATTGCACATAAATTTATTAAATATAAATATTTGAATAGACAGCGTAATCATTTAACATTTATTAAAATTGCCTTAATATAAATTCAATTTGTTATTACATCTTAAAATGATTACTTTAAAAGACAGTTATTGTTGAAGAAATGATTATTTATTTAAACATTTCTTCAGAAATAATAATACAATTGCTATATTTATTTAATTTTTTATTATTTATGTATCATACATTTTATATTAGCAATGTATACATTGTATTAGATAGTTACATTATATTGTAAAATTAATTATTTATGTATCACATTAATCTAAGACACTAATACATATTTACATTTTATTTTATAAATAACTTAAAGATTTATACTGACTTATATCCACTAGTCTTACGTAGCATGTGCCTGGGGAACTTACCATGTTGGTTTAGTTGCCTTATGCTACGGAATAGTGTGTGGAATTTCATCTGTCTTATCAGGATGGATAGTGAGACATGTTGGAAGAAGACCTGTTTTTACTACAGCTGCTATTGTAAATGCTATATCTCTAGCATATTTATTGGTATGGACACCCCATTCTAATTCTCCCAAGATGTTCTTCTTTGCTGCTGGTTTATGGGGTGTTCATGTTGGAATTATTTGGTCTCAGTTAAGAGGTAAATTTTAACAAACTTTTCGATACAAAAATAAAGAATAAATTTTAATATTGTTTAATTTTTGAATGTACTCCTTTTTATACTCTATAAATTGCACATTAGATGTTTCTTACAAAAAAGAACACTTACTCATAAAGTTGTTGGTTGCCTGGGTGAAACGGTCAAATCACGGTGTGTACGGGTTTATATGATTATCCAAATGGGAATTTGACATTCAAAGGATATGCAGTTCAGATACTAAGATCATATATTGTACATTATGTTGCAGCGCAATTTGTGATTCCTTTCATTTAATCCATGATAATGCCATATTTCATACGGTCGAACTTGTGAAGAACACCTTTAAATCTAAAAGAATACAGTGCATGGAGTGAGATTTATGCTATCTTGACCTAAATTTGATAGAGCATGTTCGGATGATGCATTGTAGGAGACCAATCTTCATTGTACTGTATCTCTTAAGAAGTAGAGCAGTATATCCTAAGCTCTTACTAATAGCACCTTCCATCCATAAAAAACAAGTTTGTGGATGTTCTAATTGTTAATGGAAAACACATGCTGTATAGCACATCTTTTTAAACATTTATTTTTGTCATTTATAGGGAGCCAAGTTGTTGCAGTAAAGCATTTGTTAAAACGTTTTCTATCATTTGAAAAAATTAAAACTTCGATGCATTTTTTTTAAATCTTTTCTTTTTTACATTTTAATGCGTACTTTATATTTTATGTCTCTCATGACTATCTCGCATATTTTTCATTGCTCCTTTATTTGTTCTTTTAATTGTTTTCAACAATATACTAATAATTTATATGAGAGAATCAAACGATCGCTTAGGTCTTTACTTTGAATTAATTTGTAATTTATGCTACTGTTTCGCAATCATTGCAGACGAAAACCCTAGATTACACTATCAGGAAGATATTATGGCAAATTTAATTTAATTTAGATTAGACTAGAAAGATATTATTAAAAATCTGCTCTGGATATGACTATGCCACATAGCTTACGAAGAAATTCATATTTCTTTTGGTTAGCTTGGAACAATATATAAGAAACATCGAAAGCAATATGATATATCCTAATTTCGGGAGGAAACTCGTTTCCTTCAGTGAATTATTGACACTTAGGCTCAACGAGTCTTCAGAAGTTCTATGAAGAACTATTTATTCCCCATGATGCATTTACCGAAACGCCTACATTGCGAAGTGTTACTGAGGCACTATTTTGAGCGCTGAATCAATAATGAGCGTTCAATAATGTCTGTGGCTTTTATATCTGGTGGTCCAGGTTGCGAAATAATTCGTTTGTCCCAACAGAATTTTCCTAAGGTCAATCAAGAATGATTTTCGTCGGTGACACGATGGAAAATTCTTTTATATGATGAGTGCTGGAATTCATAAATGGCAGAAATTGGTCTCCAAACTTCTAGACATAACCATTTGCAATCAATGGTTGATTAAAATTGACCTGAGACCCCAGTCAATGAAATGTAAAATTATCCGACATCATTACGAAACTACCCGCAATATGGTGCATTGTCGAAAACTTTGATTCATACTCTTATGAGGTCTGTGCCCCACTGATAAACACTCACCAGCTATTATTAACTGAAATTGGGACTCATATGATCTAGCAACGTTTTTCCAGTCACCTAGCGTCCAATTAGTGTGTTCATAAGCTCAGAAAATCATTAGAGTAGAAAATGTGTTATGTATTCTTTATGCAATATTTATATTGTAGATCGAGAAATATCGAATTTCCTAACGATATGTGAATTGCAATGTCCACGCGCCTAGCTGCAAGCAGCATTTCGCTTTCAAGTCTGAAATTTCCGGTCGTGTAACCATACCGATAACAGAAAACCTTTCGTATGAATCAATTCTATTAAAATGAAAGCCATGACAAGGCACTACACATTTAAATGTTTCTTAAGCTATGCTCTTGCTATTTGCATATTGGTATCTTACGATTTTATCTCATTTTCTCAATGCTTCAGCGCATTTCTCATCTTACTTAAAAAATATATATAAATATATATATATTCTTTCTATACATTTATATGAAATCATTTTTATTGTAATATTTCAAAAAGTTTCATTTATCATTTATTAAAAAATAATTCCACAAACCTTTCCAAATTTATGTTTTCTATGCTAAAATATACTCAATTTAAACTTTCATCGTGGATGATCTATAAAAAGAGGATTAAATGAGACTCACTTACCATGATGTTACTTGCATTGGAATGTGTCAAAATATGATTAATATAAAAACAAGTGCGATGTATTACAATTCGTTTTGTTCCATTAAATACCCAAGGGACATAACTTGCTTTTCCCAGTCAGGTCAATTAAAAGTCAATTTAAGTTACAATGATTTAAGTAAATATTTTAAAATTGTGCATCCTGAAAATTGTAAAGATAACTAGTGAAACTTAAACTTAATGCTTGCTATATTATGTCATATGTTGTTAAAGTTACACAATGCACTATCATTACAATGCATCTTTAAAAATGAAGCAATAAGTGCTATATTTTTTGAAAGATTAAACAATCATTTGCAGAGAATTGGAATTTTATTGGGGTTGATTAGAATACAGAATAAATGAGAGTTTTTTATGCGGTGAAATGTACACAAAGTACTCTAAACATTATACGCCATTCTACGAACAAATATCAAAGAATGAGATAAATTAAAATATGTTTCAAGGAAAGAAAAATGTTGTAAATAAATATTAAAAAACGCCTGTTCAAAATTTCACACATAGTTGATGTAATTTGCGTACGAGTAAAACCATATTCTTTCAAAAATTACAAAAAATTACAGTGCCATCTATTGTGGGAAAATATCAACTAATATTATGCATCAAAATAATTTTTTTCGTTATGAGTCTTTTAGAGCACGCCTTATTCTTACGATGCTAATTGGTAAATTATGAGTAATTGTTCGAAGTATGAAACAAAATATTCTGTATTCTAAATATATATGTGTGTGAGTGCGTGTTTGTGTGGGGGTGTGTATAAACAGTTATTATACTTCGCTCAAATAATAAAGTCCAATTAAAATTTGCTTTCATTTTCGTAACAAATTATTTGTAACCAAACGAATCATTTTACATTTTCTTGTTAATGAAGATGCTTCGAATGTAAGCATTTACATTAAAATAGATGCATTTCTTACAGTTTAAAATAAGATTTTTCAAATTTATAAACAATATTTTAGGTAGAATATATAATAAATCTATTTTTTAATAATATATATTGTTAATATGTTATTATTTTTTTCCTTAAAAATAGTTTTTCAAGTTTCTTTGTCAGTATCTTTAATTTTTTCTATTAAAAGAAAATTATAATGTTTGCATTACTGCACTTTTTTATTGAAATCATATCTCAATGCGATTGTTTTACCATAGCTTTATAGAAGTAAAGTCTAAATATTTATAACTTTAAATCACCAAAATTAGATAAATTCATAGTCTAATTTTTAAGAATTTAAGTTTTCTTTATAATCTTCATATTACATATTTAAGAGAAAATTTATCTTTTCAACAAAGTATTGCAGAATAATTGTAATTTTCGAAAACATTTAAAACCTATTCCTGAATTTCATGCATTTTTAGTTTTTGGAAAATATTTTATTCGATGAAATCATTTTGAAGAGTAATTAACTGCACTCAATAAAAAGCTTTATATAAATCAAAAAATGATAGTAATTCTACAGAATTAAAGTAAGGAAGTACTTAATAAAATCCACACAGTTTTGAAAACTTAACTGAAAAATATTCATCTGCAAATTGTTGGGAAAAGAGCATTAGCAATTTATGGCAGAATATGCTATTCATTTTAGATGGAAGTGAAAAGAAAATATTTACTTGAAATTAAAACTAATAATGGGATTTTAATGAGGTCGAAGTGATTTACATTTTCGTGGGTAATTATGCGATAAGTTAGTATTAACTCAAATTAGAATTTTTCGATAATCTTCTAGGAAATTAACAGACACTGAAAGCCTTATTTATCATATGGTATGTTCTAAATTAAATTCCAAAATAGTAATTTTTAAATTATGCTAGTTTATAAATAGCTTTGATGCAATTAGGGAGTGATGTTTAAATTAAACAATTGTAAAACCAACTAAAGAAAATTAGGATCAATTTACTAAGTGATGTTTAATTTTAAGAAAAATTGTTGTTTAACAGGATAAAGTTAAATGACCATTACGTTAAAAAATAGGCTATCAAATTAAAAAAGTAAAAAGTGGTTAAATAAGTCAATGTGAATAAATTAAACTAAATGGTTACCTTAAACTGATGGTTAAATTAAACTAAAATTTACTTAATTAAACATGTAATGAATGAAATATGACATTTTTGAATTCAAACTTTAAAGAAACGTTCGTTTACTCATAAGGAACAAAACTTAAGTTCAGAATATTTTTTTAAAGGAAAAAATTCAAATTAAAAAAAAATGGCACACTAATTTTAAATTGCTAATTTCCATTTAAAACATATTTAGTGAGTAAGCAGTATTTTACTTTAATAAGTATCAAACTAAAATCTTATTTTGCTTTAAAGCAGCGTTTCAAAAACTGTGGGGTGTGACTCACTAGGGGGTGAAAACTTTATGAAGGGGGCGCGAGCATATTGAAAAGTCTGAAGCAAAATAATATTTAAAAAAAATTACTGATTTACTGAAAGTAAGCAGACAAAATATATTCTGGCATAATAAAAAGTAAATTACACATTTACACTGATCAGAATTGCGTTATGTCTTTTATAATTAATTTAACAATGCTAAGATAAGATTAAGTTTATTTAAGACTAATGACCCCATGGTCTTGTAAATAAAATTATATACTAATCTACTCTTACCTCAATATTATGCACTGTTTATAATTAATCCCTTTACTGCTGATTAAAAGTTACGCAATTCGCTCCCCAATTCGTCCGGAGAAATTAACACTTAGGCTGAGCGAGACGTTTATATACGCCGGTGCCACTTAAGAGGTTAAAGTCGTATTATAACTTTAGCGACATAGTTTTGTATTATTGTTATTGTATGGAAGAGGGTGATGAAAATTATTATTGAACATATTTGTCGCAAATATTGAAAGTTTGAGAAACACTGCTTTACATTTTAAAAACAAAATAGCAAATATGTTTTGCGTAAGAAATAGATATCTTTCAAACAGAAATTAATAAAATTTAAAGTATAACACGATGACTAAATGTGATAATAAAATGAAGCACTTTTTCCAACAAAAATAAAATTAATCCAATTTTTATTTTATTACTTAAAATTAGGTGAGATCAATCTCATTTTCATTACTTTATGCTTTACAACTATGCATTATTTTCAATTATATAATATTGTTCATGTATTGCAAATGTGTATTATCTTTCAGCACTCTACGGTGTTTTCTTCAAATCTGATGAGGAAGCTGCGTTTTCGGCTTTTCATATGTGGGCTGCCTTGGGCATGTGTGTTTCTTTTGGATATAGTAATTTCTTTTGCACCTTTATCAAAATCTATGTAATGTCAGCTGTATCTGTTCTTGGATTCACAGGGTATTTTATTGCAGAAGCAACACATTGTCAAAAATGAAAGCGTGAAATAATATCGGCAAATTATTTCTTGTATGGTTTTATCAATATATATGTCAATATTTATCGATGTTTGTGCATTTGTATCCATGTATATAAATAAATTATTGTTAATTGTGTTGGTTTTTGCTCAATTTGGAGGAGTTTACATCATTATATTAACTGCTCTTTAAATAATAATCGAGAGAAACTAATAAAAATAATTAGTAATAATATAAATAATAATTTTACATGTGATAATGTATATTAATTTTTAAATATTTTTCTTCGATTTTTTTTCGTTATTTCAAATATCCATTATGTATTCTTTGTATTCACTTATTTTGATTATGTTTTCCCCTTTTGAATCCTAGAACAAAAATATATAATTCTATTTGTACGATATTGTAGTAAATTTTAAGTCAATAAAAGCGTTCATGTCAGCAAGGAGTTAATATAAGTTTTTAACAGTTAATCTCTCACAATTTTACTACAAGCTGCAATACAGTAGTTAGTTTCCATCGAAGGAGATAAAAAGATAGATTTTTACTTTTCATGCAATAAAGGAAGAACTAGTTTTGATTTTAAAATTAATATTTCGTATTGCTAAACTTTAAAAAATAATTTAATATCAATGCAATTAAAACGTATTATTTTATCTCTAACATTCTTGTGATAAAATTTATTACGAAGCTTATTAAAGAACTTAAAGGTATTTTTTTTAGTATTCGAATTTCAGATTTTAAAATAATAAACTTGGTTATAAATCCTTTAAAAAATAAATAAATTTGTTCCACTAATATTTAAACGTGCTTCTCTTTTAAATATTATCAGCATGTCATTCGTTTTAATTTTAAATGCATTGTTAATAAGAATTTAATAATGCTCTATCAGAGTTTACATAAATTAGATTATACGTTTTTAAAGAGAAAAGGGTTATATATATATATATATATATATATATATATATATATATATATATATATATTGTGTTAATTTAATTGAATTGCTATGTTATATTCAAAATACATTTACTCTGCAAAAACTCTCTTAAGTCTTTTGCTGTCGTGTGTTTATTACTGAGATACATACGAAAGACGAGAGACAGATGCACACAAACATATAAAACAACCACAAAAGAATACAGATTTTATTAATAGCGATGATCCCAGCATATAACAAGAAGAGGTGGTGCGCTGTTTTTCCTTTCAAGACTGGAATCCTTTTCAGGCAAAAGACCGACTTCTTTCCCAAAGAAGATACAAGCATGTCTTATTCGGGATTCGAACCCACTCGGTTACAAGCCGAGGGACATAGCCACCGTACTGGCTGGGCGACTGTCTTTTGCTTCTGAATTGAAATAGAAAGTGATAATTCTTGGTATTGCTGGGCTTTTTCACATCAATTTTCGAATAAATACTAAATTATAGTTCACGCTTTGACCTTTATTTTATAAAATTAATAGTGATGTGAAACTATTAATAATTAAATTAGAATAAGGTAATTCAGAAGTTTTTACTTTTAGTAGAAGTTATTTTGAATAACAGTATTTCTTCTTTATTGTTCTCATGAATGTATTTAATATTATTCTTTATTCAAAAGGAATATGATTCTTTATTCTATTTGAAAATAAGAATTAGGACTATAAAGAAGGAATTAGCATCAGAAGTGTTAAATGTTTTTAATTTTGCTCGACATATTTACGGAATTTTTTTTTTATCAAAAATTCTATTATTTGCTCGATAGCATAAATGAACACAATAAGCATTTGGTTTGACAGTACATTTTTCATGTTCATCTAGGAAGGAATTTTAATAACAGCTTCGAAATAGAATAGTCATGTTTCCATCTGTTAATTTTGCTTAATTATTTTATTAATCTGCCACTTCTTTAAAAAATTTCATACTTATTATATAACTGAGAACTTCTGTTTATTTTTTATTGAGGTATTAGTTGTGACGTGCATTTTCTTTATATGGTTGTTACAGCTAATATTTTACAACTGCTGATAGAGATTTACAATATAGACCAACGTTTCTCAAACTGTGGGACGCGATCCCTAGATGAGCACGATAATACTAACAAGAACAAGTTTAATAAATGCTACTGTCTCATGGGCTTGTACAAATTTATACTAAAATTTAGTACTTATCTTGATAATTTGTACAGTTTATAATTAAAGTCGTATTGTAGCTTAAGCGTCAACGTACGCTACTATTGAATTCAAAACATTGGAAGGAGGCGCTATGAAAATTATGATTGAAATTCGGGTCGCTAACATTGAAAGTTTGAGAAACATTGATCTAGGTATCGTGAAAAAGAAATTAAAAAAGCTGTTTTCTTTTAAATTTAACTTAACAAGAAATATAAAAAAATAAATAAACAAAGTCAATTTCTACTTAAGTCAACCAAGAAAAAATTTATTTTATTTAATTAAATTAATTTAATGAATTAATATTTTTTAAAAAACTATATTAGCATCAAGTGGCATACACTGATAGTCTTAAGAAATACATTTGGAGTTGAGTAGATGAATATACAAAATATATATATAAAGACTTGAAGTCAAGAAACAATTCGTTTTAAAAATCTACTGGTGCCATTTGTTGCAGCGAGTTCTAACTTTGTCAAAAATAAAGCAGTATAAATTTAAAATTAAAAAAATAAAATTTAATGAATTAATATTTAAAAAAACTGTATATTAGCCTCTCGTGACATCCTCTGCAAGTTTTAAAAAATGTATTTGAACTTGAATGATAGGATAAAAAGTATTTTATTAACGATTGGTCTCGCTTCAGAAGGACCACCTGATCGGGACATCTTCTCATGCACCTCAGCGCTCAATGGTCCCGTATATTGGAATGGGAACAGTAGGCCAGGGACCCCCATAGGATGTTGCGCCACTGAGTTTGAGTTTATTTGAAAAATTGAAATTGAAAATTTGAAAAATTTATATAAATTAATATATAAAAGGAGAATGTGAAGTGATACTAGGAACTGAAAAATTAAGAAAACTATTGTGCAGAAAAAAATTATGTGCCTAACGTGTAAAACTAAAATAATAAAGAAAACAAGTTTTAGCAGAAATGGTAAACAAATAAAGTTACGTTAAAATATTCTCACAAAAGATCAGTCTGGTTTTTTTAAAAGTGTTTATAGTAGAAGTTGTTAATATGGAATGTATATAAGAAGCAGAAACAATTTAAAGTCGAGATTTTATATAAATTTTATTTGGATCAATGTATTCAAAAGATAAATTGAACGCATATTACTACACTTATCCATAATTTCTTATCTAAAGTTTAATTCTGGAAGCTGATGTCACTATTCATATACTTAAATTGTATTTTATCTTATTCTCTCCCTTCAAATTTAAGCTCTTTCAATGGATTATGATAAATGAATCTTTTCAATTAATCAAATCCCTATTCTCTATGATTAATGGATATTCTTATTAACTTCGCATTTTGAAACTAAATCATGGTTTATGTGCAGAAGCATACTGTCAAACTACATTGAGTGTTAGGAAAACGCTCACCATTCTGTTTATAAAATTGATAGAATTCCTCTTGATTATTGAATCCCCAAAGTATTCGCATGTCACTTGCATAATCAGGTGTATTTAATGTTTACCTGACAGGCGGAAATTGAAGATTAGTTGTGGTTTATGAATTTTAAAAATATATTTTAATCCAAAACTTTAAAGCTTTGTTTTAAATACGTTTTGTGCATTTTTATCAGTTCTATGAATAAAAAATACTTTAAAGAACAAAATATAATAAAATATACTTTTTTTCTCTTCCTTGAAACAATCATTAGTGTTATTTTAATATAAATGCATGAAAAAACATTAATGAAAGTGTAGATTTAATAATAAAGACCTTGATTTATTGTGGTCTAAGAAAGTATGTGTATATAATTCATCCTACTAATCCTAAATAAAACAAGAGCACTTAATATAAAAGATAGCGAACAAAAGAAAATTTTAATTTATCTGTTACTCAGGAAAAACATGTTTCATTCCTAGAAAAATGTAATGCACAAGATACGCTTTAACTATATTATTATAGGAAGGGATGTCGAAGGGAAGAGACTTAATATTATAAATAAATCGAAATACATACCAATTCTGGGATACTATTCTTAAAATCATCAGTAATTTCATGATATATTTTTCAAATCAATTTAATTTTTGAAACAAATTATGCCCAGAACACATATCATATTGAACAGAAATCAAGAACACATTTAATCTGTACTTAACGGCTTCATTGTAAGCAGAGAAATTCTCAGCATCCCCTGTGAAAATTATTTAAGTACAATATTTTGACAAAAAAGGAACATAGAATGACCAATTTTCAAAATATTCTCCTTTTGTGAAAAATGCTTCTATTATAATAATATTTTGTCTGCATATAACTCAGACCTCTGTACAGAGGCTCAACTGGAATTTTTGAAATATATATCTTACAAGTGGGTTTATCCATGTTATACGACAACAGAAGGAAGAAATTTAAAGAAAAAAACGCCTATAATTATTTCAATCGGTTGTAACTCTGAAAATAATGTGAATTTTTCAAAAAAAATAGTACAGACTCTCTAGAGAAGTTGTTGTTGTTCTCGTGTCCATGAATAAATGCAGTAGATATCACTAAATTCCGTCGAAAGTCTTGATCACTGCCTCTGCTATTCTGGGAGCATCAGGGCTGTACAGGAGCTCCCGCAAAGAGTCCCTCAGAGGGACCATTCCCATTTTTAGTAACTTTGTTGCGACGGTTGGGCATTCCAAGATGTGATTGGGCGTCAGTTGAAGATCTGGGCAGTGTTTGCATTGAACATATGATCTTGTCTTGTCTGGGTGAATCTTCATGCCCTTAAGGTGTTCAGTTCTCAATCTGGCAATTGTGGATGTTATAATTCGGGGACAGTCAAATTCCGTAACTAGGGGTTTTTTAAAAGTGTGATTCATAATTCTATGTTTGGCTACTGCGTTAGCATCATCAAGTGTGATGGTGGTGCACTTATGTTCGATGTCTCTAGCTTCTTTGGCGAGAGAGAGAGAGAGGCTATATATATATATATATATATATCTGCACATTCATTACCCTCAATGTTGACATGGGCGGGTATTCATTGCAGGATACAGGATTTTCTTTTGTTGTGCAGCTGTTCTAGAAGGGTAATAATATCACAGGAGATGTTAGTCTCTCCGTTTCTTAAGGCTTCTATAGCTGATTTAGAGAGAATCTGAGAAGATTACTAATCCTTCTGTAGAATCAATAACATGTGGGTTTTGTTGATATAATATAAGGGCCTCTCTAATTGCCACGAGTTCACTTGTGAAGTTTGAGGCGATTATGCCTGTGTTAATTTTGTGTTTGTAGTTATTACCATCTGGGAGGAGTAAGATGATTCCGGCACCTCCATTGCTGAGGGATCTGTCTGAGGAACCATCGGTGTAGGCGATTGCAAAGTTATCTTGAGAGAGTATTGCTATCGTTTCCAGTCCTTTTTGTCTGAGAGTTACAGGGTTTTCTTTTTTGGAACATGGCTGCAACAATTCCAATTCGAAACAGGTATTCTTTGGTGGGGTTTTTGGAAGGAGGGGCTCCTGAAAGAACTCCAAGGAGGAATGATCCAAATTGAGTTCTTTTCTGATTTCACTATCAAGTTGGAGAGTCGAAGATCTTTTGACACTTCTCTAGAGAAGTGTTTACTTTATATAAGCAAAATATTATAATTTTAGAAGCATTTTTCATTACAGGAGAACGTTTTGAAAAAAATGTTATTCTAAGTTAGTTTTTTGCCAAAATATTGTATTTAAATGAATTTCTTTTGTCAAAATGTACTTAAAACAATTTTATATATGTATTCTAATCTAAGTGACAATAAATATCCCGAAAATTATCCATTTATGTGCTTTTTTAAATCAGTGTAAAAAAACGTTTTTTTTAAATCACGTAGTCGGATACCTTAAGTAAACTATTCTTTACTACAGAATTCTGATGCCGTAATACCCTTTTAAAATGGAAACATTAGGGCTATTTTCACCAAATGTACGTACGGCAGCGGTAGCATAGTGGTTAAAGTAACGGACTCGTAGCAGGTGGGTCATGAGTTTGAGCTTAGTACAACTGAAGATCCGCCGTGTAGAGGGGTGATGCACTTAAATCTGTCGAGAGCTCAAACGTCCTCCCGTTGGCGTGGTGTAGTAGTTAGGGACAAAGGTTTCCGGCTCAGGTGTCGTCCTCGTCACTTGACCATGGTTGCAAATGGCTAGGTCCTTCACCAAAAACCCCGAGTACCTGAAAAGTACGACGTAAATATTCCCTCACTCACCTAAACTAAACGTTGAGACAGAAAAATGCCTCAATTTTTGATGAAAATTTGCACCGTAATATTTCATGAACCTTTTAATAGTATATCAATTTTAAATTATTCTATAAATACTTATCTTTTTGTTATAACACGTACATGGATAGTTCAATTAACATTACGGTATAGGAGAAAGATTGGATCAACTCAGTTAAAAAAGAGAAGTATGATAGGATACGCTACTCTGTACATGATAGCGAAAAGCCTAAATGTAATATTTATATTTCAATTTTCTTAAATCCGAAAAAAATACTCCAAATTCAGGTCCTGTTCCTTAACATTAATCGAATACAGCCTTAATTTAACGTGACGAATCATTTGAACCCGTGTTTTTGTTTCGTTTATTTGTACTCTATCCTTTGTTTTGGTGGGCTAGCATTGTTGTCATTCTCGTCTCAACCTCTACTTACTAGTCAGAAGTGTCGTTGAAAGTTAGGGAAGGCGAATTGCTGATGGTTTAAAATTTTTGTATCATCAACTGATGAAATGACTGGTTTAAATCTAACAAAAGAATTTGGCGATATCCTTGTCATTTATGTATTTTTTTTAATATTGTATCTTGTTTGTTTACAGCTAGAAACGATTTGTCATATGGGAAATGTAGTGTATTACAAATACTGCATCTTTTCTCCCACATTTCCTTTTGAGTTATTAAGGACATCGGAAATGATATCCCCTGTTATTATCGTATCAGAAAGTATACGTATTAGGAGCTGATACGTAACTTTTCGTATCAAATTGCTTCAGTACCTAAGTCTATATATTGTTCACCGAAGTACTTGATTGAGTTTGGGGATCTTTGTTCTTCTGCCAAGCCTCTTAGCTAATTTACTGATTCCATTATGACAAACCACACACAGACAGCCAAATTATCAAACCTATTTTTCTTTCCAGGAACATAAAACGCATTTCAATAAAGGACTTTGGATTCACAAAATTCTGGCCTTTATTTATGAATTTTTTTTTTAATTTGGCACTCTAAGACAACATAACATTTAGATGATATCGCATAAAACAGCAGAGCAGATTCATTTTCATAGATGTCAATCTTTTAATTAATAAAGTTTACTTATGTCGCAACGATGACACTGTAACAGGTCTGTTCACAAACCTTCTACAAATCCTCTTGCGGGAAATTTACTTCTTTTAAAAATTGTGTGTGTTCTATTGAAACTTTCTCCCGAAGAAGATGCGGTTTATGTAAATTAAGGCTTATATTTAAGCATTAACTTTTAGGATCGAAAGAGAGAGAGAGGTTAGGAACTAGATGATAGAAGTTTGTGATTGACGTAGAGTAGTAGAAAGCTAGTCGAGAGTGACTCGTTTATTAATTGCTTAGTATTTAAAAATGATAATTAACTAATTAGTCAATAAGACATTTAAATTGGAGTGGTATAGACTAGATGTCGAATAGCTTAGAACGAAATTTCGAATATTTGGAAAGTGTGTTGCCAAGACGTTCCAAGAGTGAGTTATTCAATTCATAATTAGATATTAATTATCTCGTCTACCTCGTCTTTGCTCCAGTACTTAATAATAGGTACGTTTCCTAGCTTGGGTTGTAGAGACTTATTAGTTTGTTGAGTCTTTCTGTAAGATTAATAAATTTTATTTGTTTTAAGGATCTTTATTCTAACTCACGAACACTGATGCATAGGAGAAGACATCCATCACAACACACAAGACTTTTTAATTTGTAATAACTGCCAAAAAAGTACTTAGTAATTAGATCTGCTACCTTTGTATTTAGATACAGCAGTACTAGAAGTAATATATAAATTTTTAAGCCATCTTTTCAGCTAACTTGGGAAATTGCATACATTGTAAAATGATGTATTGTAGAATGATGGAATCTCACATCATCCTCAGACTCTGTACATTAAAACATTTTTAAAATAAAAAGTTTATTTGGCAAAAACTCATTCGGGTTGTTGGCTCTTTCAAAATTATTTCTGGTAACGAGATATTATAATACACTTAAGACAGTGTTTCTCAAACTGTGGGGCACCCCCTCCTTGGGGGCGTGAGAACTCTACAAGGGGGTGCGATACTATTGAAAAGTCGAGAACAAAAGATTATTTTAAAAAATTATTAATTTACTGAAAGTAAACAAACAAAATACATTCTGACATAAAAAATAAAATACACATTTACACTGATATATTACACTTATAAATATATCAGAGCTACACAATGTATTTTATAATTAATTAAACAATTCTAAGTTAAAAACAAGTTTATTAATTACCAGTGACCCCATGAGTTTGTCATATATACTGCTCAAAATAATTAAAGGATATTGTGGTTTTAGGTGGATCTTGTGGCTGGGAAACTTTTTAGCTGATTGATATATGGTCGACAGACGTAGTAGATTAGATGATAATAAATTACACATGTTTGGCAGAAAAAAATGCATTTTATTGCGCATTTGTGTACAAAAAGAAAAAAACACAATTTGTGCATATGAGAAAAAAAAGAATAAGAAAAGGGGTTTTCTTCAAAGGAAATCATTTTTAGTAGAGGGTATGGTTTCCACGGACGGCCAGCAACGTTGAGCACCTTTGAGGCATAGAGTCAATGAGGCTATTAATCACGAGTTGGGGTATTCTGTCCCACTCTTCCAGAAGAGCACTTTCCAGTTCTTGGAGAGTTTGTGGGGGTGGTTGGCGGCCAGTAACTCGTCTTCCTAGAGCGTCCCAAACGTGCTCTATTGGATTCATGTCTGGAGAACACGCTGGCCATTCCATTCGTACGATTCCTTCCTCGAAAAGGAAAACCTCCACCAGGTTAGCACGATGTGACATGCAGTTATCGTCCATTAAAATGAAGTCATCTCCGATTGCTGCAACGTAAGGGACTACAATAGGTCTGAGGATCTTATCACTATATCGGCAAGCAGTCAGAGGTCCATCTCGAATGATGTAGATGTCTGTGCGCCCGTCAATGGACATGCCACCTTATACCAACACTCCTCCACCGCCAAATATGCCACTTTCGTTCACGAACGCAGGATTATTCCTACTTCCACGGTCCCTCCAGATGAAAATACGCCTATTATCCGGATGAACAGAAAAACGGGACTCGTCAGAAAAAAGAACATTGCTCCATTTATTTCTCCTCTAGTTCACATGCTCTGTTGCCCACTCCCTGCGGTCACGACGATGCCTTGCTGTTAGTCTAACACATACCATCGGTCGGCGAGCATACAAACCTACACCATGGAGCCAGTTTCGGACAGTCTAAAACCATGGTGCCAGTAGCCGAGCAAAGGTGTTGTTGGAGAAGAGTAGCGTTCATATTTCGGTGTCTCCGAGCCTTTAACACAAAATAACTATCTTCATTGGGCTTTGTTGCCCGCCTACGACCTTATCCTGGTCTTCCGCCTGCACTTCTAGTCTCCAAAAAATGGTTCCAGATCCTGGAAATCACACATTGTGACACCCCAATGGCTTGCGCTACTTCGGCTTGAGTTTGGCCCTCTTCTAACCTACCAACAACTCTCCAAGCTTCTGAATCGGTTTAATGACTTCGCTGAGACATCGTGCTCATCGAAACAAAACAGTCACTGAATGCCGATCATCCCTGTCTTCATTTATGTTGAAAGTCAAATTTCATTCGCTGCAGCTGAAGCGACGTTTTTGACGTGGAACTCAAAATTAGCATACTCCACAGTTTGAAGATCATAAAAATTTGCATTTGGGATTCTCTTCTTCCATTCTCGGCAAAAAAAATTTCGCTTATATCTTTATTTTATATAAAACTTACAATATCCTTTAATTGTTTTGAGCAGTGTATATAATTTATAACAAAAATTAACACTTATCTTGATAATTTTTGTGTGGTTTATAATTCAACCTTGACTGCCAACCATAAGTTTCATGATTCGCTTCCCAATGCCAACCGTTTTCCACGTATGTGATGTATTTGGGGATGGGGAGGAATAAAGGAGCAAAAATAATATGAAATAAGTAAATCCTTCGCAAACACTGTCAAGGTTCTTTTATTTCATTCCAAAGTCTTGGAATAATTTTACGGATAGCAGTGCACAGAAAATATGGTACTTGAAAAAGACATATGTATACGTCCGGTGCAATTAGCGTACTTGAGTAAGACGTTTATATACGCCGGTGGCACTTAAGAGGTTAAGGCGACTTGGTACCCTAAAAATCACAAACCTATCGTTTTTTTTTATTTTCATTTAATCTTATTCTTTGAATTATTATCTTTCGATTGATATATCACTTGTGCATGTCGGAAAGTTAGAAGTTGAATAAAACTTCATTTGAAAACAAATTAGGGAATTCAGCTACACCCCCTTTTTAGAAAAAAAGCTAAAAAATGCGTTATGATAAAAAAATCTATTTTATAAATAGAAATAAAAACTATAAAAAAGAATGTGTAGTATTAAAAGCAGAATATTTCCGAGGCAATACAATAATGTAATTTTTCTTCCTTGTGAAATGTGTGCATGTAAATTTTTAAATTAAGGCATTTTATATTAATAATTTTATAATTTCAGTTCTTATTCCTAATATATTTTTCATACAAATGTAATACTTTAATATTATAAGAAGAAAAACAGCTAAAATTTCTGTCGTGACAGAAAAAAAAAATTTTAACATTTTTCTTGAATTTTCATGGGCAATTAGTACTCTCTAAAAGTTGATCTTTTATAAAAATGTGTGGGTTGAAAACATATGAAAATACAATTATTTTAAAGAAAAACGTATAAGTAATATCTTAAAGTGGTATTTTAAGTTTAATTAAGCTTATAATAATTATTTTTTCAGAATTATAAACTTTAAAGTGGTTTTTCTCAGTTTGTGTTTTTCGAAACCTTAGTGCATTCAAAATGCTACTCCTTCGACAATTATTTACCAATCACTTCCATTTTTTTCTTGCGTGTTGAAAATAAAGCATGTAATAAAATTAGGGATCCGTTTTGCTATAAACTGAATACTTTTTTAAAAAAAATAAAATGTAAGACATGTTGGCTCTTTCGTTGATTTTTAGCCTGTATATCAACATTTTATTTTTTTTTTCTCAAAAACGAATGAAGTTATTCTAAAATCGATCCTTAAAGTTGTTAAGAACATCCATAAGAATATTATAAAAAAATTTCAGGTCAAAAAATTAATTTTTACAAAAGGAGTAGAATTTTAAAATTTTCCCAATTTTCTTCAAAAAATTTAAATTTTTAGAATTGTGTGAATAATATAAGAAAATTTTCATCTGGTAACATTTTCTTGAATAGAAACATTGTATAAAATGTTAAAATATAATTTTTAAATACGTAAATAAAGAAGTTTGCTCAAAGGGTGCCAAGTACCTTTAAAGTCGTATCGTAGTTTTAGCATCAAATTATAGTATTTCTGAATTCAGTTCATTGTTATTGTATGGGGGGCGCGATGAAAATAATGATTAAATATTGGGTCGCGAATATTGCAACTTTGAGAAAATCTGACTTAACATAATAATCTATCATAAGACAGTTTTATCACACTCTTTGAACTTTAACAGTGAATGTTCAGAAAGCATATGAAAAGAAAAGTATAATGTTTTCTGAGAAATTAATTGTTGCATTACCATCTAGATACCCTTTGAATAATAACAGTATTTCAAAAATTTTAGAGTGATATTTTTTTTTTCAATTACAATCTGAATATGTTATTTGTCAGTAACTAGTTACGTAAAGTAAAAGTAAAATGTGAAGTACATGACTTGCTTGTGATACCCAGAATTTTAGATTAAAGTTTTTACCACATTGTTTTATCTTTTTGAATTGAAAAAAATGGCTCCTTATCAATACAAACATATTTATAATTTATATTATTAAACAATTTTATTTTATCTTAAGGAAGTAATAGCGTTAAAATAAAATTGAAAAAAGTAAGCTTAAGAATAGAAACACGAAAAGCAGACAAACTAATCGCAGAAAAATGTATGAATTAGTATATAAATTAAAAAAAGGTTTTTAATGTGTAAGATTCACACACACATTAATACTATATTCTGAATAGAATAAAAAGAAATTGCTATTGTTATGGTAATGATATTGCAGACGCAAATGGTTTTCATTGTAATAGAATACTGGTAATCATTTTATTTAAAAAATCTCTATCAAATTAAATACTACTAAAACTTATAATGCAAAATATTGTACTCAACTATAAAGTAGGTGAAAATAGATCTTTTAGCTGAACTTATTTTTCGGATATTTTAAGGAACTATATGTATTTATTTCCTATTAAAATATTATAACTAAAAAAGTTTTCAAATACCAAAAAATGGCAGATTTATTTTTAATTGCAATCGGATCTCAGTCGTGACGAGCTCAAAAATTTAGAGATTATCCAATTCTGAAAAAAATACATTGATATATACCTTCAACAGGTTATTTCTAGGGATTTCAACATAATTGAAAACGATCTGTTGAAGAAGAATAGGTAACAGTGCCTTGAATCCAGGCTAATGATTTCCAATAATTAATTACATGGAATTAAATCACAAAGGATTATGAAAGCTTTGCTCATCTTAAATTTATCATTCAATTTATGATGATTTTGTTGAGATTTTAAATCCATTTAAATCATATATTACATAGCAAGTATTGAAGGTTCAAAAGGAGGCTGTACATTATATTAAAGGTCTTAGTCCTTCTATTAAAAATTTCAAAGCAATTTTTTGATAGGATATATTGACGCAGTTCTTCTAAGTTATTATATGCAGATATTACTGTAAAAAGATGTACGAGCGTATTGAAAATAAAAACAATTTCCAAATATATACGTATAATAATTCAAAAATTAAGAATGATGTTTTAGTGATTAACTCTTTAACTGTCGAGTAATTATTATGATTTGAGTACTAAAATTTTTAAATTTTTAATGCAAAAAATCAAATGTTTAGCACTAAATAAAATATGCTTAAAGGTTAATATATCCGATTACGTTCGGAACCGGGATTTTAAAAAAGCGCATAAATTGATAAATTTCATGATATTTAGTGTCACTCAGATTAGATCACATACATAAAATTGTTTTAAGGACACTTTAAAAAAATATTTATTTAAATATAATATTTTGGCAAAAAATTAACTTACAATAACCTTTTTTTTCAAAATGTTCTCCATTTATGAAAAATGCTTGTATTATAATAATATTTTGCCTGTATATAGCTCAGACCTCTGTACAGGGACTCAACTACGGTTGAAAGTATTCGGACGTCGCTCAGGATGCCATCTACATGTTTATCTTTTAATGCCTCGAATCATCAAATAATTATTTTTACATGCACTTCTCGTCTGGTAGTTGTAGTAGTCGAGTGATTATCGTAACGAATTACAGGTGTTTTTGTCTCGTAAAGTTGAGTCATGGTGCCACTGAACACTCGGTACATAGAGGATTGATGTACATTATACACTGCTGGACAATTGCTAAGGACAGATAACACTATCTTCCATAGCAACCACAAAATGAAAGGAAGCAAAATGTGGAAAATTAGAATAAGTGCGGGATATTAGTAAAAAGAAGCATGAGTATGCAAATTTTTTTTCCACTTCTGTTCCTCACGTGATAGCGTTCATAAGAGCTTAAAAGGTTTTGACGCGTGTGGACAGTTGTTGTTTCAAGTCAAAGTTTTACAGGAAAGATTTAATAGACGAACTTAAAATTGTTTTCATGTCTTCCCGACATCACATAGATGATTTTATGCGTGGCCGAATTATTGGAAATATCGAAGAAGGGCGAAAAATAACAGATGTTGCCAGGGAGTTCGACATCGCTCACAGCGTTGTTTCACGGCTGTGGAAGTCATTTAAAACTACTGGAATGTGTAATAGACGGCACGAGGGAGGTCGTGTTAGAAGTACGACGCCTGCAGAAGACAGATATATCGTCCTATCAGCAAAACGGAACAGGCGCACCACAGCTCAGCAGGTTGCAAATCAGTTTCTTGCTGCCTCAGGAAAGCAGATCTCCCGAAAAACTGTTGCCAGACGTTTGAGGGGAGGAGGACTATACGCACGCAGACCTGTTGTGTGTGTCCCATTGATCAGACAGCACCGTACTGCCCGTTTGCAATGGTGTCGTGAGCATCACAATTGGAATGAACAGGACTAGGCATGCATACTATTCTCAGATGAGAGTAGGTTCAGTCTGTCATCGGATTGTAGACGCCAACTGATCTGGCGCGAGAGTGGTACTGCTTATCGTCCAGAAAATATCCGGGAAAAGGACCGATATCCGACATGCAGTATCATGGTGTAGGCCGTCATCATGATCAATGGCCGCACGCGCCTACATGTGGTTGCGAATGCGACCATGACGGGCCAACGATACATTGATGAAGTTCTACTTCCTCATGTTCGTCTTTTCCGTTCTGCTGTCGGTGATAAATTTGTTTTTATGGACGACAACGAAACATGTCATCGAACACTCGCTGTTCAGGATTGTCTAGACAGAGAGGGTATTCAACGTCTCGTACGGCCAGCGCGTTCTCCAGATCTAAACCCCATTGAAAATGTGTGGGATGCTTTTGGGAGGCAAGTTGCTGGTCAAAACAATCCTCCGACAAAAAAGAACACCCTCATCCGTGCACTCACAGAAGAATGGGATAAATTGCCTCAACAGCTGCTGGATAATGTTGTGCAAAGTACGGTACGACGTGTCGAATGTTGCATCACACTCCACGGTGGACATATCTCGTACTGATACCTTTCTTTAAGGTGCCTGCTGACTTTTAGATGCATTGTTCCATTTCTCCGTACGCAGATCAAATGAACATTTTTTTTTCTTTCAGATGTTTCACAGCTTTTGTACTTTCCAGAACAATAAATATTCTTTATTCTAATGTCTGAACAGTGTGGCAACTATATTGTATCTTACTAGGCCTCATGTCTCGCTTAATGTTATACTACATAGCAATTTGTGATCCGTTCTTAGCAATTTTCCAGCAGCGTATATTTCTATAGTCAAAGTTTTGTCCTTGTCATGATGTAGAAGTTTGTAGTGTATCGGCTCAAGTGTCATCCATGTTATTTGATCGAAGTCAAAATATTGTTGTTGTGTAGTTGTTTATGCCACCGGATCGACAGTAAGATATCAAGGTCCACAAAATTCATCGCGGCTAAGGGCTAGATTATTACGCCTGTCGTTAAGGTATCCGACTACGTTCAGAACCGTGATTTTAAAAAAGCGCATAAATGGATAATTTTCGGGATATTTAGTGTCACATAGATAAGAATACATGTATAAAGTTGTTTTAAGAACATTTTGACAAAAAAAATTATTTAAATATAATATTTTGGCAAAAAATTAACTTGGAATAACCTTTTTTCAAAATGTCCTCCTTTTGTGAAAAATTCTTGTATGATAATAATAGTTTGCCTATATTAAGCTCAGACCTCTCTACAGAGGCTCAACTAGAACTTTTGAAAAATTCACATTATTTCCAGAGTTACCACCAATTTAAAAATTTATTGGCGTTTTTATCTAAAAATTGCTCCCCTTTGTTGTCGTAAAATATGAATAAACCCATTTCTAAGTTATATATTTTATTCCACCACAAAACAATGCATTTACAAAGTGGATTTGTTAATAGCTCGTAGCTGTGGAGATTGTGTTTATTTTTCTTACATGTTAAACTTTCAGACACATATTTTAACTTTTTTATTTGCTTAAGAATTATAACATTTTGTTAGAATGGCTTTTTCAATAAAAAGTAGACGATAAAAAATGTATTCGAATTAAATATTTAGTTTTATAAAAAGTTTTTTAATATAATTAAATGGTTTCTGAATATTAATATTAGTTTTTCTACGATTCTCTTTTAAATATAAAAAAAAGAGTTTAACTTCGTTGAGAAAATGATACGGAGCACTTAGTCCTATCGGGTTCTAATCTTCTATCGGATGTTTTTAGATGGATGTAATAAATTTTATATTGCCCAGCATAGTTTCAAATGTATGTGATGTTTAGTGAAGTCAATTTCTTTTCCGGTGAGGAAATTAAAATTAAAATAAAAAAGTGTTTTTTTAAAGCTACAAAAAGTAAAAATTTGGAAATTAGAAAAGTGGGTGGAGCTGCTAAAAATATAATTTAAGTTGTTTTTTTCATGTTTAGAACAGAAGAGTTACTTGAGATAAAATGTGTAGGTTGCACCTTTTTTGCCATTCTAGTGATAGTGACTTAATGGTTTTGTCATACTTAAAAGATCCTGTTTTAACATTTCAATTAGTTGATGTTCATTTTAAAAATCTTCACTCATGTCAGAGTTTTCAATTTTTTCGGATTATTTTACTGTTTTCAGACATTACTGAATAAAAGTTGTTAATTTTTCTAAACTTTCGATGATTTACTTTCACCTATTTATACTTAAATTTTACTCATTGTATACTTTTAATATTTGAATGTTTCTAAATGTCTACCAAATCGCCAAAAAGGGAAGATTGGTGTCGTTCAACTAGTAAAACATATAGTATCACAATTTTTTGGAAGGGGGGTATCACAAAAACCTTTAACTTGTTAGATTCTTTACTCTTGTTTATTTTTTTTAAATTGACACTTTTTTTTCGATTTACAATTTCTTTTTGCTTTCACTGAAGCATGATAGTGAAGAACTGCTTACTTACTTTTAAAGGACCACAAACTTGAAACGAGTCTGAAGAAAATATTACTATTACCATAATAAGGAATGTTCATGAACTAAGAAATAGAAGGGATAAACTTAAAATCTTTAATAACAATTAAGATCCCGATATTATCACCATCCAAGAAACACATCTCCAATTATATCATCATATTGCAACTATCTTCAAGACAATTTCTTATTACCCAAGATTTTAAAAAAAATACTTTAGTAATGGTTTACCATGATCTTGAGGATTTAAATGGGAATCACAATTCTTTTTGAATACACATTCCCAACAAAATATTAGAAGAAAGCCCATCTTAAAATTTTATTAAGTATTACATGTACACTTAATCCCCTACGGAACCAATCTATTTCTTCAGTTATAACATCAATTCTATCCCCGACACATGCTTCTGTGAATGTCTTTGCAATAATTAAATTACATCTGTGCTTACGCTCCCAAGAGATTCCAATCTAGTTTCCTTCGATGTTTCATCTCACCAGCCACCAAATTTCTTATTCCTTAACTGGAGTAGGTTATAAAACATCTTGTTTTGCTCCATTCATGAAACCCTACCATTTCTAACGATAATGACCTTAGTGACACTGTAATCAATTCTAAATACTGGTATCCATACTAGTTGCAAACTCAAAGTAGTCTTCTAATCTCACTTGAGCTTCCCCCGCACCTCAGAAATGAAAAAAATAATAAAAAGAAGAAACATACTATTTAAAGAGTGGCAGAACACAATACATATGTTCTCCCGTAAAATAAATCAAATCAATTCTAAAGAGAAATAAAAAAAATCTCGCTACAAAAAGCAAAATTAGAAAAAAAGAATACTTTACAATACCTCAACTGAAGATAACTCCCTCAAACAAATCATTCGTAAAACTCCTCCTTTCTTTGCCCCATGAGCTTTGTTCATGATACAAAAGATAACAAAAACTTACTTGTGAATTCCTTGGAGATAGCATTTTCTTAAATTCAGAAACCTTGCGTCCCTTTTATCGAAAAAGTTGAAAAGAACATTAGACGATTTCTAAAGTAAGCAGCTACCGTAATCCATTGTTGAATTTAAGAATCTCAATTATGTGGCTTGTAAATGAAGTCAAGGCAATAAAAAAAGGTAAATAACGGACTGCATAAATGACCAATTTTTTCCAACAATGATAGACGTTAATAGTAAAACTGATGAGTTTGAAGTAAAAACAAAGGAAATAAAGTGCAAACCCTCTGTAAAAAATATGTTAAAAACGTTTAACTTACTTTTCTTTGCTGAAATGTTATTGGCACAGATTAGGAAACAAAAAGAATTAATTTGGATACTAATTCACTCAATATAATAATTTAATTAAAGGAAAAGGAATATTTTTTTGTAGAATATTTTTTAAGAATATTTTTTTCAGGTGTATCTGAAATAATATTAATTTGTAAAACAAGGAATTGAATACGCGTTTGAAAAAGGTTATTGTAAAGTAATGCTCCAATGAAATATTTTCTTTAAAAAATATTATTCTTAGAAAAAAATTGTAACTCCTTATGTTCTTGATAAATATTTTTTATGATAATCTCAGCAAAAATGTTGTATTAAAACATAGGAGCAGAAATGTATTCGATTTCAAGTATTTTTATGTCGTCCTCTTTTACCTTGTTTTCTTAATCATATAAAAAGAACCATATGATATTTGTTTTTTTTCTATTTATGAACCAGATCACCTATTAGATGTCCAGAAAGTATGTGATATTCCCCTAGGGTAAGCATTTCTTTGAGTATCAGCATGAGCTAGAGGTGTAGGATTAACGGAAGAACTAGAAGCATACATTATCGTAATATGGCTTTATTAAGATATTTAACTTAATCCTTTAACAAATTAGATTATAATAATATATATGAAATAATCTACGGTGGCAAAACACACAATTTATATAATACCGAATTAACCTAACTCGGACCACTATCAATAACTGACTCGCCTAAACACGATTCCAATACTATTATAGATCCTAATATTAAATAGTCAATCCTACCTTACCTTAGTTTGAGTAACGATCGCAACAATCTTAGATGAAGCCTTGTAATTACTCGAGTGCAATGGTATGCACCTTGACTCAATGGATCTCTATCACGTATGATTTCTGTTCGTCACCACGTAATGTTTTCCAAAACTTCTTCGCACTTGAACCATGGATTATGTTTGCATTCCTCAAATTGCCATCCGCTTACTCTAAGTTCTTATATTTAAAAGCTTCCTAATTTGTATCTTTCTTTCACGTTTCATTTCTTGGTTTTGGTTGGAAAAGAGTTGCCATTAATTCTGGCCCCAAGGAACCCAAAGGACATGTTAAAGAAAAGACTCGTGAGCCTGTCACAAGTTTTTTATAATGCCATTTTGATTAAATCCAAACGAAATGCAAAAGTAAACGAAAATATAAAATTAATATATCTTATGATAGGAGCACCCATTAAATGCCAAGAAAGAAGTTATTTATGTCATTTTGATTAAATCTAAACGAAATGTAAATGTAAACGAAAAAAATTAAATATTTTAGAAGTAGTAAATTCTTCTTTAAAATTAATTGTGCTTTGTGTGAAAAAATCTTCAAATATGAATTGCATTAAAATTGTGTATTCATTGAAGGCTAAATTAATATTTTCTCAATATTAAAAAAAAAAACCACTGAACTGCTAATTCCTAGGTTTTTAATATTCTTTCCAGAATTGAGAATGTGTAAGATTTTATTCTCAGTACAAATATTATGCCAAACAGATAGTTTTATGTAAATTACTTTTCTAGATTTGATTAATAAATAAGCTATATGAACAAAAAAAACTTGATAAATGGGAATTATATACATACATGAACTAAGATTTATATATATAAATGATATTAATCTAGAGCAATTACAAGATTGTGACTGTAAAGATATTTAATAGTTTGTAAAGTATTGAAAAATAACTTTCAACAAAACTCATACTTTAAAAAAGGGGGGGGGGTGTTGTTGTAAAAGGTAACATATATTACAAAAGAAAAACAATTATATGAAGAAAACTAGATAAAGAAAAGAAAATAATCAGTATTTGCTCGTGGCAGAACATTAAATTCTATTTACTGTTCTAATGTTCAGAATGTAATATCGTATAGAATAATTTTCAATTTCCATACCATAGCTAGAGCTGCTTACTAAAATTTGTACAAATTAATAAAACGTATAACTGCAGAAAATATTTAATTTGTTTCATTATTGAAGTACTCATAAGTAAAATCAATGTTTTATATCTAGGAAAGAAAATGCTTATTTAGATTGTATATATATTTTGCAGATTTTTAAATTATCTTTGAAGAGAACTGTGTAAAAAAAATCATTAGAATTGTCTTTCTGATAACAACCGTGATTTCGAAAGAGAACTATGCTATGCTTGTTTGTAAATTATCAAAAAAAAATGTTCATTTTTATCCGACGCTATCAAGGAAAGTATAGAACTCGTATTGGTCTTGTCTAGAAATTATTCTTATATTATCATCACTCCAATTATTGTCATGGAAAAATAAACTAGCATCTATAATATAATTAAAAGTAATTTTTCATGAAGAAAATTATTACTTTTCACATTATAAATTTATATTTACGCATATTAGGCAGTTTTTTTTCTCTTTATAACTTTTATACTTCATATCTTCTGAATTTTTTTAATAAGTGTGTAGGTAAAATGGATATCGTGGCGCCGTCTACAGGCTATACGTTGAAACTTTTCAAATATGGCGGTAAAAAATTCTTAAGGGAGTGTTGATTTACTTCGCACATAAAGGGCTAATGGAGAAGGAATTAATAATTTTGACCAACTATCAAAAGATATAAACAACACCTCAGCCGACATCTAACTCTAAAAAAAATCTAGAAATGAAGATATATATGTTTTTCATAAACTATTTTCAAAACTATTTCATGCAGTTTTATATTTCAACGTTAATTTATATGAGCAATTAATGTTTTCTCAGCAAAAGTTTCATACTAAAAAAAATTTAATTTCCTTGCAACCAATTGTCATTACGTTTTCTGTACAGTTTGTTAGAAATTAGAAACAAGTCTGCTTACCTCGACATTTGTCTTAAGCTCAAATTAAAAATAAGAAAAGTTTTTTTTTTTATTTTAATGAAAATATTTGTTCTTAATTCTAATTTTGAAACACTGCCGCCCACATAATTTTTAGCCCAAGTGAGACAATTCCAAATTAAGATCGCAAATCTTTTAAAAATACATTAGCAACATCTTAAACACTGCAAACTGTGGGGAAAAGTAACTTTTTTGTAGCATCACTCGCAAATTATTGATCCTCTAGAATAGAGCTGTCCAACCCAAATGACCTTGTGGGCCAGTTTAGTAAAACATTATAATCTCGTGGGCTGTACATAAAAATATGTACCTTCATATCAGTTTTGGAAACAAAATAACATTCATTGGAGTGAGCATTTAAAACAGAATGAATTATTATTATTGTTTTCATTATATTCATGTGTATAGACATAGATAATAAAATATTGTTTATATAATATAATAATTTAATGATCAAATAATGTTTAAAGAATTACAGTGTGTTGCCATTTTCTTAATAATTATGGTGTTCCTATTGAATTGATCTTTCGTTACTCGTTGTTGAAATTTGATAGTGTTGCCATTCGCAAACGATTAAGTATACATTGTCCTTTAACTTAACTGCCCTGAATATTTTTTAAACTTTAAAAAACATCTCTGAGACTGCATCTTGCTTTTTGTGCACTCCAAACAGAAAAGTAGGCGGAGAAGCGAAAGTCGCACACACAGAGAATCATGTACCATCCATAGTAAAGGATATGCGTAATTCAATTCGAAATTTATTAAAAAAGTAATTTACTATAGTAGAATCAAATGTTACTGTTTGATAAAATATAAATCTATTTTAATCTAAGAGATATTTCTATTATCAAAAATGATTTATTTTAAAACAAGAACAGAGGTAACAGGCAAATATATTGTGTATATATATATATATATATATATATATATATATATATATATATATATATATAAATTTCTCCTCAAATAAATTTTAAAATGAAAAAACTTAAAAAATCTTCTATTTAAAATATTTTTAAAAATAGTCGGTGGGACGCAACTTACGTACTGGCGAGCCCCATGCGGCCCGTGGGCCACGTGTTGGACACCCCTACTCTAGAAGTAAGAAGAATCTCATTTTCTAAAATCTATTCTTAATTTAACTTTTCAATGATTAACACAAGTTTTTAAGAAATAAAGAAATTAAAACGTGAGTTGAAAGAATATCAAACAATCCATGAGGTTGGTAATATGAACTGAGTAAAAAATGGTCACACAAACTTTGCAATGATTAATACTTAAGAAAAAAAAATTCATAAAAATATGAGATTACAAAATATTCTGTAATTATTAACTTTCAGAAAAAATGCATCTTGAAATTCGGAAAATTCTAATTTTTTTGTTTCTTTATTCGAAAATACTGAATTTAAAAGGGTAAAAAAAACATCTGCCAACTTGAATTTTGAAACTTCCTCAGCTTTAATTAAATTCATTCAGTGGCGCACACAGGAATTTTTCAAGGGGGTGGGGTCCGAGGTCGAAAGTTCATCATTTTGTATCATGCTCCTTTTTATTTTGTCGGTTTTCGGGAACAAAACGCAGTAAAAAACTAATTACTGAATACATAATTAGCATTAATTAATAAAATTAATCATTAATAACAAACACTTAATTAAATTTTACGTACTATATACTTAAAATTATAATCAATTGGAAAAAAATCAAGGGCTATGGGGGGGGGCTCTGAACCATTTGGAGCCCCACCCCTTGTGTGCGCCACTGAAGTTATCAAATTCTTGCATCTAACTCAGAAAAAATAAAATATCGTCGGCATTTTTAGAACACATCCTTGTAAGAATTATATGCAATATACATATTCCCTTTTAGAATAAAATTATGATAATTCCATCACAATTTGTGTGACTGCAGAAGCCACCTCTTTTAAAAGATCAATCTTTTATTTATTCATTTTCAGATTTAAGTCTTACCTAATAAAATAATGAACTCATACACTTTCCATTTTCAAATAACAAAACCTAAAAGACATAGGAATATTTTGTATTCTTAAACTAGAATTTCCAAGTTTTTTTTAAAAATAAATCATTGATTTTAGATTTAAAAACTATAGTAAAGTATGTGTCAAATATGTCTAAAAATAACCTTCTACTTAGAAAAGGATTTTATTTAATTCTTATTATTAAAGGGCAGTTCAAAATTTTTGTGTATGATGCTGACTAAGTCAGTTAATGTTATTGAAGTAAAATTAATATATATAATATACTTTTCTTCATATTTCAGTAAAAAATTGCAAAAAGGCCATACTTATTCCACTAACACACATTTCGTGCATTTTCTTATAACTGAAAATGTATTGAATTGAAATTTACATTACGAAAGAATATATAATTTGAAGTAAAGATAAAATTTTCAACAGTGTTAGGTTAAAACATTTCGTCTAAAATTGTCAAAATATTCTGAAAAATATTATTTTTCACGTGCATATTTAGAAGTACACATCATCACCTATTTAATATTTTGCAACATATTCCATTATTTTTAATTTCATCGAAAAATTCATTAAACTTTTAATACCATGTGTATTAATCATATACAGTTGAATCTGTTTTTGTGCGGTAGATAGGGACCGCATAAAAATAAACGCATAATAAAGATATTCAAAATTTTATAAAATCTTACATAACACAAACTAATTCGTGGAAATACTACAAAAAACTTTTTTATGCGGTGGATAGAGACCGCATAAAAAGTCGCATTTATAAAATATGCCAATTATTTACGAAATTTATGTAAGTGTGTACTTCCATAACGAATAAATAATTAAATATTACGCATGGAAACATTTTAAAAACATATAGTTTCTCATTGTATATACGGATAAGTCTTTAAAATGCACATACACAATTCATCGCTACTCATCGTAATCCAAAGTCATGAAATGAATAAGTTCCAAATCTCTTCCGTCAATTGAAGATGCAATTTCAATTAATTTATTTTTTGGCAACATGAATTAAGAGAGAAGTTTTATGACGAAGGACGGGTAGTCAGTTGCTTGTAAATGTCACGATGACCAGCTATACATGATTGAAAACATTTTTGGAATTTTATACTCCGTTCTTAACTGGTATCCATTTTTTAAAAAAATGCTTTTCCAATTTGTTGCAAAGCTGGATCCCTGCATATTTTTATGCACTCTCAGAAAATCCGACTTCTTGACCGTCTTCATAATTTATCAAATTATTGATAATGCTACTGTCATTGAAAGTTTCGTCTTCAGTTAGTGCGGGATGCTGGAGCGTTGAGAGACAGCAACTGAATGCACATTGTCGGGAGACTGTTTATAACAAATGAACAGCGCGTCTTAAAGTGTCGACATTTCAGTGGCGTAACGTACACCCCCGCATCACGGGTGGGAGGGAAGGACTCTAAGGGTCCAAGGCCTGACTTACGCTAAATTCGTATTTACTCTCTTTATAAAATATTAAAGGCAAAACCTGACTTTCAAAGGGGTTCCTAACATTCTCCATTACACCACTGGTAAAAGGATAGAAAACATTACAGTGGAGCCAATACCATTGAGTCCTGTCACGGGGAGGGGGGGGTAGGACTATAGGGGCCCAAGCTAGACTAACGCTAAATTCGTATTTACCCAATTTATAAAATATTAAAGGCGAAGCGTGACTTTCAGGGGAGAAGGAGGTCCCAACATTCTCCGTTACGCCACTAGTAAAATTACAGTGGCGCCAAAGCCATTGAAATTCATTCACGACATAAAAAAAAAAGATCTCACATAAAACACCGCGCAAAAAGGAAATCACATAAATAGAAACCGCACAAAAAGCAAATCGCATAAATAAAGATCGCACAAAAACAGGTTCTACTGTAAATAAATTATGTTTTATCTTTTATATATATAGTTTTGATATACTTATTTCTGTAATGATTTTTTAAGTGCTTGAAATTTCTGGAATTACTGGACTTTAAAATTTGTACATACAACACACACTCCACTTCTTCTTTACATGTGAATTTTGCGTCACTTGATATTCGAAAATTTAAAATATAAGATTGGAAAATCATTGAAGATATTTTAATATCTGAAGAACACTTACGATCAATATCAATATTTTTGTCAATATAATGTAATTTTACATACGAGGAATAAAAACACGAATATTTTTTCATTTTGTGAATTCTATAAATAAAAACAATTTTTGTACTTACTGAGTTACCTTTATACATTCAGAAAAAAAATTAACTCCTTTATCAATTTTCAAAGTACATTCACGAATGCAATCACTCATTTTAAATAAATCTGAACCTACAGCACTGCCTTTACCCGCTGGCCGGAATACCCGTCTCTCAGACGGAGATTATTTACTTTGATGCCTGTAGATAACGCTGTGGTATGATTTTGGGGATGGACTGCCTTGACATCTTCAATTGGACTCTACCCAGTGAGAGGATCACGTAGTGGTACATGACGATTTTTTTCTACTCACGATATATGCTATTGTTCTTATCTATCACCGTCGATCAGACGGATACTCCTTTAGTTTTTCGTGTTTGGTATTATTATTTTTAATTACTTTAACATAAATATAAACAATTTTTAATCAGTTTTTATAAAAATTATAGTCGTAATTCTAGTGATAAAAATCTATTGTCGGGCTTGATTTAACCCAAAACTTCTTATTCGAGCTATACTCAATTTCATGAGCTGTAAGGGTATTTAAAACAGTCCTTAAGGTAATAAATTTCAAAAAAAATTACGTGTCCGTCTGTCAGACGGATGTTCATCAGAACGGAAAAAAACTGATGTTCCAGCCAGAGGATTAATTGTTCTCAAAACACATTTAAATTCATTTTATTGAGTTATGTGGAAGAAAAAGAGGAGATTTTGTATAAGCAAAGTTTGGAAAAAGTAAAAAAATCTCCATATATGAAATACTTAACAAGCATAATATAACTTGGCATCTATACTTTAATTTAACACACACACACAATGATAGTCATAAAATTCAGAATTTTTTACTTCAAGAATACTTTGTTGGAAGGAACTAATAACGGAACTGTTTTTTTTTTGTTTTACAAAGTGTATTCTTTGCCAGATTTTATCGGCTCTTAGAATCATTAAATTACTGATAGAAGAAATAATATAACTTTTAGATTTTACAATTTTACACACAAAATGATATTTATGATTAAAAAGTTTTTAATTTAAGAATACTTTGTTCGAAAGAACTGCAGCTGTTTTTTAGAAAAAAAAGGACATTTGTTTAGATTTTATTGGTTCTCAGAATCATTAAACTAATGATAGAAGAAAGAGTTTTAACTTTTAGATTTGAGTTAAATGAACTTCACTCTCTTTTGAAGTTCCAAGAAATTTTAATTACATGATAATCCTTGAATATAGTCAAAAATTCGACCATTTATTGCAATTGTAAGTACTTTGTTTCCTTAGTTAATGGAAGTACGTTACCGTTTCCATGGAAACGAAAAGTGTAAGAATTCGTTTTGCATGGGTAAAATATAAACGTTTTTTCTCATCAATGCAAGACTTTCTGGTTGAATGTAAATCAATTTAGTTTTACAGTTTTAATTTCTTATTCTCAATCTAACTGAAGAATAATCTACGCAATAATATTTTTTTTCAAAAATGTACAAAATGCATTTTAATCTATAATCTTTCCTTGCAAAAAAAGAAACAATTGTTCCCTAAGATATAATAATTAGAAGATTAATTGCCATTAACCAACCCGAGGCTCTTGAGCAATGTTTTCCAAAGAGTTTTCCGGATATATACAGACAGCTAAAGTAAAAAATAACTAAGACTTGATATACCCTCAGTTTAAACATTATAATAATAATATATTTTTGCTTTTATTTTCTACTTATGTTTAGCTTAAACTTCTGCTTGATTTACTTGGTCGTAATTAATTGAAACATAGTGAAACACACAAAATACGGGCAATCTTCCGTGGTAGTTTTTCCTAATTTCAAGTGGAATATGCTTTCGTGTTAACTGCAACTCGCGTTACAAAGTTCAACACGTGTTGTTTTGACGAATAGGAGGGTGAAGTTAAATGATTGCCGTGGTGCACTTAGTGAACGTTTTTGAATTATTATGAGAATATCTTAAATGATAAGTGAAACAAATATTTCCTCTTTTCATGGCCACAAGAATTAAGATATCGTATTTTACAATTGTTGTACGAAATACCGTTACCTATTCTGAGAGAAGTTTAAATATCTATAAATTATTATTGTTCATAATCTATGTTATTAAAATAATTCAAACTCAATTTCCTTTATTTTGTCCACTTGCATTTTTACGAATTCTGAACATACTATATTAAGAAGAGAAAGAAGTAAAGTTGAAATGAGTTTCTTTTTTTCAATGAAGTTAAATAACTGCTATTCACATTTCACATACATAGATAATGAAATGATAATTATTTCAGGGCCAGAAAAGATAATCAGTTATGCTTTAAATATTGCAAATACTAAATACTGAAATAATTCGCTTAAGCGACGTATTAATAAATATTATTAAATAATTAATAGTTTAATTCTCTCTTAAATTATATGTTATTTTTACATATTTTTCTATTATTAATCCCCCGTTTATGATTTGCTACTAGCAAATCTGGATGTCTATTATACCTCACATCCATATAACTGATATAAATATATTTACTTTACTACAATATTAAGGTTATTAATAGGAGAGCAAAAAAAAAAATAGTAGAGAATATGTTGATGATACTAGATCGGGCATCATTATTTTGGATAAAATACGTAAAAATTGTATTACCTGTATTACAATCCAAAGAGTTGCATAATGTAATCAAGATAAAAATTGTGCAATAGACAAATGATGATCTACAATGCTATCATAGCAGATAATTACAGAGCATCATCACATCAGAAGTATTAAATTATATCAAAAGGTAAAGAAAAATGAATACCGTTTCATTTCAGGAATACCAATCACTTTTCCGTTTTCAGCTTTAAATTGATGGCGATTGACACGGCTGCTGACTGTGATTCTGAGCGTCATTTGACTAGCGAAATCTGGTTTCTTTCAGGCGCTCGAAGTGCTATTCAATATTTAAACAATTGGGGACTAATTGGACACAACAGAGGAATAAATATTATTGATAAACTCAGAACCCTGTCTGGTTCTGCCATGATTCATCAGCAGTCGATTAAGTCCCATGTGAATTTGAAATATAATGACTTAGCTAATGACCTTACAAAGGGTAGTACTTCAATGGCTCAGGTCAATGAGAAACATCTGACGTACCTTGAACTATACTCGAAATGTTAAACATCCATAAGCATCTCCTGAAAACATCTGCCACCGCATCCGTGGTATCTTAGTGCCCTGGAGGATCAATCAATTTTCAAGGTGACAGGAGAGATCGAACTACTTTTGCTCGACTTTCTACAGGGCATTTAGAGTCCCTCAGATTCTCCCACGGTGCCTCGACTCTTTCATTTTGCACCAAGTGTAATGATGCAGAGGCTCCAACAATAACTTGATTGTGTTGGCTTGGTACGAGAGGACCTTTTCAAGAGTCATATTTTGGTTTTAGATTTATTTAGAGTGAAAAAACTCATGAATCTGGTCTGAAAAAACTACAAAATAAATTGTTATTTTAAAAACTCAGTAGATTATTTTTAGAAATAAAGATGAATATCTGCCTTAAGATTAAAGGATCATTTATCATACTTTGAAGTACTAAGAAATTATTGATTATTTTGCTAAAGCCATCACCTTCATGTCGCAACATTCTAACTGAAGATTTATAGCTTGATGTAAAAAACCGCTTCTTGCATCCTAATAAATAAATTATGTTTAAAATTACTACAATTGTCTTGGAAAATGTGGAGAGAATTATAGGGGTATTCGTAGAAATTTCGTTACTAGTTTAAAAATTTGAAGATAAAAAATACTATTACAATCATGATTATTTTTAAAAAAGATAAATTATTAATTATGCTGTAGACGTTCTGACATTCACCAATAAAAATAAATTCTTTGTTTAAAGTTTCATGATTGTTTTCTTATGGCATTTTAAACTAAGGAATGAATTTTTTTTAAACATTTACTTTTTATAAAAATTAATCTTACATTTGGTGTAGCATAAATATGAATTGTAAGAAAATTATTTGTAAATGAAAATTTTTTGACAAATAATTTTAAGCGTAAATAAAAATAACAATTATTTTTGGATCCTTCCTATATGTAACGAAGAACGTTTTTGCTCTACCATAACTGATGCAGAATGTATATGGTTAATGATCTGAGTAAGTGGACGGGGCTTTTAACTGTAGAACTTATCAACAATCCAAATTGATTATTTGACATTTGATAGACCACAGACAGTTGTAATACATATAATGTAATAGTAATTTGACAGTTGATAGGCCATAAAGTTTTTTCCTCATCTCAAAAAAGTTATTTGAAAAATTTGAAGTATCCAAGCTGTCTGGATGTTGTCTATTTTTTTAAATTAAAACAAATGAAACAAGTCATTTTTTTTCCTTTATCGTGTCATTGGTCCCAGTTACGTAGATGAGCAACTAATAGAGTTTATTACAATGCACTGCTTTATTGAACACAAGCTAGAAAAGTTATTTTTATTGTCAAAAATGTTGCGTGTGAATTATTTTTGTTTTCAAAACATGTCTTAAAGTTCTTCATTTTTTTAATTATGGATTAAAACTTGGTGGATCTAGAAATTACTGTCAATAAATGCGTCTCATATAGTGTTTAGTATTATTTATTCTAATACCTCAAAATGTGCTTTTTTAATGATATTAGGCTCATTAAGTTAGCCTTTTTCTGTATTTTTTCACATAGAATTAATGACTGAGACAGATACAGAACTTTTTCATTAAATGAGTTAATAATTTAAGATTTAAAATCGGCATAGGTTAATATTTTTAATTAAAAATCAATATCTGCAATTAAGTATTTTTTTCTAGTTCAAAAACAGAACATAATAAAAGTTTAACAAATATCAACTTTCTTTTCAAGTGAATATATCTTAAAATCCCAAATTGAAAAGAAAACTCCATAGGAATTTCAATTCTAAGAAAGAACAATTTTTGGAGGAAAAAAAATGTTGGAAACATATTCCCTCATAAACATTTATAATACGGGCAATCTACATTTCAAGTAAAAGGAAGAATAATCTGCTAAAAGGGGCATATATTTTTGAGAAACCAACACAGTAATTCCTTCCCATTTTTGAAGTTTAGCTTTTATTAAAGTGGTGAAATTGGGAAAAAAATGTAATGGGTACATAAGAAAAAAAAGCACTATTTCAAACTATCTTCAACAAACTTCTATAACGAAAAAAAATAAACTATTTTCCAATCTTGGGAATATTTCAAAATTTAAGGGGGGACGCATTTTTAGTAAATAGTGAAAAACAACTACTTTTACTTTAAGCCCTCATACATTTATTAGGATAATAATGCGTTCTACAAATGTATCAAATATACCGACGGAACACAAATCCCAACTCAAAGAAAGACTTGTGTTATATAAACAAAATATTGTAGGCGTGTTTTATACATATGAAAGATGGCATCGATTCAAATTTCGCGCTTTGCACTTTGTGTGGCAATAGTAGCGTCAGTATGTGACAAATCTATACGGGACTTTATCACTAACCTTCTGAGTCGTCCTTTTTAGGGAAATTTAATTCCCTACCTATTTCCAATCAACTCCAAAAAGCGGACAGGATTCCTTGTTATGCAGATTAGATAAAGTATTTAAGTCAAACGGAATAGTAAAGTTAGAGCAGTAGGAGATAGAGATTGAAGCAGAAAGTTATAGTGAAGTTAAATTGAAGATTTCTTGTTGGAGATAATTTAACCTCAAGAAGAGTTGAGATTCCGTTGGTAATTATTGATTTATAATTAAAGTCTCATTAAAGTTTCAAGAGTGAGATTAAAGTTAAATGTTCAATAGGAACATTATTAAATATAATTCTGGGATCTCTTATCGTGGTAATCTCTGCATGATCGTTATTTAATTGTATCATTAATTAAGTTAATTTAAAGGATATTACCTTTAAAAAACCTCATAATACTAGTTAGATATATTTGTTAATAAGTCTTTGATTCTATTTGGATAAGATAACCAAATAAAGAAAGTTGTTTATAAAAATGGCTTCTGGTTCTTACATGACTCCTATTTATTCTCGTTCTCAAAGTGAGGTCCGAAGAGACCTTCACAAGTAGTAGCACTTGCAATTCAAGATTGTTTTGAATGCTCGCTGTAAAGTTCCCGTTGAGTTTTATTTGTCTGTGAAATTTGACCTATTTAGATGATGTTAAACAAGAATGCCTTAAAGATAAAGCCATTATCAACTGCTCACCGATGTTGAACGAGTTTGTGCCACGAGAAGGTGGATTTTCTTTCTGCTGAAAAGAAAAGACTTGGGTTGAATTTAACCACTGTGTATGATTGTTGGCGCTGTGGTCAAAAGATGGTACTGCCTCAAGATGTATGGATTCCATAAGGCCACGTGGCATTGCTGAGAGGGGAGACCGCCGTATTCGGCGTACGACTGTAGAGTATCGTACTGAGTCTAGTGCAGAAATTTGAGTTGCAATTGGTACCACGAAGGTACAACGAACTCTTAGTAATCGGTTACTTCAAGGATAGCTCCGAGCCATGCGCCCTGTAGCGTGTACGCCACTGACTCCAAGCCATTGCCTCTCTCGACGCCAATGGTGTCAATGTAGATATCATTGGAGGTACGAGTAAAGATCTGCTGTGTTTTCTGATGAAAACAGGTTTTTTCTTAGTGCGACTATTGGCCATGTGCTGGTCAGAAGGAGGTCAGGGGAACACCTACAACCAAACTCTCAGGGGCCTAGAGACACTGGACATACATCCGGAGTCATTGTCTATGGAGCGATGTCCTATATATATATATATATATATATATATATATATATATATATATATATATATATATATATATATATATATATATATATATATATGACAGTATGAGCACTCTTGTGGTTATAGCAAACACACTGACTACAAATTTGTATGTCAGTCTTGTAATTTAACCTATAGTGCTGTCATTCACGAACAGCGTTCAAAGGGGAGTTTTCCAACAGGTTAAAGCTCGTCCTCACACAGCTGTTATACTCAACGTGCTTTACAGAGCGTTAACATGTTACCTTGGTCAGCGAGATCACCAGGTATATCTCTTAACACTCAATGACTTGGAAGGGGAATGTTTCTTGTTTTTCAGTCCGGTGTATATCCTGGCAATATAAGATAATTGAAATGGAAAAAAATAATTGTAAGATATTTCGCCACCTAGAGTATGCCCTATTCAGCCAATTACTAAAAGAAGCAAAAAAATGTGCCAGAGCCTTAACATGAGCCATCATTCATTCATCATCAGTTATCTTTTTTTTCTTGTAAGCTATGGATTATATAGATACAGTTTTTGGGGCATGCATTTGTTTTTGTATCTAAGTCTTCTGAATGGGAATCTGATGTGTAGAGTTTGGGTGCTGTTTTGGGATAACCTGCAAATTTGTATACAAAAATATATTAAATAAACGAAAATTTGCATGCGTAATTGCTGTAATACTAGCAGATCTGCGATAAGCGAGATGATAACGGTGAATGCCAAATATTTTTGAAAAAAAATTATTGGTAGGCAACCATGATGACTGGCTGTGGGCCATTTCTTCAAAGATAAAACGGAGTAACTTAATCGGGTAAATAAGGATTGGAAAGAGAAAGATAAATCAATAAAATATATACTTTTGGTCAAAGCATTTAATAAAAATTTATTATTTGAGTACTCAGAAATTATAATTCTCCCCATTTTATTCTGTTAGAAAAGATGTGTGATATCAGAGAAGGAGGAAAGTATGGTTTATTGAGGTAGCCGTGACTACGTAACTTTTTCAATCCAGTATTCACATTCTTCGCCATTACTTGGGATTCCAGAACTTAATATTTGATTCATACATACCGCAAAAAATATATTAGTAGATTACTTCAATATCTTTTAATATAATACATAACATAAGTAAGAATTTATATTAATTTACTTGCTAATTAATAATTGCAATTATGTGATCATCGATATTTTATTATTTGCATTGATCGCACTGCAATGAACATAAACATTTAGTACTTTGCATTAAATTATCGATACATTTTGCATTCGTAAAAGAAACGGTAAAATAAAGATAATTTTTTATAGTATACTCTTTGTCCTTAATTTATACAAATAAACGCATTAGCTCTCTATCCTTATTTTCAGAGGTTTATTTAAAATTGTGACAAAAAGAGAAACAAAAATGAAACACCATTTTTAAAACAAAAATTTTCTCAGAAGTTTAAAAAAAATAACTTTATTTATATCTATTAAATCATAAACTACAAAATAGTGGTTAAATAAGTTTAAAAAGCATATTTTAGGTAAATTCATGCATATATAAACATAGACACATACATAAAAATAAAAACATAAAGAAAAACAGATTACATAATTTATCTGTATTACTATTTAAGACAATAATTATTTTCTTTGCTTAAATTTTTTTTAACATTTTTTCAAACAGTAGTTCTTCAATAACATATTTGATTGGAGTGTGGATTAAATATGCTTTAAAACTTTATATTGGTATCATGAATAATCATAAGAAAAACTTCCCGCTGAAATACCTGCATATATATATATATATATATATATATATATATATATATATATATATATATATATATATATATATATATATATATATATATATATATACGTATGTGTGAAGTAGAAGGCGTCTCTGCGAGCCCCCCTTAGCACCCCTTCGAGGTGACTGCGAAAGGAAACGAGAGGGCATTCCCTTAATTCATTTATTGTTATATTCTTCATTTTATTTATTCTTATTTTAAAAATAAACAGATTATTCTGTCAAATGAGTTTACGAATTCATCCTAGTAACAAACACACACACACACACACATATATAAATATATATATATATATATATATATATATATATATATATATATATATATATATATATATATATATATATATATAATCTCCGTGAAATAATTTCTTATAAAGTATATTTCTAGATAAATCCATACACAAAAATAAAAATAAAATGGATATATGTCTTTGAAAATAAATATACTTGGAAAAATAAACACAGATCCAAAAATAAATTAATGTAATTTAATTAACTCGCGCCTGTTTTTGCTACCGTCGTTACTCGCAGGGTGTAGAGTAGACCCCGAAATTTTAACTCGTGTATTTAATTATGAAAATAAAATTAAATCAATTATGATACATGCTTATTAAGTACAAGATGTTTTTTGTATGATACAAATAAAATTATTAAATTCATTGCATACAAATGATACAAACATTAATTTAAACTAAACCTACAAAGTTTTCATTTTAAAATACATCATTTTATACATTTTCATAAACCACACAAGTAAAACGTATATACCAGTAATAAATATACTTTATAATTAATGATAAGCGTAATAAAAAGTAGAAAAATAATATTTTAATCATTTTCCAAAAATACAAAGCACTCTGAATTCATATGCTTTAAGCATTTTTTCTTACTTTAAAGACAAGAACAATTCGTTTTTACATCTTTTACCAGTGGACAAACAATGCAGCGCCTATTATTTGGTGGACTAAAGCTCTTTTTAATATATTCGTGTCAGTAAAGCTTCTTTTGAGTGTTTTGTTAAGGTTTGGGAGTTCCGATCTCATATCCCACTGTGCTGCACAAGATCCATTATAATATCCTCTAATATTCTTGAACGTCTCATTTTCTTTTCAAGAAGAACCGAATAATAGTAAACAGAACCATTAATTACTGCAGTATTAAGTAGATGCAATATTCGTAATGGTCTACGGTTCCATATTCGTGATACATCATATATATTGCACATTTCATCAGTGATGCCAACACCGAATATATTATAAAAAATGAACATTTTCAAGTTTCATCACTCCATGTTTGGTTCTGAAATTACACAGTCATCGAATTCACTTAGTTCATTCTCAGCTTCTGTCAATACAGTACCATATAAATGACGAAGTCGCTTTTTCTCCCTTTCCCATGGAGTTTTTGCCGTATTTTTACGGAAAGGTTTTTGAAATATATATATATATATATATATATATATATATATATATATATCAATTATTTTATAGTATTATATTATTTTTATAATACAATTAATGAAATTTTAAATAAAATACGCATAAATATTAATATATTTGAAAAAAAAATGTAAGCGGAAAGGTTAAAACTTACTCTACTTTAGATGCTTCGAATACGAAAATGTAACTCAATTACTAGCAGGGTGTTCTCAGCTCCCCAGATAAACTTTTGAAGGTCATTATATTCCAATCGTCCGTGCGAGAGGGATTGCATGAGGCCTGCAGGTTCAATGACCTAAAATGTGCAGCTACAGAAAAATTTAGTGGTTCTGCGCATTTTTTTTAGAATCCTGGAAGGATTTTCTTGTCGCTGGGGTACACAGAACACCCCACATGAGTGATAGTGGTTTAAGCTGTTAAATGTTTAGCTTTTATATTTTAGTTTGAATTATTTTAATAATAGATCCCTACAGTTATTATTTAACAACTCATTTGCTGAAAAGTGGATTAGACGTTTTAAAACTAACTCAAAATATGTTTATTGTTTTAAAGTTCATCAGATGAAGAAAATTTATTTGTATTTATAGAATTAAAGTAAATTTCCCATTTCTTGGGATATTTACATTAATTTGTGCTTTCCATTCTCTGATACCCATGATCACACCGGAATGTGTATGTGATTAGAGAGAGAGTTTGGAATGTTTTTATATTATTTTTTACAAGGAACTAGTTGGCGGCTGAAGTCCGGTTTTTTTTCGAATAATGTTTAACAAAGCTTTGAGTTTTTATGTGTGCTTTCGGCTCCGCATTTATTAATTAGATGCAGGATATTGATGAATGTAAGCAACTGCACATCTTTTGATTTTTCGAGAGAATCTGGCACTTGTAGGTTTGTGATTTATTGCGCCATGGGTGTGTGTTTATATTTTGACTAAGTTGGAAAAAGAAGGAAATCTTGTAATTTTATTGGGCATCAGACAATCATAATAATAGTTTCAGTATTTATTTTGCACTAGCTGGTATACCCGTTCTTCTCACGGTTGAAAGGAAAAATTAAACAACACAGATTGACGGATAAAGTTTTTAATGAGTTAGAGTTTTACGTGAATTGCAAATTAAACAAAAAAACAGCATTTTGAATATCTCAGCTAAACAAAAAAAAAAGAAAGAAAGAAAACACATTTGTTAAATCTTAAGCATGCAGATCTAATAGCTGATAAAAAGGGTTTTTTTATTTATAATTCCTTGTAACACTCTTGAGGGTCAATTTTTGTCGAAGCTGATCTCTGCTCAGCAAAGTAACACATTGCTAAAAGTTTTGCGTAATGACGCTTAAAATAGTGTATATAATTTATATCTGAAAGTGTAATACATTAATATTACTTTCTGTTGTATTTATTGTATGTTAAAATTGTAATATTCGCAAGCAACGCCATTTCTTAAATTTTAATGGCTATAATGGAAATTCAATGAAAAACACAGTGAAATGATAACGATAGAGTCAAGTTGGCAAATGTCTATCTACTTTCATAGCTCGATCTTTTATTAGAGCTTTGTAAGACCCACCATGTAGGGGAACGATGCACGTTAATGCTTTATCTACCACATTATGATTTACTGCAGTTAATAAGTTAATTAATAAGTAGTCACTTATTGATAATAATTCTCTGTACTTTCTGTCACGCTTAACAGTTAAGGCCATAATTGCTTTCTATAGACAAAAACTGAAGAACTTTAAAATGCCGATTTAATATATATATATATATATATATATATATATATATATATATATATATATATGTTTCAGTTTAAATTTTTCCACTCAAAAATATTGTTAATATGGTTTTCGCTAAATGTAATTTAATGTTTAGTTTAATTTTATTCATGCTCGTGACTGTATTCGGAAACATGGTTTTGAAAATGCGTAAAAAGGAATAATTTTTTTTATAGTTAATATATATATATATCACCTAAATTAGAATAAACTTACAAAATTGTCTTAAGAATATTTCTGCAATAAAAACTTACTAAAATGCTTGCCAAAAAGTGAAGAAAGAATGACTTATTTTCAAAACATTCTCCTTTTATTGAAAATATATCAATAATAATATTTTGCTTATATATATATAACTAAGAATTATTTATAGAACCTTAACTAGGACTTTTGAAAAATTCACATTATTTTCAGAGTTACGATCAATTTAATTAACCCTTTCGTGGGCCATTTACTCTTCTTTTGAACTCCTCCCAGTATTTTGTTTTACTAACAATCAAGCAATAGCATTTAAGGTAACGCATTTTATTTTGCTGAATTTTATTTTTACATTTAAATTTCAGTGGTGGGAAGTATCCTTCCCACGGAACCATTTACAGTCATAAAGAAAATTAAATTTAATGGTGATTATTTGCCATGAAAATATGAGAAGCATGCTCCAATGCACAAGCGTACATCACATTCTGCACAGATGCAGCGGATCCTCTTTTATTTTCCTTTTGTTCTATATTTCCTACATCGTCTATAGTCGGAAACCATCTTTGGCATATGATTTCCCACACGGGCTAAGCGCACATTATCCGGAACTGCACACTTATTTGCTTGAAAGATAGCAGGACGTCTTTTCCTTTTTCTTGAGGAATATCCGTCTATTAGCTGACGAGCTAATGCTATACGGAATGTTAGCTGGTCTAATTGCCTGCTTCTTTTGTTCACTTGCCACAGTATGAAACTATTCACGATGCCAAGGTCAATAAGAAAATAAAAGATACGATGCCACAATTTTACATATCTTCCTATTTGGTATATTTTTTTGCTTTACAGCTACTGGCACAAAATGTACAGAAATATACGAAATAAGATAGTGTTATTACAATAAAAACAGTGTCTTACTCACGTTTGCCGCAGAATCGCTGAGCAGTACAAATAACACATCAAAACACATGCATTAGGACAAATCTCACATAAATCTTTCAAACATTCTAAACCAAAATTGCCGCCAATTCCATTCAGTCGATTGAACACTAGATGGCAGTCCAAAACTGAAGTGGGACATTGTGTTCCCACCGTTCTAATAGCAGCGTCAATATATTATAATGGGAATTACGCTTACCATAGGCGTATTTGCTAGGATCTTTTGGTGGGAAGTAATATTCCCACTGCCGAAGAAAGGGTTAATAACCTATGGGTTTTGTTTTTTTTTGTTGAAATTTGTATATTCATATCTATTGCAAAGTGAATAAATCCACACGTCCAAATAATGTATTTTAAAAGTCCTTGTTCTGGCTCTGTTTTCAAGTCTTAGTATGTATAGGCAAAACTATTATTATTGTAGAAATATTTTCCATAAAAGAAGAAGATTATAAAATATGTAATTCATCCTTCGTTTGTTAGACAAAAAATTTAATTTAATTTTTTTTTTGTAAAAATATTATATGTGTGTGCATTCTAAATTATTATATGTAGATTCTAATTCATTATATGGGAATTCATTATATGTGTATTCTAATTCATTTTATATGTGTATTCTAATTCATTATATGTGTATTCTAATTCATTTTATATCTGTATTCTAATTCATTATATGTGTATTCTAATTCAGATGGTACTAAATATCAAAACAATTATTCCTTCATAAGCTTTTTCAAAACCACATTTTGAAAATATTTCATTCCTTACGGATGTAATATTCACTAATATAAAATAAAACCAATACATAACAGCGAAATCTAAAACAACAATCAGATGGTGAGTGATTTATTTTTTATTCATAAAAAAGTAATATGAGGCTTTATATTTCGATACATTGTTTTCAAAACATTCAGCTCATTAATTATTTAAGATGACAAAGCAATATTTGAGAAACATTTAAACATTGCACAGTATTATAGATAAAGAAAAACTTAGAATTGCAAGTCACATATATTTTCTAAATTTCTTCTTGAAAATTGTCAAGCAATCGCTGAAATTTGCAACATTGATAAGTGTAAAAACAGTTTCAGGTGATTCAACGTATGTGTAGAAATTATTTACTTATTTGCATTAGAAACCGCTACTTTAAACTCTTCTTTTAAAAATAATTTATTCGGCATTTTGAAAGTTAATTAAACCTATTGGTAAAAATTTAATTGAATAACAGGAGATAAAAAATATTGACAATAAATGATATCCTTAAAATTATTCACACAAATCATCATCAAAAAGTAGCAATTAAAATTTTTGTTTTCATTTAAATTAGACTTACTTAACGAGAGAGAGGGAGATATTTGCTTTTCATCATGTTTAAGCTTACAATTACATTAATTTTATCTGAATGAATAGCCCTAAAAATTTAGAAATTTGCTAAATCTTTTATTTTTGTAAATTTATTTCAGACCTAGTTCAATTATTTTCAACTTCGATAAATATATTCGAAAGACTTCGAAAGTCCTTTCAAATTAATTTCATTATAAAATACGATTTCATCATTTAATTCACACAGTTCATACATTTGTTTGAATTGTTTTAGTTTAATTCAAGTTCAGATATTTTGAAGCGTTGTATATAAATAAATTATTTTTTCAAACATTTTTTTTTTTCCAAAAACAAAATAAGATGATTTTTATACTTTAGAAAATGAGAAAAGTTCAATGCAAGCCAATATGTGATAACATGACAAAATTTCACATCCTTCAATTGTATATAAATAAAGTTTTACTTAATAATTTGCTGAGGGGAAGATTTCAATCCATCTTAGTGAATGTTGAGATCTTAAGTACAACATACATGAACGCCTTTGTGTCCAAATCTTTATTTTATTAGCAAATTGAAAATTACAACTAATAAAAATGTAACGGTAAATGACTTACAAAATTTTAAATGTCAAATACTATTAAATCTGCGTTGGTAAATGTTGATTGCAAGTACACTCTACAAATTGCTTATCAAACTTTCAATTTTTAGCGACCTAATATTCAATCGTAATTTTTATCGCACCCCCTTCCATACAATAACAATGTATTGATTTCAATATATTTTAACGTAAAAGAGCCAATGCGACTTTAACCTACTAAGTGTCCCCAGGCTGCCGACTCACTCAGCCAAAGCGTTAATTGCCTTGGGCGTATATATACATCTTTCCGAAAAACAATCTTTTGTGTGCACTGTTTATCCATAAAATTATTCGAAAGGCTTTGCAGTGCAATCAAAAGGCCTTGACAGTGTCTGCGTAGGATTTACGTATTTCAGAGGATTTGCTTATTAATTCCATTCCCCCCTTCCAATACATAACATACGCGCCCTTACATGGCAAATTGTGCCATTGGAGAGTGAATCGCGTTACTTTTAATTGGCAGTTAAGGGATGAATTATAAACCGTACAAATTATCGTTGAATTTTGTATATAATGTTATATATAACAAGCCTATGGGGTCTTTGATAATCATTAAACTTGTTCTTAATTTAGTAATGTTAAATTAATTACAAAACACATTGTGCAGTACAAATATATCTATGTAAAAGTGTGTGTACTATATTTTTTATTATGTCAGAATGTATTTTGTTTATTACCATTAGCAAAGTAATAATTTCGTAGAATAATCTTTTGTTATATGCTCGCTTTGAATAATATGCTCGCGCCCCCCTCATAGAGTTACCTCGCCCTCCTTGAGGGGTGCGCTTCACGGACGAGAAACGCTGCTCTACAGCAAAAAAAAAAAAAAAAAAAAAAAACACGACGCACCAAGAAGGAGTTTCCCGATTGTAATGAAATTCCGTATGCAAAAAAACATTTGCACCGAACATGCAAATGATTAAAATTTGGCGTCCAATGAATGAATCCCGAGAATTGCAGCGCATTGGAACTGCGCACTCAGCAGGTGTCTTTAAGAAGCGATTCTCTATTCGATGGTCAAAATTTCTGTTGTATTGCGATTTACGATACCTTTCAACGACTGAAAAAATGCCTCACTGCAGGGTTCAAGCTCATTACGAACACCTGTCAAAGTTTGAAAGAGGTCGTATCACTGAATTGAAAGAGGCTGGTTAGGCGAATCAGAGAATTTCTCATCATATGGGTTGAAGTGATGTTGTCATTACATGATGCTAGCAAGAATGGATTGAAAATGGCAGATTTCAGTATCATGATGGTAGCGGTCGACATAAGGCCACAGCAGATCGGTAGGACAGGTTAATTGTAAGATAAGCTATCACAGCGCAAGATTCATTATTGTCAACCATCAGACGTGCGACGCGCATAGGAGTGTCCATCATGATGATTTACAGATGGCTGATAGAGCAAAATTTACTATCGTACCAACCGCTACTCTACCTGCCAGTCACGCCTGCATACTGCAGTATCAGATTACATTGGTGCTTCGTTCGATCAGGTTAGAATCATGCTGACTGGGGACGTATAGCGTTTAGCGATGAATACCCACTTCCAACTGTGTCCAGACGATAATCGACGTACAGGGCAGCGTGCCAATCCTGCTTTCACTATTGCACGCCACGTAGGGCCTCAATCAAGTGTTATGGTATGGGGTGTCATTTCTTTTGACGACCGAACCCCTTTGGTCGTCATTAGAGGCACATTTACGTCACAACTGTACGTCGACGACATTCTGAGAACTATTTAACAACCGTTTCTTTTGCAGTACTTTGGCCTTATTTTTCAGAAGATAAGACCAGACCGCAAACAGCCCGTATTGCTATGAACTGTGTTACAGCTTTTAAAATACTTCCTTGACCAGAAATATCACCAGATCTCTCTCCAATCGAGCATTTTGGAATATGAGGGGAAGACGACTGCATCTACCAGAGAATATTGATGACCTAGCCCGACAATTGGAGAAAATTGGCAAGAAATACCACAGGAGACCATCAGGGTACTATAACACTGCCATGTCGTTTGGTAGCTTGCATCCAGTCTAGAAATTGTTCAATGCCTTATTGAGCTCGTTACTTTGTAACCATGTAACTCTTTAATAAATCATCCAATTATTCTCAAATTTTAATCTTTTTGTATTCTGTTCATAATATTTCTACCCACCAATTTTTATCTGTATTTGACAACTCATTCTTGGTGATTAGTTTTGTTTTGTTTTTGTTAAAGAGTGTACTTTGTGTAAAACTTTACTTAATTGTTTTTAAACATGAAAATCTTTAGAACTATTTCTGTCAGCTGTTATTCGTAAAATATTTTGTTAATTTGTGAACTAAAATTTTGCTCTTTTGTGCAACAAATATTCTGTAATACACAAATATAATTATAACTACAAATTCTGGTACACGTTTTGTTTCATAAATGAAATGACATTTTGTCAAAAACAGAGTGAGGGCCATATTATCCAATTATTTTTAGGAAGAATTATCTCTTCATTAGTTAAAGAAACAAAATTTGGAGTTTATTTTTGTTCCATCTCCATTAAGTTTATGTGCAATACTTATTCTTTTTTAAGTCCCAAAATCTTAAAATATATTTTTTCAAAAAATTGTGCATCTCCCACTCTCTTTTGTAACACAGAACAGTGAATATATATGGTTTGTATTTTCTATAATGATGTGAATTATTAACCTTACTGCAGTGTTTCTCAAACTTTCAATACTGGCGACACAATTTTCAATCATAATTTTTGTCTCGCCCCCCTGTACAACAATAATGTATTTACTGCAATAAAAATGCACTTTGAGAGAGAGACGCTAAAGTTACAATACGATCTTAATTATAAACCGTACAAATTAATACGATAAGAATATTAAATTTTGTGTATATGTAACTTTTAAGTAATATATATTTTAAGAAAATTACTTAAAATATATATTACTTAGAATTATGTTATTTTTCTTTCTCTAATTTTTAAATTGGAACAGATCGCAAAATGATGTATTTAATTAAAGATTTATTTCCTTCAGCATTCATTTCTCAAAGTACAAATGTCATTAGAAAAATAGTCTAGTAAATGTCGCTCTCTATCATATCCATCACATCTGGCATTATAGGGTACGTTTGCGTGAGTCTGGGCAACCTATCGGACGTCTGCGCAAAACATGTAGAAATCACTTTTCCTCGTACAATTCAGTCAGTTTTTGGTCGACTCGATACTCCTATAGCTACCGAATCTAGCTTGAATGTACGTTTTTTTTAATTTCCACGTTAATTGTAATTCACGGTAATTAAGTATTTACGGCAGTAGATTAAAACAATATCATACATACATTTTTAAGTCGTAAGCAAACATTCGACCATAATAAAGAATCAACAAGTACACAGACGAACGAGCATGGTTCGAAAATTAAATCAAGGCGATCGTCTCAAAAATACTTAAATTTTGGTTTACCACTACATAAGTAAATGATGGAAAAAAAAAGCCCCAGCTCGATATGTGTTAAAACTTACAAAGCTGTAGAACAACATGTGAAAGTTGTTTTTAAAACATGTAAAATCATTTAGCTATGTTGGCAAAAATTTTAAAAGTATTTTCTGGATGAGGACAGCTTGGTAGCAAGTTACGAGTGGATTAGGGATATATTTCAAGATACTCAGAAGGGCTCTCAACTTCCGAAGAAGAAATCTTCATAGATTTCACATCCAGTGAAAAATTAAAAGGCAATTTTGTAATAAATCGCTCTTTGAATTTGGGGTAGAGGTGGATGAGGAATTATCTGTACTGAAAACAAAAGGACTTCGTATACTATTACCATTTTCAACATCCTACCTTTTTCAAACCGGATTTTCTGCAGTGGATGCCTTGAAGACAAAATATAGATCTCGGCTAAATATAGAAAAATAACTCTTTAAGAGTCATTTTCTGATATTAAACCTTCCTTTGAAAAACTTTCCTCTACAAGACAAGCCCGTGGAAGTCCTTATAATTATTAAACTTGTTCTTAATTTAGTAATAAGATTGATTGATTGAATATTAACGTCGCACTGTTCAGCTGCACGAGGGCTTTTGACGACGGACCGCGTAATTTTGAACCATGGTGAAGTGACGTGGATGACACCTGAGCTGGCACCCCTCTCTCCTAACTACCACACCACACCAACGGGAAAACGTTTCAACTCTCAACAGATTTAACGTGCATCGCTGCCCTACACGGCGGGTCTTTAGTGGTACTGGACTCGTTCTCGTGACAAGGCAAGCTACGATCCGATACCTATACCACTCGGCTACCGCGGCCAAATTCAGTAATAAGAAATTATTTATAAAATACCTTCTTCAGTACTGATACATCAAACGTATACTGGCTGAAACACCGTCTCTTCGCACGAGTTCATTTTTTTAAAAAAATAAAACATTATTCTTGATATAATAGCTGAACTGTAAGGAGAGTAAAACTGTGTGCACGACATTGTATACAAAAATGTAAAATGATTTTTTTTAGATAAATGCTATAATTGTAAATAACTGTTTAAAAGAACTGTAATTTTAAACCTCACACAATTAGCATTTAGAATTAATGTTAAATTATGAAAAAGAATATAAAATTCCGATGAACAATAATTGTGTTACTCTTTAACATTTAAAGCGAGAAGACTTCAAAATGTTTTGTTTTAACCCGGGAGCAGGCGCGTACTCGATACTAACATTAATGGTAGTGCGGAGGGACTCAGTCACCCCAATCATTTGTTTAGAATTATTTTTACTGTACACGATACAAATCGGAATTCTAGTGAATATTTTAATTTATAGAATGTATACTTACCTTCTTTCAAGGACTATTCAATTCTTTGATGATTTGAGAAAAAATCCAATAAAACTGAACTAAAATGATTCAAAAGTACAAGACCATAATAAAGGACGCAAATCAGACACTTTTCAATTATCCTACAGAAATGTTAAACCAATCAATTCTTTTCCAAATATCGCAAAACTCAATTATTTACAATTTGCCTAAGCGAAAAGCAAACGCATAAAAGATGGGAGGGAACTAATATTGATAATAACCATACCATAAGATTGAAGGTCAATCAAATGATTAGCAAACGTACTATGCAGCCTGGCTGAAAAGTGAATCATGACTTCCTTTTCTTTTTCTACAACTAATGTACAGTATTTCAATAATACATACAGTGGTGAATTGTTTATCTTCTTAGAATTTTTCTCGGGGTCTGGGTTTCGTTTTTTCTTTTAACGAGTAATATTTTATGTTAAAACGTAATAAAAAAATCTCTCATTGAGTAAATACAGCAAATAAAACAAAATGTTTTTTTTTCTTTGATTTGGTTTTGGGATCAAAGATAGCTATTTGATGACGGAAAAAAGCCAGATAATAAACATAAATTATGTCAGTGTTGTGTGTATTTTTTTTTATTATGGAAGAAAGCATTTTGTTTTACTTCTCTTTCCGGTTATTTCTTTTAAAAAAATCTTTAAATTTTCGATACGCTCGCGCCCCCCTTGTAGGGTCATCGCGCCCCCCCAGGGGGGCGCGCCCCACACTTTGAGAAACACTGCCTTACTGAGTATTTTCATGTCTTTGTTTTATTTTTAGAGACTAATTGTCCTATAAAACTTACTACATATAACGCCCCATCTTTAACTTAAGCTTCCTCATATTTCTGACTGTTTGACACAAATATGTGTGCAATCCTATATCAGGGGACCTTTTCTTACCGCCAAGCAACAAATGGCATTTATTTCACGTGGACCGAAACATGAGGATTAATAGGCGTGGGGGGATTCTATAATATCAAAGGCTTTCAAAATGAGGAAAATTGTTCAATATATATTCAAGCACATAACTTTGTATTTTATTTTTAAACTATATTAGCTATCATACTCAACTCACAAACAAACAAAAGGTTTATGCATTTTTTTACCCACTTATGGATTTTTTTCGGTTTTGTTTTGTCAATTATTTAATCCTCCCTACACAGACGATTGCATTCTGTTGCCAAGAAATTTTGGTGAAAGGCAATTTATCTCGTCTTGAAAGCGATCCTCAAGAAAAGGGACAAAGAAAGTGGTATAGAGACGAGCAAAATTATACTTTTAAACAGCATTTTCACGACAAATCAAATAAGTTGTTGTTCCATCTTTGTTTTCCTCTACGAAATAGTCAAGATCCCAATCGTCTTCAAACAACAAAATTTGTTTCAAGATTTTTCGGAGGACATGAGGGTTAATTAAAAATTAGATTCTACCACAAAATGCTTTCAACTCCACTGTTATTTCTTATCACTATATAACCATTACAATTACATAAAGAAAAAATAATTATCTCACAATTCATACCCGCACGATATCGATAGCAAATATGATACATTGGATTGCTTGATTGAAAGAATCTCTCACTAAGCGTTTATAATGCATTGTTCTTCTTAAATAATTGGATTTGTTAGTAAGTGGGTCACTAAGAGAGGTCCGGTGATCCACATGCTGGCAAATGGTTGAGTATCGCTTTTCTAGATCATCTCCAGTTAGTGCACAAGGGATATATTGTGAACCAATATCCCTTTTAATGAATGTTTCGAAAACTAATTAAATCAATTAATACATATTTGTCTTACCTATTGCTAATTTTAAAAAAACGGATAAAATTGCCATAATTAGCTTACAAATTTATCAAAAACTAATGATCCTTATATAAAGACTAAAATTTAACACGGGAAAGTGCAAAGTCCTTACTTATCTGGCCAACTTATGATTCAGTATACAAACAAACCATTGTAGAGATATTTTAAAGACTGAAAAAGAGCTTTAAATGTTTTCCTTACGCTTATCATCTATTTATATGCTGCAATAAAATGTTTAAATAATAAATCTATGTTTAAATAATAAATCTATGTTTAAAAATAAATCTATGTTTTTAATTAATAAATCTATGTTTAAAAGCTACGAATGAAGCTATAAGTTATATTGCTGTTTTAAAAAGCAAAGTTTTCCTCATTAAAATTCTTAAAACTGAAGAAAACATTGTAAATTTCTCTTTTTAAAGTACTGGAAATAATATTCCTCACTTGTTTAACTTAAATGTTTGGAATACTAAATCTTAAATATGTACCATAAGTCTTAATTTTAGTTTAATTAGAAAAGAAGCTAGATTCGTTTAATTAGGAGGCAGATGGTAATTATAGATTTTAGTTTGTCCGTACACCCTATAAGCTACCAAAAGCTGTTCACAATCGGTTTGACTATACTCTGCATGGAAATTTATAATTCCGTCTTTCGATCTTTGATTTGCACTTATTTTTAATTCTTATATTGAGATTATTAGTGTTAGTATCTTTAAGAGATAGTTCTAAAATACTTTTCATACAAGAGTTTCTTTGTGGTGAAGGAGGAAATTTTTCAGAAAAGACATGATTTTGTATATAGATTCTTAAAAATATTCGATAATGAATGGAGATTGTCAAGGAATGCGCAGTTTGTTGATTGAGAAGAAATGACAAAGGAAAGATAATACAAAAAAGCCGATATTATCGCTGTCCCCCTTGCAATGAAAGATTTAGTGCTATATAATGCTTTAAATTGCGTGGGCTTATGCTTATGTAAACGCACACGCAAAATCCTCAACCGTTTGAAAAAGAGGTGTGAATATGAAATTGGTTTTGTAAATATATGAGAAATTATTTAGAGATAAAAATGAAACATTCTTCATAACATGCAGAGGGCACTTATATAATGTAAGCAATTAGGGAGGGGGGTTGTTTTGCACAGTTATAAAATACAAACTTTAAAATTAACTTGTGAAAACTTTAAAATTAAAAATTAAAAGAAAATTATCTTCCATTTCCTCATTTTGTTAAAATGTTATGCTTATTTTATTAAAGTAAAATAAATTTTAAAAAAAATATACCTCTTTTTGGAATTTCTAGGACAAAATTGACCTCTTAAGATGTTAAGGTTTTATGGATTCGTCAAGGATTACACAAGGCAACACCAAAAATGTTACGGGCTCAAAAATAATTTTTTATGAAGTACTTTGGCCCGCTAAGCACGAAAATCACCATAAAAACTTCAGATTAGCTCTTGTTTTCAAGAATCAGAGCGCCCATTTACTCATAAATAGCTGTATTTTCATTCACTTTACTTTCGGTGTATAATTTTTGTAATGTTTATTTGAGCGGGTAGATGGAAGCGCTTGTGTGCTTCAGGATCCAGATTTTAATTCTACGAATGGCGTGTGACATTGCGCCCTCTGAAGGTGGGTTTTGAGTGTAACCGAGGGCATCAGTAGAACAAAGAACAGACAATAGTGCATGATTCAAGTGACATTCTCTTTTTTTCGCCTCACAACTGAAGGTAAATCATTTCTACAATACTTGGGCCTGAAAGACTGTTTGTACCTTACTTGGAACAGCTACGTTGTACCAGAAATTGTTACAAAGCTGTGTATCTCTTAAATAGATTCCCCCAGTTTTCCCATTTTCTGCATTTAGATCAGAATGCCACGGAACTATGTTAATAACCTCGACAACTTTTGTTACTTTTGTGGTGAAGACTTATGCAATCCAGAAGTAAACCATCACACAGTTTACTGCACCCAAGATTTTGGCGTGAGCCAACTAACCATGTCGACAATTGTTATTTCTGTATGACGCCTCTCCTGTACATGGGTTAGAAAAAAAAAGAAATAAAGGCCGTTTGCAATATCAACATATTCCATCAGCCATTCAACCGGTTCCTCACTCAGTTGATATGCCAATTCCTGACCCATCTAAAAAGTATGAGATTGCAAGGGATTACGTTGAAGAAGAATTCATTAAACCCGGGACATCCCATGGACAGAAGATTTGAATGAACCCCACGAACTAAATCAGGCAGAATGGAGTGCTCTCGCAGGAGATCGTGACTTTCCAAAGCAGAAGGCAGAGCTTCTAGCATCCATACTGCATCATGAAATCTGCTCCTACCAGGTGTAATGATTACTAAGTACTGGACTCGTGAAAAAAATCTTCTTTATTTCTTCGAGAAAAAAAGAGCATGTATTCATGTCAACGACTTGATGAAACTCATGAATATCAATTATGATCCAAATAACTCGGAGCTGTTTATAGACTCTTCCAAGCTAGTTTTAAAGCAGTATTACTACACAATGCGAACCTTCTTCCTTGCATTCCCATCGGACATTCCGTTCCCATGAAGGAAACTTATGCAAATGTGAAATTATTTCTAGAGTTAATAAATACCAGGATCATAAATGGCAGATTTGTGGTGACTTGAAAGGCATTACTTTACTCGTGGGAAGGAAGTTACGCTGTACCAAGTACTGCTGTTTTCTGTGTTTGTGGGACAGTACAGATAAAAATCGCACTGCTAGAAGACAAATGGCCGTCTAGAAATCCGCAATTAGTTCAGAGAAATGTCCCAAAAGATCATCTAGTAAACCAAATGACACTTTGCTTCCACATCTGCACATTAAGCTGGTATTCATGAAGAACTTTTCAAAATCAATGAACAAGAATGGAGTGGCTTTCCAATACCCTAGATTGAAATTCTTAAGATTGAGTGATGCAAAGATAATATATATAAATCCCCACTTTAGATCAAATTCTGGAAGAAAAAGAGAAAGCAGCCTGAGAAGTCATTAAATGTGCGATACGAGAATTTCTAGGCAGTAAAAAGAGAATCATCAACACATAATGAAGGAACTCCTTCAAAAGACCTAATCCTCCTACATAACCTAGGATGTAATGTGTCTCTAAAGATCTTGATTTTTTCCCTAAGAACTATGGAGCTGTTAGCGACGAATACGGTAAAAGGTTTCATCAGGATATCGAGCAAATGGAACGTAAATATTATGATCATTGGGGTGAGTCAATGCTCCCTGACTACTGCTGGACAATTATAAGAAATTCTCGGGCTTCAACAAACAAGAGGCAATCCAAAAGGAAATGTTCACAAATTGACTAAAAAATACTACTGATTTCTGATATGAACCCTATTTTTTGACACATGACTTATTGTATTGTATTTATTAGTTAATAATGTTTTGTTCTTCAGATTTACCCATAAATTGATGGATGGGCTGTGATTGTGATTTTGATTGTTGATTTTTTTGGCTCAAGAGCCAAGTTTGGCTATACTGCGCCACAACACATTCGTTAGCATATTAAAATTTTACAAATATATACACAATATATATATATATATATATATAAATGAATGAATCTTAAAATGTCAGAAGAAAAATATAAAATTGAGCAAAGTATTTAAAAGTGCATAAATGTAAAATTATATAGTCTAACGGCACAATAAAATCCTTAAGAAAATTATATTTTATGTAAAACATCAATTGAGTGTAAAAATGCAGAAATGTTTGGATGGGGAGTTTACCTAACCAAATCAGTCAGTTAAAAGATAAGTTTTAAAAAAGGTGTTTCTTTTAGATTAATATTTTGGACATTCTATTAAAATGTGTAAAATGGAAAGGTCAAAATGACAAAAGTCGCAAACTGGGGGACTCTCTCCTAGCAGCAAATGTCTATACGTTAGCCGGTGTCCTATACGAAGTCGAGTCAAACGGACGTCATGTTTTCGTACTGGGAGTGCTGCCCAATGAGCAGTGGAAGGATGAATGCTATGTAGTTTGCTGATGATCTTCAAACGATGGGCTCTGGTATATCTTAAAAACAAGAGCTAATAAATAAATTTCATTTACATATTCGTTATTTTCATTCTAAAATTAGTAAGAATAGGCTATTTAAAACTAGGAAACAGACAAAAAGTTGTTTTTTGTTGCGTAGTGTTATAAGGATAAATTTTTGAATGTATTATCAGTCTTTTTTCTAACATACATATTTTTATAATAAATAAATAAAATGTGAATTACAATTTTTTAAAACGCAATAAATAATAATATTTTCTACTTAAAATATTTTTATAGAAAATATGCTTAGTAATTTTTGAAAACAAGTTTGATTGTGGTTTACAAATAGAGAGCAAACGAAATATTAAGATATAGGTAAGATAAGACTTGGTGAAATGCATAAATGTTATCATCGTGCAAGCTATTTTCCTCAGGTTGCTGTTTTTGTCCCTTTATCTCGAGGAAAGTGATTCAAGTTTTATAACTGAGCTAATAAGATCAAAAGCAGCATAAAAACGAATTCTATGCACATTATGATATCCAATGTGGCATTTCAAAAGATAGCTACAAAATTCTTTAATGTTAAGGTGCTATTGTAGAAACATTTTTAAATGATCTGTGTTCGTGCTCTTTACATTTGATGTGGAAAGGTAAGCTTCTGTTACAATAAATATATATCATATTTCTTAAGTAAATTTACAAAAAAAACCCCTCAAAATTTAACTCAATTTTAATACAGAATGTTATGTTAATTGATATACCATGTATAACCATGTAAACCATGTATACCATAATTTTTTAAATGTCGTAAAACTTGAATAAAATATTAATAAAAAATGTCTTTATTCTAGATATGAAAAATTTAATTTATTTTCTCTATTTATACATTTCTTAATGTGTTCTATATATATATTATTTTATACCAATTTTATATGTGAAATATTTTTTAAAGAAATATATAAATTTTTAAACATCAATTAAAATAATAATGAAACAACGAAATAGAAACCTTCTTTACATTAATTGATACTAAAAAGTTTTACTGTATGACCTAGATATTAAAATGTGGAAAAAAGAATACAATAGTTAAAATAATTGAATAACTTGATGTGTACATAATTACATATTATTATTAGGAATGTGCTTCAAATCAAAGAAAATATATCAAATGGAATTTAAAAATAAAAATAAAAGTACATTTTCAACGCAAATATAAAAAAAATTTTTTTTTTTCTAGAATTCTGACATAAATGTGGTTTATATAATTTAGGAAGCATAAAAATGTATCAAGGTTATTCAAATAGGCAGATATGATGTATACTTGTACTTTATACGTAATAGAGTTAATGCTCTTTTTTCGTCAATTTCAATTTTAAAATAAATATTAAAAAACAGCAAACAAAATTAAAACTAACATTAATTTTATTCATAAAAATTCCTAGCATTATTCAAATTTTTGTTTACAAAAATTAAGAAATTTGTATTTAAAAAAATTAAATCCATTCTTTAAATCCTAAAATATTTATTTATTTATTTTTTTAAGTTTTGTCCCACGATATTAAATAAGCTTGCACAATCAAATCATTACTTTAAAAAATATCACCCAAATCTACAAAACGAAAATATTATTTTAAATTGTACTTGAACGATGACTTAAAAAGATTATATATAAAAATATATCAACATCTCAAAATTGTATACATCTTATCGTTATTTTAAACTATAGTGTTATGGTACATAATAAAGTTAAATATGTCGCAATGCTTTTTATGTATTTGTTTTGGAAGAAATACAGAATGAAGATATGTAGATTATTTACATCAAACTCTTGCCATATATGAATTAAAAACCAGCATTATATGTATGCAAAATTGTTTAATATTATACTACTTTATTAAATATTAAATTACAACTATTTTGAAGCAACTCTGGACATCCTTTGAAAATGAAAAATTTGCTTACAAATAATAATCTCAAACAAACGCCTGCCACAGTTTTTTTCCTATCTTCATCCTCTTAAATATTTAATCAGTTATTTGTTAATAATTTTCCAAAAATAATGTTATGTAATAAGGTGTACATAATAAGTTTGATAAAGAACTACGGATAGCGAAATAAAAATTCAAACTTATTCACAATTCTTAAATTTCATAAAAACTTTTACTTGAAGGGCTTATTAATTTACATAATTATTGAATAGTTAAAAGCCAGTGAAAAAACGTTAGGATTGCTTTAAAAATGGAATCATAGATTATAAATTTAAAAAAAAAAGAAATTGAAGGAATCTATCAAAATAATGGTTTTCATTTTCAAAAGTGTTTTGTTACAAAACATAAATTGTTACTTTAGTCAGTTTTTTAATTTTAATTTCAATCTATATCTTCCTGATATCATAAGTCCCATGTTATGATTACTATTGCAGTTTCTTAGTAGTTGTTCAATTTTGTAAATATTTGCAGCATTTTAGTTTATTTATCAGCACTGTGGATGTAGTAAATACTGCCATTAAAAATTTCTGAGATTCTTTTTGTTAATTATGGGATTCTAGCTTAATAAAACTGCATACAATATAATTTTGTACGAAAAATCTGCCCTCTTATGTTTGAATAACGTGATGCCTAAATCCATTATTGATTTATAATTGTCGAAAATCATGTTTCTTACAATACATTATTTTGTAGGTAACAGTTTTGCAAGATCAACAATCCGTCCGTCCTGACAAGTCATGAAATCTCAGCCTCATTATCCAAATTCTGAAAATGAATCTTGTTCAATACAAAACTTCTCAACTAAAGACTTTAGTAAGAAGCGAATCATAAAGAATTTGTTTGTTATTTGTGTAGGAGTTCTTTTGCTTTTCATAGCTTATGATGGCCTATCAATGCTTCAAAGTACGATGAACAGAGAAGAAGGTATAGGTGTAACATCTCAGGCTATAACATATGCTGGTTTCTGTTTTTCTTCAATACTGTTTCCAAAATATGTAATTAAAAAATTGGGTACGAAAGCAACGTTAGTTTTATCCATGCTAACTTATCTTCCATACATTGCTTCTAATTTTTATTCACACTGGGCTTTGGTGATTCCTGCTTCAATTTGTATAGGCTTAGGTGCTTCACTTTTATGGGGATCGCAAGCTATTTATTTAAATGACATATCGGTTATGTATGCTGATATCATTTACAGAAATAAAAGAAATAATATAAATATTCAGAACACAACTAATGAGAATTGGCCTAATAATTATAACTTAAAAAATAAACAAGATAGAAGTCTATCGTGTGATTATCTAAGCTTTAATATCAGAAGTAAAACAGAAAATAGTATCATATTGCAATCCTATGAACCCCCAAAGCGTAATAGTATTGGAGCAATTGTTAGACAAAATTCACCTGATGGTTCACATTCGAACCAAAGTACTCAACAACACTTAAACGAAACGAATCTTACAGGTGGTCATCATCAAAATAAGGATAATGGACATATTAAGTTCATTGAAAATCATGAAATAAAATCATATGAAAATAAAAAGGACAATAATATTAAAATCAAACAACAAAATTCCTCTAATTTTTGTGACAAAAGTAAAATAGTTGAATCCACAACAGCTCGGTTTTTTGGGATTCATGGCATGGCTTATCTCTCTTGTCATCTTTGGAGCAATTTGATGACTTATTACGTATTGCAAAGTGAAGTTACTGACAACCATGTTAGCAATTCAAGTTGTGTGTGCGGAGCTAATTATTGTAATGTTGATTCAGTGTGCTTTGAGCAAAATATTACTCAGCCAAGTGACAGAATAAGATATATTTTGACGTCTGCATGTGTTTGTATTGGTGTTATTTCTGTAACTTTAATAATTTTTTTCTTGGATTCACTTGAAACAGAAAAGGAAGAAGTATCCTTCTCTATAAATCTTTTAATGGCTACATATAACCTGGCTAGAAGAAAGAAACTTGTTCTACTAATGCCATCTTCTTTTTATATTGGAATGTCTCAGGGATTTTATATTGGAGATTTTACTAAGGTATGACTAAGATTTACTATATGCAAAAATAATTCTATTTTTAAACAATAATAGACTTTATTTTAGAATGTATGTCTTCATATAGTTTTAACAGGAACTTTTATAATAAGAATAATATCTTTTACAGAATATTTAAAAAGTACTGAAGCATAATTAAATGGAATTTTAATAAAATATATTTTCCACATATTTTTTATTCTATAATTTTCAGTTATTTTTAGACGGTTTTCTAAGCACGTATCATTTAAAATTCCTATTCAAAAATAGAAAGTAAAATAACAGTTTTATACATCGAAAATATATATACATACAATTATGAAAAATATACAATGTAATTAAGATAGATTTTGATCTTAATAATCATAAGAAAATATTTGTGCCTTCATTTCAAAGTCTCCGCTACATTACATAGAGAGTTTTGAAATTATATTATTTAAAAATAATATTTTACTAACTCTTATATATCAGAAATCATCATTAACTACACATGTTATATCCTCCCTTAAGATAGGTTGAGTTTTTCAGTGTTCTATATACTATATCATCGACAATAGTACGTGTAAGAATTTTCGCGATTTTCCTTGAAGCTAGATAAAATTAGTATCATTGTTAATATCTAAACAAAATTATTACGTTAATGGCTTATCTTAGTTAACTTAAATAACATAACTCATAGAAAGAAATTTGTATTTTACGAATTCCGAGAGACTAATAGGATTAGTTAGGGAATTGTTGAAACAACATTTGTTTCAATTATTAATTCTTATATTAACAGAATTTTTAATTCCAGAAATATTAAGGGAATATTATTAAGGTATGGTATGAGCGAGAATGCATTAGAAAAAACTCTTCATAGTGTTTTTCTCTTTCCTTTAAATCCTAAATTCCACATCTAGCGATAATTGAAGTTTAAGAGGTAGTGTATGGTCCATTAAAGCATGCCAAGAATTGAATCAATAATTTCTTTTATACATATACATGGAACCATTCGAGGGAATCGTGGGAAATTTTTGATTTAGAATTTATAAAATATGTAAACTCCAAATATGTGTAAAACATTGGAATGCTACGAGTCGCATTCTCTTATAAGTATGTTATATAAGCTTATCTATCAATTATTCCACTTTAAAAAATAATAAACTAATTATTATTTTTAAAAAAAGTGTTGAAAAAGTGTTCAATTGTTGAGTATCTGAGATGCTCTCTTAATATTAGACAGCCATTATTTTAGGGCTCATGACACAAAAACTGCTCATGAGAATTTTTCGAAAAGTAATATTTAGATTAATTTTCAAGAAAATGTGAGAGATAAGCCAAAAAAGTTCCCTGCGAAAAAAAAAACAAATTATACTGTGACAGATAATTAACTTTGAAAAGGTATACGTGTATTTTGAAACATCTTGAGCTTTGCTAAGTTATTTTTTGAAAGATCTTGAACTTTGAAACATTATATTTTGAAAGATCTTTAGCACAATTTTATTAAGTTAATCGACTAATCTGTTACTAGTAACTGGTAAGTAAGACTAGTAACTTAACTAGTAAGTTTGAAGTCTGTCAGTACTATAATATAATTTTACATTTTATTCACATTAGTTTGGGGAAGTTACACATTTCGAAAAAAATGTCTCAGAAAGAAATATTTAACAAATTCACTTCCTTTAATTATTCATCTATTTTGCTCTCAATCTCATTAAGCTAATAATATAAATGTTTGGTTTCAGTCCTTTATTGGCTGTTCTTGGGGAACATATCACGTTGGATTAGTCACAGTCTGTTACGGAACTCTCTGTGGTATGTCAGCACCTTTAGCAGGATGGTTAGTCAAACGAGTGGGTAGAATGCCCATTTTCATCTTGGCAACACTAGTTAATATCGCAACATGTATATTTTTACTATTTTGGAAACCAAGTGCGGAAGAGCCTGTATTATTTTTTGTAGTAGCCGGATTGTGGGGACTATTCGTTGGAATAATTTGGACTCAATTAAGAGGTAAGAGTTCTAATTTATTGGTAGTAAAGAATCTAAATTTAAATTTCAGGCTTAAATGGAGTCAGTACACATTTGAGCCTAAAATAATGCTGTAAAGAAGCTTATGCGTGTATGTGGATGTTTAAAATAACTTATTTCCTGAATATTGTATCATCATGCCGCCAGAAGGTGCACATATCTTCTCCGAATTCTAACTCCCTTCAGAGATTATCTCTCTCTCTTTTTAATTTTACAACATGGAATCTTTTTTTTTTCAAAATATTAAATAAACGGATTCATACGAAAAATTTATTTTAGTGAACTTATATATCCATTGATATATAAATACTTTTAACAATAGTTTATTTAGACTTACAAGCATTTTACTTTTTTATTTATTACTAACAATCAAAAATCCCTCATAGTGATAATTAAAACTATTTTTATTGATTTTTATCGTATGACTAAATACAAATACAGTTTATCTTATTTTAGAGTAATGAGACATTATTGTATAAATAAAAGCTGAAAAATAAGTTGAATTGCGTAATTCTTTTCATCTTTTTATTAAAAATGTAATACTCGATGTATATTTTAGTAGTATTTGTATTATTCTTTTCAGCATTTTATGGCGTTCTTTTTAAAGCAGATGAAGAAGCGGCTTTCGCTACTTTTCACGTATGGTATTCATTAGGATTCATATTGTCTTTTGCCTACAGTAATCATTTCTGCACATCAGTCAAGATATACATACTAATGGTAATGTGTACAATAGGATTTCTCGGCTACGTAAAGGTAGAAATGCTACATTGGAAGAACAAAAATAAAGATATGGTTAACTGAACTGTGACCTGAATGTTCCCTAGAATGCTAATTTTGAATGAATTCCTTTATTAAGTATGGATGTATGTTAAATATGCTCATATTTATGTCCTTTCTACCTGTACTGGTGTTTCCATCCACACAAATGCTTTATACAGGGTGATTCATTAAGAAGTATACAGTTTCTATACAATATAAATCAAAAACAATGTTAGATATCACATGTTATCTGTAACAGAATTGTATGAGATCATTAACAGTTTTGTTAGAGACAGTCACAGAACTTACATGCGTACACCCTCAGTCCCATGATACACATTAATCCAGTAATCCATTTTCGTCCTAATGTGTGTTAGGGCTTCTGAATTAAATTCAATGACAACCAATTTGATACGCTGTTTCAGCTCCGCTAGATCAACAGGAACGGTAGGGACGAATACTCCTTCCTTTAAGTATCCCGACTGGAAAAAATCACAAAATGTCAAGTCCGTACTTATGGATAGCCATTGTGTAAGTGGAATGTTGTAGTTAGCGATTCGTTCAATCCATCCATAGGGAAGATGCTCGTCAAGGTAATCTCGCATGTTCGCTGCCCATTGCGGTGGTGAACCATCCAATTGGATAATGAAGCTTTCAATGTTGTCCTGTAACAGTGGTATCGACCAAAGAGTTAACATATCCAAAAAAGGGACTCCTGTGACATTTTGCTAAATTCTAGAACACAAAAAGCCTTTCCCACTGCAAGCGCCGTCATTTGGGTTGTCTAATCACATGACACGCATGATAATGCCTTGGCCACTTCCATCAAGGGTGAAACATGTATAAATCACACTGTATTATTTATAAATATGTATAGATCATTCAATATGTTACTCCAGTGCTTCTCAAACTGTGGGGCGCGCCCCCCTGGGGGGGCGCGAGCATCTTGAAAATATAAAAGGCTTAAAAAATTATTTTTTGGAATGAAGTAAAACAAAATGCTTTCTGATAAAATAAAAAATACACATTTTGCACTGATATAAATTATATATATCATCTGGTTTTCCACTTTCAAAAGATTCCACTTCAAACGCTCATTAGCTATCTTTGCTCCCAAAACAAAATAAAAAAAGATATTTTGTTTGCTTTGCTGTAATCCTGCGATGAGAGATTTTTTTATTACGTTTCTTGTAACCTCTAGAATAGTACTTTTGATTATCATCTATTTGACCTTCAAACTTACTGGTATGCTTAACTCCGTCTACTTTTCTTTTGGGAAAGTTGTAAATAATATTTTTCTGTTGCTTTTCCCCCCATGTAAATGAGTTTTATGATGTATGGATAAGCATATTGAGCACTTTGAAGGATTAATTGGCCAAGATGTATTTTATGAGTAATCTGAAATTGCATTATAAAAAACGTTCTACTCAATTATTTTTTTATAACTGACATCGATGTTTTTGTATCGAATACATTTTTTTCATGGGAGCGGTCGCATGAGGCGTTGAATCACTCCAAATTCTGGTAAAACTGTTTATTCGTTAACAGTTTCTTGACAGTATTCTCCGATATGACAGTCTTAATGGAAACTAAAATGAATTTGTCACATTTATGCCTCTTTTTTTGAGAGTGGCAAACGGTTTTTTACAATCAAGGTACTTGTTTTGATCGAGTTCCCTTCACGATCACTTTTGTTCAGAAATATTTTCTATGAATATGCTATACTTTCCCCTACGATTAACTTTGTGGTTTTAATTGCTGTGTTGTACAACTTATTATGGTTTATAAATGTAAATGAGCAGAATATAAAAAAATGGGCATCTGTGTGATCTCTCTATTGAAGGAAGATGAAACTGATCAAGCAATTGAAGAACCTGATGAAATAATGCATATTAATCGTGATAGCGAAAGTAAATATGACAAAAGTGATAGACTTGAAACCTTTGAGTTGAATTGTAATTTTCAAATGCTGCCTAAAGAACTCTATCAAGAAAATTAAGATATCAAGAAAACTAAGAAGCCATAAATGTAACACTTCGCCTTGTCAAAAAGACACAAGCAAGAAAAGGTTACACATGCTATTTGTAGATCATCGAAGAATAGAAAAATTACAATAACGTGAGCAAAATATGACAGTTTTGATTGCAAATAACGTTCTTGTATTGTTAGTGAAAAGTGTCTGTGATTTATGTTCTTTATTAAGGTCACGCACATTTGGAACGGTTTCTTTAGTTTTATTGGATTTTTTCTCAAATCATCAAAGAAAAATTAAAAAGTCCTTTAAAGTAGTTAAGTATATTTTCTCTTAGTTAAATTATTCACTGCAATTGTGATTTTTATCGAGCACAGAAAAAATAATTATAAAAAAGGATTGGGGTGACTTGGTGAAGTGATCACGCGACCATTAACGTTAGTGTGGGAGTGGGCGCCTGCTTCCGGGTTAAAACATTTTGAAGGTTTCTCGCTTTAAATATTAAAAATAACACAATTATTCTTCATTGGAATTTTTCATTCGTTTTCCTTATTTAATATTAATTCTAAATGCTAATTCTGTGAGGCTTAAAATTACAGTTCGTTTTAAACTATTTATAATAGGAGCATTCATTTAAAAAATCATTTTATATTTTTGTATGCATTGTTGTGCACTTGGTTTTACTCTTTTTACAATAAAGCTATTATATCAAGAATAATGTATTATTTTTTAAAAAAATAATCGCAGAACGGGTACTTCAGCCAGTGTACTTATAAATATATCAGTACTGCACAATGTATTTTATAACTAATTTATTAATACTAATTTAAGAGCAAGTTTAATTATTATTAGTGACTTCCATGGGCTTGTCTTGCAGAGCAAAGGTTTTCAAATGAAGGCTTAACATTAGAAATTGACACTCTGAGTTCTTTTTCTATATTTAGCTGAGATCTATATTTTGTCTTCAAAGCAGCCACCGCAGAAAATCCGGTTTCACAAAGGTACGGTGTTGAAAACGGTAAAAGTATACGAAATGCTTTTGTTTTCAGTTCAGAAAATTCATCATCTACTTCTGCCCAAAATTGAAAGAGAGTTTTATTACAAAATTGTCCTTTAATTTCGTCACTAGATGTGAAATCTATGAAACTTTTCTTCTTCGGTAGTGGAGAGCCCTTCTGGGGTATTTTGAAATGAATCTCTCACTCATTCGTAACTTGCTATCAAGTTGTCCTCAGCAAAAAAATATTTTTTTAAAATTTTTTGCTAACATAGCTAAATGATATTCAATAGTTTTATAAACAACTTCCACATGTTGTTCTTCAGTTTTGTAAGTTTTTACACATTTATCCGCATTTTCAAACATTTCTAGGTTTTTTTTGCTTTAAATTTCGGCTCCATAATTCTAATTTTCTACAAAAGCATTCATTTTATCACTCGTGTCAAACATATGTACATTTGATCCTTGAAGTTGAAGATTCAATATATTTAATTTCTCAAATATATCGACTAAGTAGCTCAACTTCATCAGAAATAAACCATCTTGAAATTTCTCAGATTCCGGTAGGTTTTTCCTCTTCTAGAAAAATGGTAATTTCATTTCTTAATTCATAAACACGTTGTAAAAATTTCCCGCGTGATAATCATCTTGCTTCACAATAAAATAGCAACGATGAATGCACTGCACCCATGTCTTTGCAAAGTCAGAAAGACTCTTGATTTTAGGGGTCTCATTTTTATGTAATTTACTACAGTCACAACTATCATTAGCACAATATTCAGGCCAGGACTAATTTCTTTGGAAGCCAGCGCTTCTCTGTGGATCATACAATGTGTCCAGATGCACAGTGGAGATTTTGTTTCACAAGTGCTTGTATACTTTTAAATCTTCCTGACACTGTACGAGCACCATCGGTGCATATTCCGACACAATTTTTCCATTCTATATTTGCCTCGTTTATAAAATTATTTAAAATATCAAATAATGCTATTGCTGTTGCTTTAAGTTTTATTGGTTTACAAAAAGTAGTTCTTCTACCGCTGACATACCATCCCAAAATCGAACATACGCAATGAAATGAGCATCTTTATTGCTATCCGTTGCCTCGTCAAGCTGAATTGAAAACAATTTATCACGCAACTTACCGAAAAGCTGTTGCTCTACATCTTCAGCCAAGCGATATCATCAATTCGACGGGAAACAGTATCATTTGATAGGGGTATGGACTGCAACTCTTTGGCAAAATTGTCTCCAAACATAGTTTCTACAATCTCAATTGCTGCAGGCAAAATAAGCTCTTCGGCAATAGTGTGAGGCTTTTTACATCTGGCTATTTTATATGATACTTTGTAAGAAGTAAGTAAAGCTTTTTCATTCACTGACAAAGTTTTTTTTAAAAATGTTTTTTGTTTTCCATGTTTTTAATTTTGATTCAAAGAACTCTCGAGGTTTGTTAATGTACTCACCATGAAGCGTTTCGAAATGTCTTTTAAGTTTATTAGGTTTCATACTGTCTGCTGCCAATATTTTTGAGCAAATAACACACAGGGGCTTTTCTTCTCCATTTACTTCAGTAATGGTAAATCCAAAATTCAAGTATTCTTGAAAATATTTCCTTGATTTAATTTGCGGAACTATGCTCGTCTGTGCACTTGTTGATGCTTTATTATCGTCGAATGTTCGTTTACGACTTAAAAATTTATCCATGATTTTTTTTGTTCCAATTTTCTGCAGTAATACTTAATAGTGTGAATTACAACTAACGCGCAAATTATAAAATGTACATTCAAGATAGATTTGGTAGCTATAGAAGCATCGAATGGACCAAGACTGATTGGAATTGTACGAGGTACAGCATTATTACATGTTTTGCGCAGACGTCCGATAGTTTGGCCAGACTCACGCAGACGCTCGCGAGAATGCCAGATGTGATGGATATGAGAGAGCGCAACATAAAGTACACTATTTTTCAATTTCTACTTTAAGTTCACTCTCTCATATATATCTTGTTCAAATTTTCAATCTTTGATAAAAATTCATTCATTCATTCAAGTTCAAATACATTTTGTAAAACTTGTAGTGGGTGACACTTCATGTTAATACAGTTCTTTCAAATTTTAATTCATTAATTAAATTAAAAAATGAATAAATAGTAACAAACAAAAATTATAGTCCAAAAGCATTTATAGAAAGGAAAACTTTTCGTGCTGTCCCCTGTAACGCAATGGATAGCGCGCTGGGCTTCTAATCTGAAGGACGGTAGTTCGAATTCCATCCGAGATGGCCTAATTTCTAAGAATGTGTGTGATTTCTTCTTTACTTTACTATTTTCTTACACTAATTAAATTTAATTAATGAATAAATAGTAACGAAAAAGAATATTCAATACCCCATATATAGAAAAGAAAAGGAAAAATTGCAAGGAAAATCGCTTTCTCTTTTGTCGCTTAACATTGTGATTCTGTCATATGTATTACATATTTGTATTAATTGAAACTATTTAATAGAAAGTAACTAAAATAAGTTTTTCTTTGTTGGCCTAAGTAGGAATTGACTTAAAATTTTTTTTTTATATTACTTGTTCTAATGACATTTGTACTTTTAGAAATGCATGATGGACGAAATAAATTTTTAATTAAATGTCATTTTGCAATCTGTCCCACTTTAAAAAATGAGAAAGGAAAAATAACATAACATTATAATTATTACTTAAAAGTAATTTGCTTAAAATATATATTATATAAAAGTAACGTATACAAAATTTAATACTCAAAGTGCATTATTATTGCATTCAATACATTATTATTGGGGAGGGCGATGAAAATTATGATTGAAAATTGGGTCGCCAGTAGTGAAAGTTTGAGAAGCACTGTCTTACTTAATTAATTAATTTATTTTGCAAAAAAGTAGTATACAAACTGTGTAATACTTATGCTATTAATTTGTATGGTTTATAATTAAGATCGCGTATAGTAGCTTTAGCGTCAAAGTGCATTATTATTACATTCAGTACATTATTAATGTATAAGGGGGCGCGATAAAAATTGTGATTGAAAAGGGGGGCGCCAGTATTGAAAGTTTGAGAAGCACTGTGTTACTCCAAGGAACGCCAATACAGCCTGTACAAATATCATTGGCCCTCAACTGAATGTACGCTTCTTTATTTGTTTTAACCCTTTTTCTTCATCAGTAAGCATTTTTTCTGTTATGTTTTGTATTTATAGATTGGATTTAATTAAACTTATCCACATAAGTAATTTCTATCTTAAAGACTGTTTATCATAAGTCTTTAAATCAGAAGTAATTTCTTTTGAAGTAAACATGTTCATTGTTTTTATACGTTTATCGAAAAATTAACTTACTTAGAAAGCTAAATAATGTAAATTTTTTACTGTTGTTGTTCTGTGTTTTCAACTATAAAAAATACAAATTTGTTTAACGAAAAAGTTTTATAAAGCTATATTTGGTAATATTTAAATAATTATTAGCTGTATTTCTTTTCAAGTATATTAGTTTTGTAAAGCTTCAAAGTACACATCTGACAGTATAATAATTTAGTTCAATTTTTATGAATAATTTCACCAAATTATTATGCTACTGTAAGCGAAATATAAAATTAGTTTATTAAAAAGAATAAATCATAAGCCGTCAGTAACTTAAAAATTGTGTTTATTTCAAGAAATTAGGTTTAAGTTGGTAAAATAAATAATCCATGGAATTTTTTTAGAAAATTCTTTATTAATCATATTTTTTCCAAAAACTATGTAATTATATATATTTGACTTAAGCAAAAAATTGATCTTCTAGATAATAAATGACGATTCTGTATCATAAACTGATATTTTAAAAAGATTTGTAAAATAAAATTTGAAGATTTATTTTTCTCTCTTAATGTTGTTTTCGAGTTCAGCTTCAAATGTTGTATTATTATTATTTAAAATACTCCTTTTCACATAATTTAGATTACATGCACATAATTCTTTCTTGTTGTATAAATGAATTTATTTCAATTTACTTTAGCAACTGAAGACCCAATATAGACGAGTAGAAATGTAGACTAAAGGATTAAAAAATTAACAACTCTAATGTTAAGAATATATTTATTCTAATACTTATTTATATGTTATCTATTTTTTTAATCCTTATCATTTAAGGTTTTTAGGTTTAATAGATATTTTAGTGAATGCTTTCGAGCGGGCAAGTTGAAATTTGTTCCTTTATATCATAGAATACAAAGCAAATTCTGTTGGAAGGGAAATAAGTTTACCCAATATGCAATTTCTTGTATTCATGATATTTATATATTGTTTGAAACAACACAGATTAAAAAGGTAATAAATTATTAGCAAGAAAACAATATTTTCATCATTTGCAAAACATTAATAAAATGCATGATTTGCAAAAATGTATAGCAAAATTGTCAAACTCACTAATAGTAATATTTCGTTCATGTAATACATATTCTGCTTATATTCAGATGATTTGCTATATTTTAAAATAAGAGAAAAATGAAAATTGTTACTTTCGAATGTCCAATGCTTAAATAAGGCTTTCAAAAATGCCTAATTTGTTTTTCTGCATGACTTCCTTCAAAATAATGACTATTATGTATTATATTTGATTTATTATGCAAAAAAATTGCTTTTTGATTGGAATACATTTAGATTCAAAACATTTTGTTGTCTAGAGATATATCAAATGATAAAAAAAGAAATTTATTATATATAATACAATATAAAATGTTATCAAAATGCACTTTGATATCCATCCGTTTCTGTGAGTTTCTTTATATAAAATTACAAAATTCAACATTGCGTAATTTTAATGCAAAATATCAGCATATTTTTCTCTATATTTACATTTATTTAAAACAAATACTGCATATTATATTGCAAAAGAGATACAATATTAATATCTAAGAATATTATTTATTTTGCTTAGTGCAAAATTACTTTGTCGCAAAATATTAATACAATCTTTCTTGGTATTTTATTTTGTTCGCTTTTAACTGTCAACATAATAAAGATAGATTTATCAGAAATGCACTGAATGCACAAACTATTAAATTATAGGAATTTTTCACTGAAATGTATCATTAATATTTTCAAGAAAATTTCCGTATATTTTAATAAAAAAATGTTTATTTTGCACGGGTTTTTTTGGACAAATAGCCAAGAGGAAAGAAATAATTTAAATACATATTCACACACACACACGCACACACATTCACACGCACTCACATACACAAACTCCCACACTCAATTACATATTTTGTTCAATATTTCTCTTAAATTAAGTATTGAAAAATACCGAACAAATTGGGATCGAGTTGAATTGCGTTGTATCTCAAATCAGTGTTGCACTCTAATATTTAGGATACGTTATCTTAGAAATAACACGAAACTTGAATATGTGAAGTTATATTGGTACTGAATTCCCCATACGATAACTATATGAGGTATCGTAAATAATAAAAAATAGACCATGCATATATATAAATATATAATACAGAAAACTAGGTTCAAAAAAGACTGTTTAAAAGTTTATTTATTTGAAATGATGTAAATAACATAAAAATACAGATGAGAGTCGGTATTACGGAAAAGTCACGTTGTAATGGGTATATTCACGTTCAACCACTTGGGGAATAATGGGTCTTTAAATATTATTCTATTGACAACTTTCCTACAAAGAAGAAGGCGTGATTATTCAAATCAAGGCTTGTATTTAAAACTTAACTTTCAAGCTCGAGGAGAGGGAAATTAGGAGCTAAAATCATTACGCTTCGTATATTATTTGATTAATATTAATATTGATGATTTGATCATTTAGTTGTTAAATTGTATTTGTTTGGTTTAAATTAGATTGCATTAGAAATTATCTTCAATTATAAGAATGTGTATTGCCTGGACGTGCTAAGTGTAAGTGACCCGAATTATTAATATATCTCCAATTATCTCGTCTATCTCGCTATTGCTCTCCATATTTATCAATTGGTGCATTTCTTAATTTAGATTGTTGAATCTGTGTCGTTGTTGTAAATAGAATTGCTAATAAATAGAGTTTATGATGACTATGTCTATGACCATTTTACACTAATGGATGGGGTAGCCCATCTATTAGAGTGTAACGTGGAATACCGAGGTTCTAGCTCTGTTTGTAACTGCTAATGCATGGGGAAACTTTGAACAACTGAAGAAAGACTCTCGTGATGTATTGAAGTGAGAGTTGACCACGTGTGTTGTTTCTGTACAAAATCGTAGTTAGTAATAATGTGGTAGTATGTTGGCTGATCATGTTTGTACTTCAGTTTAAAGGTTCACTTTCCAAGATGGTGTGTTGGGTATTATGAAATACGACAAAATATGCTGAAGCAAAATTATTTAAAAAATGAGTTTGGGGTATAATATTGCTAGATAAACAATAATAATGAAGAGTAATATAGCCTCATTTAAATCTAAATATCATGTTTTGAATGTTTAATTCATTGGAATGGAGGGAAAACATAAACAACAGGCAGGAAAGCTGGATCTTTTCTGAAATAACGTTCTAACCATATAAAAAGTACTAGATGATAAACTAAAAGAAGAAACCAGAGGTTTCTGAAAATAAAAAAGAACCGTCGAAGCCATTTGGTATGAAATCAGACCGAACTTCTTAGGTTTAAAGATGGCTCCAGAATTAGCTGCAATCAATCGTTCCATTCTGATGGAACATCTGTAATGGACTTCATGCTATCAATTAAAGAACTGGAAAACAAAGACGCTGAAAGTATCTTCTGTAACGAAAAATTCTCCAAAATTCAACGAGGATAAATTTGAATTATGTTTTCAGGGGTCTCATCTTGAATGTACTAAAGAAAAGAAAGAATATTATATTTGTGGGTTTTGTAAATATACTCGAAACAGAAATTAGATTCGCGTATTGTTAAAAATATTTCTTTTACAGTTAAAAATGACTACATGTTATTAAATCTTGATTAGTTTTCCAATGGCTTAAACCACCCCTATTTCATATTACGCTTCATTCATCAATTTTTTTAAAAAAAATACTAAATTTTTTATAACGAGATACATATTATTCCTTTTCCTTATAGCAGCGGCTCTTAAGCTGTAGTTCGTAGGCCCCTGTGGGTCCATAATGCATTTGTGGGAGGTCCACGAAATTCTTCATGTAACGTTGGGATTTCCCTCTTTTTCAGACTCTGAAATACTTCGTGAAGAAATTGAAAGATGCGCCATATTATACTAGATCACTAAACAGTCCCCAATGGAAAACTCTACCAGAACTTTTATTTTGATCAAGAATATTAAGTTGAGGAGTGTTATTCAAAATATTGAGGTGTCATCGACGTCAAAAGATGTGCCGCGGTGATCTAAAGTATAAGAACCGTTGGTTTATAGTATATATGCGTGAGGATGATAGAAATTTTTATCAAAAGCCAGTAAAGTTATTTTTGGAAATGTAAATCGTATTTCACAATACCCGATTTGTGACAAATCTATACGGAACTTTATCACTAACCTTCTGAGACGTCTTTTTTAGGGAAATTTAATTCCCTACCTATTTCCAATCAACTCCAAAAAAGAGGACATGGATTCCTTGTTATGCAGATTAGATAAAGTATTTAAGTCAAACGGAATAGTAAAGTGAGAGACAGTAGGAGAGAGAGATTGAAGCAGGAAGTTATAATAGTGAAGTTAGAGATTTATTATTGAAGATTTCTAGGTGGATAAATTAGGCACAGGAAGAGCTGAGATTCAGTGTGGTAAATATTGATTTATAATTAAAGTCTCATCAAAGTTTTATATTAGGAGTGAGATTAAAGTTAAATGTTCAGTAGGAACATTATTGAATATAATTCTGGGATCTCTTATTGCGGTAATCTCTGCGTGATCAATATTCTAATTTTTAATTAATTGGATCATTAAATATTTAAGTTAATATAAAGGAAAGTCCCTTTTAAACCTCATAAAGCTATTTTGATTTATTTGTTATTAAAAGTCTTTGATTCTATTTGGGAAAGATAACCAAATAAAGAAAGTTATTTATAAAAATGGCTACTGGTTCTTTTTTTACTCAAAATTATTCTCGTTCTTAAAGTGAGATCCAAGGGGATCTCTTCACAGATTCTCATCTACTCCAAAACGACATTTTTGAATGACAAAACGACATTTGAATCTCATTCATTTAATGAGATTCAAAATCCTTCCATTGTAGAGGTGCTGAAGTCTAAAGGATTAGTTGTCAGTTGAAATTATATTCTCATTTTCGACCGTGGCTCAAAAGTTAGAGGTATTTTGTAGATATCACCAATGTGTTTCCATGGGGTGATATTCACAAAACAATCAAGCAAATAATTGATAAGTCAAACCATTGCCTTCCTTTTCGAAGTGACTAATGTTAGCAGGGCAATACAAAACAGCAACTTGAAGCTGCACATAAAAGCTTTAAGATATATTATTCTGATTTCATCATCCACCATTGGTCATCTATTTTCTGAAACTTGAGACGTTGTTGAACAATTCTGGAGTACATTGCAACACGTTGCATAAAAGAGATTTCGATCACATAGCACCACAAATAGAAGAATAAAATAACTCTAAAAAAAGGTTGTCGCAGTTTTAAAACCTTAGTATTTAAGAATGCATAATTTAAGTGAATATATTAAAACAACAACATGAGTTTATAAGTAAATTAGATGAAATTTAAAAAATTTTATTTATATAAAACACCCTGTAGGAAACATAATGGGAATCTATATTACAGGAAAATATAGTATATTACATATCTTTTTCTGTGAATAATAATTATTATTGGGAAAGATGTGCATTTTTTTAAAAAAAAATAAAGGAGTAAATTGATGTAAGCAAAATCTAAAATATATGTAGTGTTTTTTAAAAGAAATTGAACTGAGTTGTTATTCGCAAAGCATATATCTATGTTAAAGTAATCTTTTTATTTATAATATTTTAGTAACATTAAGGGGACTCGGCACCTTTTTTCAATTTTTTTTTATTTAAGGGTTTTAAAATATTTTTTTTGTATATTATTAACAGTTACTACTAAACTAAGAAATTTCACCATGAAAAAAATTCCTAAATTTAAAAAAAATTTAAAATTTAAAGTTTTTAAAAAATTTTTACCGATTTTCAAAATTCTTCTTCTTTTACAATTATCATTATTTTGACACCAAAATTTTTTTTGGGATTTATTAGACTATGAGTAATAACTTTAGGGATCGATTTTGCAACAAACAAATTAGTTTTGGAAAAAAAAAAATAAAATGTAAACATTAATGGAAAAAAAGCTAAAAAAACATGACTTCTGCTACATTTTCTTTTATAAAATTTTTTTTTATTCAAAATATTAAAAAATGGATCCCTAATTTAATTAAGCACATTGTAATAAAGATACACCAAAATTCAAGTTGTTTGATAAATATCTGTAGAAGTTTTGTACTTTTAAAGACCATGATTTCATGAAAAAACTCGAACTGAGAAAATGCATTTTTAAGAATACCAATCAGCAAATATATATCAAAACAATGTCTAAATTTTGTAATAATTTTTCAATATGTTGTATAAATATATACCTTTAAAATAAAACATAATACAATTCAATTTCAAAATATTAAACAAAAATATAAGCTTTTTTTAAAGTGCCTGTCTGTGAGCCCAAAATTACGAAAAATAGGAAATATCATTGTGACTTATTTTTACAAGAAACATCTATGAAATATATTAAAAAATAAATGAAATACATGAAATAAATGTAATAAAAATACATGAAATGTACAATAGAAAATTTAAAAGCTTTTATAAAAATAATTTGCTACTTAAATCAATATCTAAAATAAAATAAAAGTAAAACAAATTTATGCTAAAATGTATTATTTTTCAAAACAGGTTTGTTTTAAAATTGGCCTGCGCCATAAGTCATTCCTTCTCTCCTCCTAGCTAATAACTCTTTTTTTATGTATTGCTTTTTTAATAAGTTTAAGAGCCGGCTTATTACTGGCATTTTGACGACGTTTTCTAAATTTTTGTTTTCGACAATCTAAGATAGTAGCAAGTTGTTTCGTTGAACCTCCAGTAGCTACACCCATAATGCTTTCTGTGTTTCTACAATGGTGCGTACTGTACCCTTATTGTATTCGCAGACAGCTTCTGTTACTGCCCGCTTAACACGTCTTTTGTTTACGAAAATTTCTTTCGGACACTTTGCCCAAATCATGCTATGCAAACTTTCGTTTGCATTTTGTGTTCCACATCGAATGCATCTTTCTAACAATTCATTAGATGCAAGTCTTTGATAAATCGGTAGAATTTTTGTAAGAAACTTTTCATTTATTGGTGTTCCTACATTTAATTTATGATTGTTAGGTTTTTCCCCATTAGCAATCGCAGATTGGTAGAAACACCATGAGTTTTCTCCTGCAGGACACTTCGAATGTTGAGGTTTAGCATCTGTAGAAATGCTATGCAACAATGTAGCATATATTGCTGTTTTCATAGCATTCACATCCCCTTTGTTTCTCAAAATAGCCTTTTGGTAGTAAGTAGTTAATTTTTTAATCGTGGCTTCTTTCAAACTACCATGAGCTTTACCACCTAAAGAAATACCTTGAGCACGACAGTCTTTTACAGTAGATCTCAAAGCTGTTCCTAACCGCTTACTAACATGATTAATACATTCTTCCTTTTTTATCACAATGTCAGGTCCATACACTTTTTCTCGCACAAGTAGTTAAACGTTTTACAATCACCATCGGATAATACTGTAATATAACGGAATCAAGTGATGTGGATCTTTTCCACAAGGTTAATGCAGCTTCCATTTCCATTGATGTAGATGAGCCCAAGTGATTTATATCACATTCGCTTTTATGTCCTTCATACCATATGCTGAATTCAGCACTTGACTGGCCTAGCTTATTTTTTGCCACAGAGCAATGACGACACACCTTACTCATCACTTCAAAGTCAACAACATATCCGGTGAGCATATCTATAACACATCCTACACCGATAAGTGAGGTGTGACCACGAGTTAGCCACGTTCCATCAAAACTAACACTTAAGTCTGTGATTTCAGCTCCATTCTCGTACACATTTTTAATTTCTCGGTGGATTTCCGCAAATATGTTTTCAGATGCCAGAGTATATGCATTACCCAGCCGTCTCGCACACTTCCCATATGTAGTTGATGAAAAAGGATCTATATTCATCACCATACAAAATTTTTCTATAGCTGAATAACCTTTCCCAATATGTGAAAAAGCTTGAGTTATTCTCAAATTCACATCATGGCTGGTCTGAACAGACTTTAGAGATGTGTTTACAACAGTTTTGTTTTCATCACAATTGCTACACAATAGTTTTAAATTGTATGAAAATCCCAACTTGGCTCCAAGCTCCAGTTTCAAAGTTTGTTTTTCACAATATTGGCACTTTGCACTTCGAAGAAGATTGTTAACTTGGTTAAAGTCCACCAATATATAATTTCAATAGCAGAGGTATCCTTTTTTACCACAGTGTTCAATTTTTCCAGGCGTACATTTGAAAAAACTGAATTTTTGTTCACTTCACAATCAACTTTCGCTTTACACCATCGCTTTTCATTCATTTGCAAAGCACGTACTGAACGTTTTCTAAGAGGCATAATTGAGATAAGAAATAATAAAATGAATGAATGTATGATTGAAGTAGCATTAAAAATTATGATTGAAGTAGCATTAAAAAATGCTGTTTTAGGTTTCTATGAAGTTAAAAACTAATGAAACTAAAAATCACACAGCAAGCGAAAATGGCAAAGCTAATGTAAATAAACAACTTTGCTGATAGTTACAGTCACAGCTTAACGGATTCCTCTGCTTCTCTGTAATTTTTAATGTAAAATAATAGATTTATTCTCAAGTAAAAAAATGTAAACATTGAGGTGGGCGTGGCATTTAAACTGCTGACAGAGCTGTCAAAATATTTAAAATGCATTTTACTGCGTTTAAAATAATCAGATCGTTTCAAAACTTCCCTCAATTGTACTAAAGGTATCAAACTACATTTTAAACTAAAAATTGAAAAATCGATATTTTCATCGATTTTAGGTTTTTGAAAGGTGCCAAGTCCCCTTTTAATCAAGTATGGATTAACCTAATTTTTCAAAGATTGGTTTTGTGTAATTTTGATGAATAAATACAAATTAGGAATACATTTTCAGATATATAAGCGCTAAATACTAATGGTAAATTTTGGCTTCTCTATCGTACAACCCATTTTTTTTTATCTGTGTTGATTAATTCATTTTTTCTGATCAAAAATGCATTTTATATTTTTTCTTCTATATCGTCATATTAAAAAATCTACTGATTTAATGTTAAAGTAAAAAACGTAACTTATTTCTGGAATTTAATGGTTATTTTAAACTTTAAAATAACTGTAATATATAAACAGATGTATGAATTGCAATATAGTACAAATATTCAGGAAAGTGGAGACATTTTTCTGTGTAAAAATGCATAGTTCAGGGTCTCTTACACTTGGAAAAGACAACCGTAAGTTATTTCCTTCTGTTTTGAGAGATATGGAAGTACAAGAAGAAAGTGATAAAATTGCCGCACAACTTTTACAATTTATACATTATTCCGATAACGAAAATTTGGTAAAAGAACGACTTTCCTTAGAGCAAGCTTACATTTCAAAGGATTCAAAATACAGTGAAATACGTTTAACGTGGAAACGCTTCAGATTACATATCGGTTAACACGAAGTAAGTCGCTCATAACTACTATGTATTTTCATGAAATTTTTCTGTTTACCCGAAACGAAAATTTCTTAAGGTATCCGCCAAAGTTCGGAAACGCGATTTTAAAAAAGTGCATAAATGGATAATTTTCATTATATTTAGTGTCACTCAGATTAGAATACATGCATAGAATTGTTTTAAGGACATTGTTAGATTTGTAAGTTCATTTAAAAGTAAAATGATTGGCTTACCTTTTTTCCCGGAAAGCTAAGTTTAAATAAATTCACCAACATTAATTCTGAAAATGAGAAACAATAGATGACTCCTTTTGGGGATTTTCTTGAGATTTATTCGACTTGAATTCACACCACAAAATTAACCATCTTTATTCGATTTTCGAACTGACTCAATTCGCCTAAAAATGGCGTTACAGAAAACAGATACATATTTTTTAAAGTCTTTGTCGTGGCGCCCTCTGTTGACGGTAGTTGTAAACATACTCCCCCCGCCTGGACTATCAGTTCAGTCTTCAGTTGGCAGTAGGCAACACTTCGTAATAGGACGTCTGAATTGTCCTCGTTGGGTCTTGACATCCACGACTCGAACAGCACCATCGTCTCCTGGAAATACTTGAACAACTCTGCCTAGGCTCCATTGCAGAGGTGGGAGATTGTCCTCCTTCACAAGGACCATATCGTTGACTTTCAGGTTTCGTCTTGGTTTATTCCACTTGGTTCTTTGTTGTAATTGATTTAGGTACTCCAGGTGCCATCTCCTCCAGAACTGACTTCGGAGATGTTGAATTAAATTCCATCGCTTCTTTAAGCACGCTGGTTGTGAAGGGACCTCTTCTGGAAAAGAAGCCATTGGAGCACCAATCAAGAAATGTCCTGGCGTAAGAGGTTGCAGGTCTTGAGGGTCATTAGACAGAGGAGTTAGAGGCCTTGAGTTTAAGCATGCTTCAATCTGCGTTACCAATGTCACAAGCTCTTCAAAGTTCAGAACAGCTGATTTCATTGTTTTAATTAGAAGCTGCTTGGTCGACTTGATGCCAGCTTCCCAGAGTCCGCCGATGTGAGCTGCCGTGGGAGGTATGAAGTGCCATGTAATGGATTCTTGAGTTACAAAGTTCTGCACTTCAACAGATTTGATTAGCTTTAACTGTTCCTTTAAATATGAAGAGGCTCCTTTGAAGTTAGTTGCATTGTCGGAAAACATGTTGGTTGGTTTTCCTCGTCTGGATATGAAGCGCCGGAATGCTGCCAAAAAGGCATCTGCTGAGAGGTCCGAAACAACCTCAAGGTGCACAGCCTTTGTGGCCATGCAAATGAAGAGTGCTAGGTAGGATTTTAATTTTCATTTGCTTCGAGAAACGTTGGGTTTGGTGATGAATGGTCCTCCAAAGTCGATGCCAACGTTTAAAAACGCTCTGCCAGCACTGAGCCTATTTGCAGGCAAATTCCCCATGAGCTGCTCACCCGATTTAGCTTTGAAGCGAAAGCAGGTTTGGCACTTGGATAAAAGTCTTCCGACTACTCCTCTGCCAGAAGGAATCCAGAATTTCTGTCGAATGCAGCATAAGGTAAGTTGAGGTCCACTGTGCAAATTGATATGATGAAAATGCTGAATGACCAGATTAGTGAGGTGATGGCTCTTAGGAAGGAGAATTGGGTGTTTTTGAATTGGACTCAGGCTCGAATTTTTTAATCTTCCTCCAACTTTGATTATTCCATCGGTGTCCAGAAAAATACTTAGAGGCAGAAGCTTGCTGCTGTTGGGAAGAGGATGTTTCTTATTTAAGAGTTGAATTTCGGAATGAAACTGTGATTCTTGTACAGTTTGAATAACTATCTTGGTAGCATCATCTACCTCTTTTGATGTTAGCACACCAGTAACTCTAGATAATCTGCAATTTTTGATGTATCTTTTACACCACGCTATGACTCGAATTAAACGTGAGAAGGATGAATACCTAGCTATGATTTCCAATAAATAGCTGCCTTGACTTGATGTTGAGACATTAGTAAGAACGGTGGATGATTTCTCCTCACATTTCACGTCTTCTTCACAGGAAGTCGACAAATCAATTGATGGAAAGTGTAAAGAATCCTGACTTAGCCACTGTGGCCCAGACCACCACAGTTTATGAACTTTTAGCTTGGAAGCTGCAATACCTCGTGAAGCACAATCGGCAGGATTTTCTTGACTCTTCACATGATGCCAGGATGCTTCAGAAGTCATTTTTTGAATTCTTGAGATACGATTGGCAACAAAGATTTTCCATCTGCTGGGAGATGATTTTAGCCAATCCAAAACAATTTGGGAGTCTGAGAAAAGAAATGACTTATCGATTTGAATTACTTTTCTCAGAGATTCTAACACAACAACGTAGAGTTCAGAAAGAAGCAGAGCTGCCAAAAGTTCGAGTCTGGGTAAGGTTATCGATTTTACAGGAGCTACTCTTGTCTTAGATGTTATCATTGAAACATGGACTTTTCCGGTAACCAGCTCAGTTCTTAAGTAGAAAACAGCAGCGTACGCACGTTGGGAGGCATCACAAAAACCTATAAGAAGAACTCGCTTTGCTGTAGCGTCTTCTGCAAGGTATCTTGGAATCTGAATCTCTGCTAGGTGCTTCATTTGATTCTTGAATTTCGTCCATGATTCGAAAATGCAGTCTGTGACAGGATCATCCCAAGAGATGTTTTCTTTCCAGATATCTTGCATCAGGATCTTCAACTGAATTGTCGTTGGGGACAGGAATCCCAAAGGATCATAAATCTTAGCGATGGTGGATAAGAGTTGCCGTTTGGTTGGCCTAACTTCATTTGGTGGACTTATGTTGATTCTGAATGTGTCTTCCTTGGAATTTGTTCCTGTTATAAGATCATCTACATAGAAGTCCTCTAGAGCAACTTTAGATGCCTCTGGAAACTTCTTGATTTCTTCTTCAGCTAGCTGCTGAATTGTTCTAATGGACAAATATGGAGCACAAGCTGTCCCATATGTTACAGTGAGTAATCGATACTCTTTTAACGATTCTTCAGGTATCTCCCTCCAGAATATTCGTTGAAATTCTACATCATCTTCATTAACTAGAATTTGCCTAAACATCTTTTCTATATCGCCTGTTAAAGCAATCCTGTGACATCTGAATTTTAATAGAATATTAAATAGTTCATTTTGTAACTTGGGGCCTGTATGAAGAATGTCATTTAAGGATAAGTTCGAATCAGTTTTGGCAGAAGCATCAAAGACTACCCGTAACTTAGTAGTCTCGCTCTGTTCCCTAACAACTCCAAAATGGGGTAAATAAAAACACTTAGAAGATGGTTTCGAAAGTTCTGAATTCGGGACAAGTTGCATATGGCCTAGATGTTCATATTCTTGCATGAATTTTACATATCTATCTCTTAACTCTGGATTGGCCTGAAGGCGCTTCTCCAACGAGAAGAATCGTCTCTTGGCTTGTACTTTAGAATCACCCAATGCATTGTCGTTTTTGAAAGGAAGACTTACAACATATCTACCATCACGATTTCTCCTTGTGTGATCGAGGTAGAATTTTTCGACTCTTTGATCTTCTTCTGAGAGGTTACTAGCATCTGGAATTGACTCAACTTCCCAGAATTTGGCTATTTGATTTTGTAAGTCAAGCAATGCATGGCAATTGATTAAAGACATTACCTTCTTTTTCGCTCTGACAGGCTGTGGGAACTTTTTCAGAAAGCAACCAGCCTAACTTGGAGTTTAGAGCAGATGGTTGATTTTTAGTCCCAGATATTTTTCCATACAGAATTAAATCAAAGAATACATCAGCTCCCAGAATCATATCGACAGGTCGACTAATATAAAACGAAGGATCAGCCAACTGTAGTCCATTAATGTGAGGCCAATCGAATTTTGAAACTATGAAGTTAGGCAAATTACAAGTGAGTTCCTTTACTACTAAAGCATTTACGGCAAAGATATCCTGACTAAAATGAGGAGAAAGTTGAAGTTCTACTCGTTTAGTAGCATAGGCAGCAACTTTGTTATCTAAACCCAAAATAGTATTTTCTGACTCATAAAATGGAAGGTTTAAATTTTTTGAGCATGATTCTGTAATTAGAGAGGTCTGAGACCCGCCATCAATCAAGGCTCGACAGTTTACATACTGTCCTTGACTATTCTTAACTCTAACAATGGCTGTAGAGAGCAAAATTGAATTGGAATAATTCATTTGTCCTGCAAGGCAAAACTGTTCCTGAGATGTAGCCAATGGCTGAATTACATTCTGGTCACTAGTAGCAGCTAGATTTTGGTTTGAATTACTAACAGGGATTTCTCTAGGACTACTTTGGAACTGGTGAAGTACGGTGTGATGTCTTTGCTTGCAAGCACGACAAGAAGTTGTAAATTTGCATGAGGAAACATTATGATTCCCTCGCAGACAATTAAAGCATAACTTTGACTTTTTAACAAAATTCCAGCGATTATTTATATTCATCTTTAAAAACTTTTCACATCTATGTAATGAATGAGAGGAAAAACAAAGTTTACATGAGTCATCTGACTCTACAGTAGTTTTAAGTGAATAAGGCTTGTGAGATACTTTATTTGATTTTCGTTGAGTGGTGTAATTTTGATACCTTGAAGACTTCTGGCCTGCTTTTCAAGAAATGAAAGAAATTTATTTAATGAAGGAAAATTTTTATCTTCAAGGGTTAATTCCCATTTGACTTTGATAGAATCTTCCAACTTATTTTGAAGAGAAAATACTAATAGAAGTTCTACCAATTGATTGCATTCTAATCCTAATGTTTTAAAATTTCTGAGTACTTCATTACAAACGTCTATCATGGCCCAAATTGATTCTGAAGTGGGTTTAACATTTCTTAGAGAGAAGAACCTTTTGCATTGGGAAAATGCCAATTCTCTCTGATTATCATACCGATTCAACAGTGTTTCCCATGCTTGTTTATAATTTTCATGAGTTATTGCGAATCCTTTTATTAATCTAGAAGCATCTGAAGTGACAGCATTTTGTAAATATTGCAATTTTTGAATATCTGTTAAAGATTCATTAGAATCAATTGAACTAGAGAATATAGATTTAAAACTCAACCAAGAGTTGAAGTCACCTGCAAATTGTGGAAGATCATATTTAGGAAGATTTATGTTAGAATAAGCATTCACTTTCGATTTATTTTCTTCGAATTGTAGTTTGCTATTAATACTAGTCAAATATGACTCAATTTTTTCTAATGCCAAATCAGCCAAATCTTTAGAATTAGTAAAGTTTTCATATTCCACATCTTCCACAAATTCTTCCAAAACAGAAAACTCATAATAATTGTCTTCTAATCTTTCTAGACATTTTAATATATTACATTTTAAGGCAAAAACTCTCTGAATATTATCAGATTCTATAACATTATCAACATTTTCAGAATACCTTTTGATTTCTTTTATCTGAGTTTGGAACACTAATGGTGTTTTACTTTTTCCTTTAGTAGGAGCCATCTTTTAAATAATAACTCAATGCAACTATAGAACTCAAATACAGCTTTTCAGAATTAGTTACTATAAATATACAGTCACTCAGAATAATAAACAAAATCTTCGAATTTACTAATTCAGATTTCTTGCATTTCGAATTCACAAATAATAATAATAATAATTTTCGAATTAATTGACATACGTTTCTTGACTCAAATAATAGAATAATAAACACATCAAAAGATTAAGAATTCTTTCAGGCGAATTTCATTTTCAGAATACATCTAGTTTCGATTATATAAGATCATTATCGTTTTCGATTCTAGTAAGAATAATAAACATTCTACTTTCCAGGAAATGATCTACTGAATTAAACTTGATTTATGACGCATACATCAACAATGAATAAACATTCCTCACTGGTGGCTCCATGTTAGATTTGTAAGTTCATTTAAAAGTAAAATGATTGGCTTACCTTTTTTCCCGGAAAGCTAAGTTTAAATAAACTCACCAACATTAATTCTGAAAATGAGAAACAATAGATGACTCCTTTTGGGGATTTTCTTGAGATTTATTCGACTTGAATTCACACCACAAAATTAACCATCTTTATTCGATTTTCGAACTGACTCAATTCGCCTAAAAATGGCGTTACAGAAAACAGATACATATTTTTTAAAGTCTTTGTCGTGGCGCCCTCTGTTGACGGTAGTTGTAAACAGACATTTTGACAAAAAAATTATATAAATATAATATTTTTACAAAAAATTAACTTAGAATAATCTTTTTTGCAAATGTTCTCCTTTTTGGAAAAATAGTTCTATTATAATAATAGTTTGCCTGCGCAGACCTCTCTACAGAGGCTCAACTAGAATTTTTGAAAAATTCACATTATTTTCAGAGTTATCACCAATTTAAATAATTATTCGCGTTTTTTTCTTAAAATTGCTCCCCTCTGTTGCAGTAAAATATGAATAAACCCACTTCTAAGTTATATATTTCAAAAATTCTAGTTGAGCCTCTGTAGAGAAGTCTGAGCTATATGCAGGCAAAATATTATTCTAATAGAATTATTTTTCACAAAAGGAGAACATTTGGAAAAAAGATTACTCTAAGTTAATATTTTGCCAAAATATTGTATTTAAATTAATTTTTTTTTGTCAAAATGTCCTTAAAACAGTTTTATGCATATATTCTAATCTAAGTGACACTAAATATCACGGAAATTATCAATTTATGCTCTTTTGAAAGTCACGATTCCGAACATAGTCGGATACTTTAACAGGAACATAATTCTCTTTTCGATAAGAACAAAATATGGATAATACCAGGTGCGCATTATGACGGATGACACTTAAGGAAATGTTTGAAAAATTTCTGGATTGCTGGAATGACGTACTATATCTCCGGAAGAATTCGTTGAAGAAGATGATGATAATGAGTGTACAGCCCTAATTATGGCAGACAAAGACATTGGTGAAGATTCCGATTATGAAAATTAAATGAAAAATACAACTCCTGTTCCCACGTCATCCAAAATGAGGAACATCATGAAAAGTTTTCGCAGTTATTCAGATGCTCATATCAATGGTGAAATGAATAACAACATGGCGACGTTGAACAATTTATATATAATTTCCTGTTTAATAATAAACAATGCAAAAAATATCAAATTATTTTCTAAAGGTTTAATAAATGTTTTGTTTTTTTAAAAAAACTGGAAATTTTTGTAGAGTAAATTTCAGTAAGTTCTTGTGAATGTTTTTCTTTCTTTTTTTTTTTTTTAAATACATGCATATGTACTAGAATGAACTTAATTTTGTTGAATGCATGTTTATTTTTTAGTTTGTTTTTTTTTTCATTTACAATATATTTTTACACGAAATTCTTTAATTCGAAGAAATATTTCCGTCCTTTCAATCTCGTGTTAAACGATTTTTTAAATGTTCATCAATTCAAAACACACAGACATTTATCTTTCTTATATTTTTTTCTTCCTTTTTTAAACTCTAAAACAAATTGTAATTTGTAGTTCACCAAAAGATGAACACACTTGCCTCATTATTAAACAAATGCAAGTTTCTGGAAAATGAGGTCATTGAATTGCATAATTTGTAGTAGTAGTATAAATAATCTGCACAGTCATGTTACATAAAAAACAAAATTTTTATCAATATAAATCTATTTAGTTGCTACATTGATTTTTCAAAGTCGTTTTGTAGTCATCATTCAAAATGCATCGTTGCATCTTCATTTTCAGAAATTGTAAGAATATCAGAACATTTAGTATTCTGATCGTCACCCTTTTCGTCTCAAAAGACAAAATTTGGATTTTTTGATGAAGGAAACTGCATATTAGGAGTTGCCAATAAATGTAATTTAATACGCATTTGTTCTTGGATTTACAACACTGAATCTAATGGTCTCTTGGGTAAGTAAATTATGTTTTACTCAGAACTTTAAGAGGTCTTTTGAAATTAATAACATATTTCTAAGCCCAATGGAATTTTAAAAAGTTTTTGAAGTGAATAAGAATATTTTTTTACATAAAGCAACTAAACTGTTCTGCAAAAATATGAGTTATTTTATTCTTATTTTCTTGAAGTACATACGATTTATCAATTTATTTTTTAATGGAAATTCTTTACTAAAATGAATATCAGATTTAAAAAAATTTCAAAGGAATATTTCTTTTTCCAATAGAATCAGAATGTGAAAAATATTCATACTTTTGTTAAGAATAGCTGAGTCGTATTACTCTCTCTATATTTTTTTATCTTATTTTTTGTTGCTTTCATAAAAAAGCATTAAATCCAAAAATTCAAGGGTTTTTGTTATTTTTCATGAAGTATTCATTTTATTTTAATAAAATATTTCTTCTTGAATGGGGGAAAATTCAATGTTAATTAAAAATACTTTCATTTATGAACACCATATCCTGCTTAGAGCAATTTAGGCTAATAAAACTTTATAAAAAATTTTTCTTGAAAAATTACCAGGGTTTTATATTTATAAAATTACGTGTCATTAGAAAAAAAGGATTTTGTGATATTGAATATTTTTAAGTAAGTAAAAAAACCTTTAAAAATACATAATGTGAGGTATTTAATAATAGTTAATTAGTCAGAACAAAAACTTATTTCAATGTTGGGCAATTATTTACTCAAAATATTGGAATTTAAGAAGTAAGAAAAAAGCGGCTAAAAACAAGAAATATTTGAACCCAGTAAAATACGTAACTCTATTTTGTAACTGAGGTTTAAAAAAATGCTTGAATTCAATTAAACAACCATATAAAAATACACACAACTAATGAGATTCAAAATTAATTAATAAATCATTTTCTCAAAAAAACATTTATTTTAAAAGACGATGACGTGATTTTCCTTTAAAATTGAATGTAGTGTGCTAAGCAAGTTTAAAAAATTCTTCCCAAAAAATATATGACTATCATCATGATTTAAGAAAAAACTTGATGAAATTCATTAATTTAATTATATTGTAACAAACAAGCAGAAGATGTTTATTCAAGAATTAATAAGTAAAAACTGAATAAGTGAAACCATAGTGCATTTATTTAACTCATTTTAAAGCTGATACAAACATAAAAATAAAAGTTAAGTCTTATCTCTGTCATAAGTACAATTAAGCTATTTCGCATTGTAAGATTTTTTTCTGTTCTACGGATACCTTTTTTTCTTCTTTTCTTTTTTTTCGGGGAATCTCATGTTCATTTAGATTCAAAAAAGTTCACATACACGTTTTAAAAAGAAAAACAGTAAGTAAATGTGCATTAAAAATATTGAAATTTAAATAATAACAAAACAAAACTGCGTGAAAAAAAATCAGTAACTTTATTCAATAATCAATGCTATTCCTTCTTCTAAAATCGTGCATATAAAGAAACATTTTGAATTAATTTAAGTGATCACTTCAAAATGAACACTTGGTGTATATCGAAACTAATCAATAAAACTTTTTGGCTAAGGAACGATCTGTATTTTAAAATATGCCGATAACAGTGTTTAGACGTTGGTCTAAGATCGGGATGGCAAACCCTCGGCATGCGTGCCACTGAGTGGTTCAGGGGATTTGTAATAATGACAAGTGAAGACTTAATAATAGGAATTTTATTAAATTGAGTTTGTTTTAGACTCAAAAACACTTCAAAATTTATTTTAAATACACTTAAAACATTTACAATAGAAATTTATCATGTAGAGAATGCACCTGTATTGTTGTGTAAGCTGGCTTTCCAGAACATTTTCATTTGCGACACTTTTGAATTCGAGAGAGCATATATTAAAATTAAAGAAAACAATGTGTGGAAATACAGTTTGCGTGTGCATGTGCATGTATGTCAGGATGTGCTGTGCTTGTTAATCTAGAATTAAGATCAGCTATCGGATTTAACTTTTCTTACCGATGTGGGACACTAAAATAATTTAAATTTAAGATTATAGGAAAGCTATTGTATTTTTCGCACCTTATAGCTGGTCATATACCTACTCGTGAACAAACTTTTGCTTTTTTTTTTGTCTTGATTTTGGAGAAAAGAGATTAGCATATTTCACATTAATAACCTAGTAAAATATTACAAGAAGCTATCTAGCTACAATGACCATCACAGAATTTCTGCCTATCTCAAATCTTGGCTTAATAGCAGGTGATTAAAGAAGCATAGCCCTTTTTCTTTGGCAGTTGATTTGAACCTGTTTTTGGTAATGTTGAATCTCACTCCTTAAAGTCCTTTTCCCATTAAAAGTTCGACTCTGATCGAATACATTTCCAGACTGTGTTATTGACCAGAGTGTGTAAAGGATCTAATATAACAAAATTTGCTAGACAGATTGCTCTAGAGACAATTCAAGGTATCCCTCTCTCGGCATTGAAATCTATACTGATGGCAGCATGAGCGACGTTGGTATTTTTGGAAGAGGCGTGCACATTGAGACACCTGATGTTACATTTGACATAAATAATAGGAATATTAACTACTGTTCTGTTTTTAGGTCTGAACTGTATGCAATATATAAAGGATTGAAATTTATTGACGCTGCTTCTGACCTTATCTTCAGGGACATTTGTATTTTAACTGACAGTCGGGCTTTGTATACAGCACCTTTCTCATTGGACAACTGTCGGGGATATGACAAGCCTTAAAATTATGGATGTTGTGTTTCGACTCTCTTCTACACACTTTATTTACTTTCAATGGGTCCCCTCCAATATTGGATTGAATGGTAACAATATAGCCGATAGTTTAGACAAGTCTGTCACTACTGACGCCTTGCGAGGTGACGCATGTCAAACTTTTACTGAACTATCCTTTATTAAAAGGAGGGAATTGAACTATTGAATCTATTAAAGGATGCACTTTGGAGAGTGCCCCTTGGTATTTGGGGAGAAAGCGTCGTTGGTGTCACCAACCTAATATTTCTAGGAATCGGCATACGGCTCTATCGCGATTTTTAGTGGCCACATCAAGTCTCTTACTTTTGAACAGGGCCGGAAAATCTTTCCAGAGTGTCATAGATGCAAGGCTAATCAGGCCTCCCCGTGTCATTTTCTTAATTGTTTGAGGTTTACTTTTAAAAGTTTTTAAGAAATTCCATTTTATTTCTGGATTTCTTGGATATTTTTGGTTTTATGAGGGTTAGCTGAGCTGCACCATCTAGGATAATAAACAACAACATTAATGCAGGAAAATAATCTTCCAAAGTTAATAGGGCTTCGAGCTTAGATATATTTAAAAATTTATTTACCATGTTTGCAAGATTCTTTCAGTGCTAAATTTAATAGTTTTCAAGATAATTAAGAAATGCTGATCTTTTTTCAATTTTCCACCTGAAATCCAAATCAAACTTATTGACCTATAGCACCATACTACACTTAAAAGCAAAAATGAGGAATTATATTGAATTTTTAGAATTTGTACTAACAAGCAATTTTTCAAATTCACTCGATTTGGATGTCAAATATTGTTGTAGACTTAAATCAATATATGTGTGAACAAATCAAATCGAGATATCGTTCAAAATTAACTGAACTGATTAGCAATAAAATCTAAATTTGTGTGCTTTGGTCTCATTTAGTATATCATTTTTAAATTTTCACTACTTAGGCTTGCAGTAAAAATATGATCCTTATGTAAAAACTACATTCTATAAGTAACGTTTATTTCACTTTTTCATTTGTTCGAAAAGTCGAATGGCACGCATAATTATTGTTTTATCTGTTAGTGGTACTCTTCGCAAAAAGGTAAGCCACCCATGGTCTAAGATCGCATCCTTGACCCTAAGAGGCGTGTAGTTCTCTTAGCCCTTCCATCATCACATGCAGACCAAGACCATTCCAAATCCAGTTATATACATATCCATTTCCTTGATGTTTAAGGAATGGTACTTTGTTTCTCGTACTATGCATAAGTGAACACGTCAGAAATCTCAGTGTTCAAATTGAATATTGATTCATCAGTGAAGAGAGAAAAGTTCACTATTCTCTTGTATGAGGAATATTTTATTTGCACCGTACCCATGTTTTACCATTGAATATGTTGTCAGACAAGTTCTTTTGCAATAAATGGGGTGAAAATGAGGCGCATTATTTGTCTTCTGTCATATAACTCCACTTAATTTAGCCTTCGATGAACAATAAACATCAGAAGTAAGATACCAAGACATCATAGAGCTCATTTGCAAGTTGAGAAGCTGTCATTTTTCAGTGTGACTTTCAGTTAAAGCTAAGTTATAGTTCCGGGTGTCCTGTTACTAATTTTCACCATAGTATTCCGGTCTCTTAGAACAGGTTTCGTAATCCACAAATCACATTTCAGAACACTTTAAACCGTAATTTCCGAGTTAGATTTGCTTACCTTCCATCTCCTAACTGTCATCCACCATAATCAAGACATTGTTGTTGATTTATTGTTTGTAAGAAGTTCAAAAATAATTTTAAAACTTCAGAAACATGAAAAAACCCCGCTCTAAATAGTGACTAAAATACATATCTTGTTAGCTTTCTGAATTTATATGCAATAAAAGAGAAATAGATTGAATTTGATCGGAAAAAGAAAAGCAACTTTTCGTTGTTATGCTTACTTTCCTAAAAAGGGCTTAGTAGTTTTTATTCGTCCTACGAATGGTATTTTTTAAATATTACAGGAAATAATATAATGGCCCGCACGTTACAGGTATGTAATAATGAAATACAATACATGGAGATACATATTTACCCACGGTACGCAAACTTTCTATGCCTTGTTTTTTTAATTTTAAAAACTCTTTTTAGTAATTGAAACACTTTAAAACAGGAAAGGATCAAACAATTAACAAGTAGGCTTTGTTGAAATTAGAATTCATTTGGGGTTTCTCTAGAAAAAATAATAGATTATCTATATGTTAAAACAAAAAAATTTACATGCACATATAATAATTTCACAATATCATCAGCTCAAAGCTCCCATAAATTTATTTTTCCGCACTTTGAATTCATAATCATATTATCACTTAAGAAGGGCACACTCATTATCAAAATCTAGCTCTTAACTTTACATTAAAGCAATTGCTTTCATATAAAGTACGGCAGCATTCAGGAAGCTTCTAAGGTTATGCTGCCAAATGATTACTATAGTCCCTTGAGTATCTATTCCTAAGAGCATTTATATTGCAAAATTTGATAACTTGGTAAACTTTAGCAATCAATCTATTTTTGCTAATGCCATGCCTACTTATTCAACATTACCGACGAGATCTCTTTGCCAATTAGCTATCTTTCTGCAAATAATATCCGTCCAGCTAGAAAGAGAATATAGAACAAACATTCCCTACAATATTCGGCACAATAATTTTGGCATCAAGAACAACAGTCTTACTGTACAATAATGCCAAATAATTAAAGCTTCATTAAATGTGAAACAAGTGAGCTGAAATAATTCTAATTTTCTAGGTGAAAAATATTTTGGGGACAACATACTTGCTATATTTCCCTAAAACTCTAAAAAAAAGGTGCGAAATTAGATTACGGTATGCATGAATTATACAATATAATGTAGTCAGCGATCAACTCTACTTAAATCTAAATTTAATTTAACCAAAATTAATTCTTTAAAATAGGTAAATATAGTTTAGGTGAATTATTCTATAAAGTAATACAAAAGTATTACTTGAGCGTCTCAATCACTCAATGATATAAAATTTTCTACTTAACATATTTTTCAAAAAAGACTACATAAATTGCTTTTTGATAGTCATTTTCTTATTCATCAATTATGTGTATGTTATTGCTAAAGCCCGACGACCGTTAAATTGATTATTAACTGATTTGCTCCATTAACGAGTGAAATCAAAGCATTCCCGTATTTTACCCAAGGTAAGGCACATTAATGGCTTCCATATCGCATAAGTTTAAAACTTTGTTCCTCGCATTTCCTTCCCCTCTTCCTTCATTTTTAGTTTGGTTTCGCTCGTCATAGGTTTTTATCTCTCATAATTGGGTCGGCTGCGAGTGCGCTGCTTAGCGATTTCGATTTTTATATTCGTTTCTGCCTGGTAACGCGTGATTTCGTGTAGTGGTTTTTTAAAGCAGATAAATTCAAGTCCTATTATGCAGGCAAGCACTGATTTGACGAGCAAAATTTTTTAAAAAAAATTCTTCGTTAAATACTTTTTATATATAGCAAATGTTCAAAATATAATAATATTTAAATGATAAAATAAAAACACGGTTTAATAGTTGAAGATGTAAAGAGAATAAAAGTTTTCTAGAAAATGTAAATAGTCTCCACATTATTGAATAATTCAAAGGTAAGATATGTGATTTTACAAGGCTGCAAATCTAAATGTTCCACAAATAGATGTACTTTTCGCAAAAACCAATAACTATATACTTCAAAGTCTCATCAATCTTTAGAAGACTTAACTTATATGTATGCAAATGTTTTATCATATGTTTTGTCAAATTCAATCAATTAATTGATATGATATTTTAAACCACTTGTTTCTTTGTATTTTTTGTTCTTTTAATTAATTAATGATTTTGATTCTCTGTTTTCTCATTTGTTAATGGTTTAACCTTGTTAACTCTGTTCCTTAGATATATCGAAAACTAAATAAATATCCCTTTGTTAAATTTAAGCAAACAGAAACGTTGTTTTTGTTCTAGCAAAGACCTTATTTTCACTTAAGCGAGCGTTTAGTAAATAATATGCAGATCACCAAGGCAATCTGAAAACGAAACAATTTTCGGAAATAATCAACGATCCTAATTAATTTTCATAATTAATGGTTTTTCTTAATTACTTTCTTTTAGACATAAAAGGAGTCAAATTTACCACAATAAACTTAATTTTACTTTTTAATTTCTTAAAAATTAAACTGATCGTTCTAATCACAAATAATTAATAATGACTACTTTTACATTTATCAGTGTGAAATTGTTGCTTTAAAGTAAATATTCTGTGAGACATTCTTTCCATCAAAAAATTGTTGTTTGATAATCAGTTTATATAAAAGTTAATTTTTTGTTAAAAAGTATTGAATTATCTTACTTTAATGAGAAAAATATGTTCATTTTTTTATATTTTTTGCAGGTAACCTTAGTTCCTGGGTTTCATAATACTTACAAGTCTAAATATGAAATCTAATACCCTGCATCCAGACTGTGAAGATAGTTCTGCAGTTCAAAATCCTTCCTTTAAAAACTTTAGTCAACGCAGGATCTTAAAGAACTTTATTGTCCTTTGTACAGGCGTTCTTCTACTTTTTATAGCATATGATGGTCTAACAATGCTTCAAAGTACAATGAACCGAGCATATGGTATAGGTGTAATATCGCAAGTTGTAAATAATATATGCTTTTGCACCAGTGCAGTACTGTTTCCTAAGTATGTTATAAAGAAAATAGGAAGGAAAGCTACTTTAGTGATTTCTATGATAATGTTTCTTCCCTACATAGCTTCTAATTTTTATCCTCATTGGGGTACTTTAATTCCTTCATCAATTTGCTTGGGATTTGGTGCTGCTCTTTATTGGGGAACTCAAGCAATCTATTTGAACGATTTATCTGCCATGTATGCTGATGCGATATTGAGAAAGAAAAATGCATTCGACAAACCTGATTCCATCAATTATGATAATAGATTAAGTAATACCTTACCTGAGAATTCTTCTGTCAACCCGAAACAAACTCGAGCATTTTTGTCGAATTACATAAATTATAATCGGAAACGAGATAAAAAGGGAAGCAATATAATGCTGCAGTCTTTCAAATTTCAATCTCCAAAGAGACATTGTACGGAAAATGTCAATCCACCAAATTTTTCAGACAGGGCGAATAATGAGGAATACTCGAAGGAAACAAATCTTTCTTGTCACAACTATAATAGCAGAAGAATAGGACATCATGCTGCAGGTAGCATTGAGAAGACCTCCGTTGCACTAAAGAACGAAATAAATCTTGAGAAAGAGGGACAACCACCCGTAATAAAACAGCCACAAAGTAGAGAGAGAAAGCTTATTGAATCTACAACAGCCTTGTTCTTTGGTATTCATGGTACAGCATACATGTCATGCTTCTTGTGGAGTAATCTATTGTCTTATTATGTTTTGCAAAGTGGAATAACTGAAGACTATGTAAGTAATACAAGTTGCGCGTGTGGTGCTAGTTATTGCAATACAGAATCAGCGTGCTACGAGCACAATATTGCCGAACCAAGTAATAAATTAAGATACATCCTCACAGGTACATGTGTATGTGTAGGTATTGCTTCTGTTCTTTTGGTACTTCTGTTTCTTGATTCTATTGAAACTCATAAAGAAGAAGTGTCATTCTCTATAGAATTACTTAAAGCTACATATAAACAGGCAAGAAGAAAAGAGCTTGTGTTTCTCATGCCATCTTCATTCTACGTGGGAATGGCTTTTGGATTTTACTCTGCGGAATATAATAAGGTATTTTTAAACTTGAAAAATCAATTTAATTCATTATTTTGAATTTTATATTATTAATATAACAATTTATTTCATTATTAATAATAAAAGATTATATGTATATATAACTGACATATGGGAATAATGTACAATATTTCTATAACTTTTAGCAAGAACATTATGTTTATTTTACATTACGTTATTCATTTGATTTAGCTAATTTTCTTTTTCCTAAATGTTAGGCATTGACCTATTACCCTATCTAAATGTTATGATTCCCAATGTCTTTACATATACATTTTTATTCTGTTATTATTGTACAAATACTGAATAATTTGAATGTTTCAAAATAGCTCCTAAAGTTATAGATTAACACTTATATTTTAGGTATAAAAAATCATAGTTTTTCATACTTATGTTAAATAAAAAAATTTCTTCTGTTTTTTTTTCTTAAAATATATAAAACAAACTCTGTGTTTCTGCATGTTCTCTTAAATCATTATTCTTAACAATAGAAATTTCAATTACATTATTAAAATGGTAATCATTAACGTATGCATGTTTTATATCAAAGAAATACGAAACTTAAATTATAAATGCAATTAAAGAGTTCTTAAGTCAATTATTTGAGCATGATACTTTTAACTTCATTATACAGTGAAATATGCTTTTATAAGTATTATTTCCATTAAGCATCTTCACAGTATAAGCATAATTTTATTTTCATTAGTTTAATTACTTATATTTCTTATATTTTTTTTCTAAAATTAAAAGCTTTTTAAGGATGAAAATCTTCAATTGTATTTTCTATAACAACATTAAAACAAATCATTTGGGTAGATTTTCTTTATTTTATATTCAGATTTAAAAAGAAGGTGTGTCCTCTTTTTTTAATATTCTTCTTTCCATTTACTTATAAAGGCATTAAAAATTAAATAGGTATAATAAAGTTAACTGATAAGTCAATTTTAAATTTATTTTACCATTGAGATCTCAATATAATCGTCTCAACTCATATTTTAGTCTTTCGTTGCCTGTGCGTGGGGAATTTTTCACGTTGGATTGGTTGCAAGCAGTTATGGCACATGCTGTGGTATAGCATCACTTTCAGCAGGATGGTTGGTGAAGAGAGTGGGACGAATTCCTATTTTCTTCTCAGCAACTGTTGTTAATATTGCGACCAATATATTGTTTGTGCTTTGGAAACCATCTGCAGACGAACCCGCTTTATTCTTTGTCGGTGCTGGATTGTGGGGACTATTTGTTGGAGTGTTCTGGTCTCAATTACGAGGTAATGTTGTATTTATTAGAAATAAGATGCTAATAATTTTTTAAATATCTAACATTATTATACTTAAATATATAAATGTGAGTGCCAAAATAAAATATGGAGATATATTAAGTGTTTGTCATATTCTGTAAGAAAATATACTAAAATTTAAACAAAGTAGTTAATAATTACTTTTAAAAAAATAAATATTTCTGTAATTGAATTAAGGCATTTTAATATTCAAATATCTGGTTGGAGCAGTTACTGGAATGATGATAAGACTTGATATTTTAAGTTCAACAGTTTGTCTTACATGCAATGAACAGCAACGAAACACAACACAAATACACGACGACACTCTCACACTTCACATAGGGCATTCACAAAAAACATTCCGTGCTACCTCTTTAGATCCCATCTACTTTTATAGGTCATCTGGAAGCTATTTAAATCGTATGGTTTTCGATTAATGCTTTGCTGATTGGTCCGAACACGCGAGTAATTCATAATTACATCATCTTGTTTTAAGAGCGATATAATTTCTATTGGTTAGAAATACAGTTTATTTTCCCGTTAAATTGATAAACTAGTAACTAATTATTACTTGTCTTGTTGGACTCAAAATCATTATGAATTAAAATCCATCGAAAGAAAATATATTTACGATATATATATATATATATATATATATATATATATATATATATATATATATATATATATATATATATATATATATATATATATATGAATATATATATATATGTGTGTGTATGTATACATGTGTATACGTGTGTGTGTGTGGGTGTGTAATAATTTCCTCTAGTATTCTTTTTATTAACTTTTTGTACTAATATTCAAACAAACTTTAATTCTTTGGTTTAAAAATAACACTGTAATCTTAATAGTAATCGACTAGTCCAAAATCCCTGCCCCCTGCCTATTATATCCAATGAGAACTATTATTACGTAATAATCACGCGCTTGCACTGCTGGTATAAAAGCAAAAATCTTGAGTAATCGCTCTCTTTGTCTGCTTGCCGTCAGCATGTAAACGCCCACGTAAGAATGTAAATAACTGCAGCTCTATTTGTCTATGTGTTGCGTCCGTCAAGGTGTCGCTTCTGTTATATGTGTCTGTTTTCGTGTTTTTAACAAATAGATGTGAAATATAAAACTCATTAACCAGTTACACTAAGTGTACTTCAAAATAAAAGGATGAAAAGTTATTCTGAAGATGTTTTACACTAAACCAGATATGACAACAAACGAGCACCGGCCAACGCTACTACAATACTTAACAAAAGTCGGCAGGATCCGAACCTGCGCTGGAACCCCAATGGTTTCATAAGTCCCCGGTAGGTGGGTAACCAAATAAAATAATTACATGGTTATCCTGAAGGACTGGACGTTAATAATTCAAGAGCTATTACAGATTAATGGAATAATTTTAATTGGTTATCCGCCTACTTATGAAACCATCTCCATCCACCTCCTAAAATCACGTAACGTCACGTTGCCCATAAATAACGAAATATGGAAATCGTGCTCTTTATCTTCGGCGCTTGCCTCTCTGCAATCATGTAGTCAGCCGGCTGCCACGCTTTGTGTGTTTTTATGATTGTCCTTGTCTGTAATGTACCGTACAATCTTTATATTTGTAATATGCTGTATATTTCAAGAAGTACAATAAAATGGAGTTAATCCTTTTAAGATTCCTGCTTCTTCGATAATACAGCATCATTCACGCACCACCGGCCACACCCTACCTTTGGTTCACCCTGTTAAAATCAACCACTCACCACGGCAAATTATGTCACATAATAAGTTTTTTATCATAACATATATATATATATATATATATATATATATATATATATATATAATATATATATATATATATAATACTCGACAAATATTAGTTTCTTAACACTAGAAAGACTGAAACTGGTACCCATATTGACTAAAAGAAGTAGTCAAAATGACTGCATTGTAAAGGAATAGCTAATGTGTAAAGAAATTTGTTTAAAATTAGTTTTTAATATTTTTTTTACATTACTTACAGTCATATAGCAAGTTATTAGTGAATATTAACAATAAAAAAATTACTTTACTTGGAAAAAAAATATTTTCTAAAAAATTTTCTAAGAAATTGTTTCATTATATACACATAATTGTTTTAATAATTGAAATTTAAAAGCAGTCAAAGTGACTTCCTTGGACAATCTGGTGTTGATTAACACTTTTTAATTGGTATTTTTCGAAAGTGTTGTTTTTTTAAATATTTTAAAATATAATTTGTATACTCTCTTGTAAAGTACATAATGTACTTCTGAAGAATTCCTTTAAAACATGACACTTCTTTTAAAATCGTACCTATATTATTATAAAACATAAAAAGAAAATTAAATTACTATCATGCAGTTATATGTAAATCTTAATTAGTATTAAAATTATACTTATTGAGATATATATATTTTATTTTTAAATATTAAAGCAGAGCATTTTTTATACTTATTTATAAAATATGCATATTTAAATATATCTGATAAGTCTGAATGGCAGCAGCTGAAACGTTCTTTTCATCAGAAGATGAGATGCAATTTTGTAACCAAATCGATTATTTAAATTGTAAAAGTATGTTGTAAGCCGCGATATACATGTCCAGTTCAGAAAGACCGAAAAAATGGACAGCTACACCGACAGCTTTAACCTTTGTAACGTTACGTCCAGCTAGTTTTATATTTATTTTTGACCCTAACAAGCATTTTCTACAACCTTTCAGTCATTTAAATGTAAGCTCTTCTTTTAGTTTCTTAATGGAGATGACACACACTTTGATAGAGAGGTTTCAAAAAGTAGTGCTTAAAAATACCCTTTCTAAACTCTCTTACCTCTCTCTCTCTCTCTTTTGCTCCTACCTTTTGCACTCATAAATTTATTTTAACTATAATAAGAATTTACATTGATGCAAAATATAGTGCTATTAGAGTATTTGTATGCATATTGTATAGTATAATTAAATAGAATAAGCTCTAACAAACACTTTACTTGTTCCCATTTTGTAAGTTTATGTAACGGCTAATTTATCGGTAGTTTCTATTATAACTTTCATTTCATTGTAGTATAAAATTATGCATGTTTCTTCCCTTCCTTTGACATCATGATATATAGTTCAAAAATGAATTGCTGGGTGATTCTTTTTACCATACAGAAAATTCATATGTAGTTGAAAAACAGTTAACGAGAAAAATATTTCTCTATTATGAGATTATCAAAATTCTGAAAGAATCAATGCTTTATTTTCCTTGAAATTCTAAAGATAGTATTTTTTCTCTAATATTTTTAATGGGAATAAGACTTTTTCAATCATAATATATTTCGAATAGTACCCTCTATCGAATTTACTGAGTACAAAATGCAACATTTGTCATTCATCATCGGAAACCTGAAATGCAAATGCTGTAGCACTTCAAACGTAAACTAATCAACCCCAATATTTTTCTATATTTCCCTATTACAGTATTGTGTGATGTTAATAAAAGAAATCCATCCAATTCTCTTGCAGAAAGACCATGATTTCTAAAAACCATGTGACTAAACACACCAAGAAAACGGAATATGTACATAAATAAAACAGTATTTAGAGGCAAGCTATCGAGCAGTATTTGAAATGCAATAACATAAAGGAAATTTACATTTTACACATTCATTTGTATGCAAATCAAATGGATAGATTAGATCAGTCTGTGAGATGGAAATTATTTATTATTAATATTATTAAGAAAACTAAAATTCTATATTAAATTCTACACATGTCAAACAAAGTTACAACTTAAAATTTATCTCTTTGAAAAATAGTGAAAAAACGATGTTTGTATTCCTATGAGACCATTAGAAAAATTAAATTATAAAAATGGATCGATCACACATCCATTTAGGGTAGGAAAGATAAAAATAACCATCTTATTAAATTTATGTCTCTGTTGGCATTAAATCTGTTTATCTACTATTTAAATAATTTTTGTGCCCCTATGCTTAGAAATAACACTTTTATAAATTATTAATCGGCTATTTTGCAATACAATCTCAATAAACCTACTTTCTTTCATTTGCTACTTATGGCTTACCAATAGGGAAATTGGTAGGGGTCATAGAATAGGTTTGTTATAAAATTTGGTTTCATCTTTTTATGTACATTCAAGTTAAGTACATGTAGAATAATGTAAAGAAAATAAAATTATTTTCAATGCATGGTAGCTTTCATTAAGAATTAAAAAGTTGCGTTAATCTTGTTAGGTTCTAATCTAGAAATGTGTCAGTCTGTTTTTTTTTCATGAATTACATCATACTACGTGAGGGTTAACTCTTGTTCAATCAATAATTGCGTATTAAAGCATTATTTATTTCTAAATAATATCGTATTGTTATGCACGGACTTGTTTCCGTGTGCATTATAAGTAGGCTAAATTGGATTTCAAGCGATAAAGCAAAAGAAGGAAGATAATTTTTCTCTTATGATTGCTAATATTTTTGATAAAGATTTTTTTTCAGTTTTTCTTCATCTGTACACTTTATTTTTTTTCTCCTAGCATTTTACGGAGTACTTTTCAAAGCAGATGAGGAGGCAGCATTTGCAGTTTTTCATGTATGGTTTCCACTTGGATTCGCATTATCATTTGGTTACAGTGCCTACTTCTGCACATCGTTTAAAATATATTTAATGATGATAATATGCACTTTAGGATTTGTTGGCTATGTAACTGTAGAAATATTATACAGGAAAAACAAAACAAAGAAATTCTTCACATGAAAATATTTAAGTCCCTTACATAGATTTATTTTAATAAAACGTTTTTATTTTCTTTACATATGACATTTTGTATTTTATACGAACTTGTTAATATCATAACATGTAATTTTTGACATTCATTTTCTCATTTAATGCATTTTGTTTGTATTACACTCTATTTTTGAGCAAAAATAAAGTAAAAGCCTTTCAATCAATATTATATTGTCACCTGTAATTAACACAAGGCAAATAAAATTTCGATACTTTTCTAAATTATATCATCACTTATTTTAATCATTTATCTTTCTATTCATTTTTCAAAAAGTTATGCAATTATATTGCACTATATGCAATTTAGAATAAGTGCTTAAACATGGATTATACCTTAAAAAAGTTTTAAAAAATACATGAATTGTATGAATAATGTTTCTCTATAATATACGTAAATCAGAAAAGTTCTTTGAGTGTCAAGCAAATCAAATCTTTCTTGTGACAAAAAATACAATATAAACAATAAGTAGTGTAATGAATAATACTACATAAGGAATAAGTAATGCAATAAATAATACTACATAAGGAATAAGTAATGCAATAAATAATACTACATAAGGAATAAGTAATGCAATAAATAATACAATAAAAACAATAAATAATGCAGTAAATATTACAATAAATAATGCAGTAAATATTACAATAAGTAATGCAATAACTAATACAAAATAAACATAAATAATTTATTAAAAGTTTTATTCAAAATTTAGACTTAAAATAAGAGTACGCAAAGTCACTCAGATCATTTTTAACGAACAATAATAGTTTATGTTGAACATGTGCTTTTTCTGTGTTTCAAGTTATTCAGAAAAAGAATGATCCTAAGACTGGCTCTCAAGGGATTTAATATAAATGGTCTCCGAATTTTCACCAACTTATATCCACCACAAGTGCTTTTAAAAAGTCCTGTAAATTTGTTTGTAATCCACCATGACATAATTTTTTTTCTTCTTTCCTTTATAATGTGTGATTAATACTTACTTCTGTAAGACACATTTGATACTTTGTGGTGCACTTGGATTTTATAAATGTTTTTAAAAAAATAATACAATTAATATACAATTTTTAATAAATTAATTTCAAAAATGAGTTCATTAATATACATATTAAAAGATATTATATATGTGTGTGCGCATGTGCATGTGCGGGTGCAGGTGCGTAAGCATGTACCAAGCATCGGATCATTACCAAAATGAGTAAAACATTGTAAACTCTGAATGGCGTTGGAATGTGAATGCAATCATATTATATGCGTTAGCTACTTAAATTACATGTATTTTTTATGTTATAGCATGCGATTTTAAGAATTTCTTTCCACATTATTTATCCTTTGTTTACATTCAATCATTTTGCTTAATAAAACAAAGTAAAAATATATATGAAACATTTCTTCTAAATGAAACCGGCAATATTATTATAATGAATGCAAATCAAGTGAATGTTCCGATACCTTTTAAATATTTTCGCCTCTTAGTTTGACTCTTAGAGCTTGTTTGGTTCGTTATTTTTAAATTTGTTTTCAAACAGAGGTAAATTAAATTTGTCTTGAATTAGTCACAATTTGGTATAATTAATACAATATATGATTACACAAACGCTGTTATAACAATGCAATCGCTTGACGATACCATTAGCCACATAGCATTAAATCAACCATATATTTGCATATTTTAGGATCACATTATACTTCAACTCAAAATATTTTATGAATACATTACGCTTGTATACATTTATTTACTCTTTTAAGGCCTATATATTTATTTTTCTTTTTACAACTTATTTAAAATTGAAGTATATGATTCAAAGATATGAGAAATGTATCTTTTTCAATAAACCATTTTTTTTTCAAAACTTATTTATTAAAGCCCATTTTTAGGCTCTAAGTTCATGCAGGTACATCAATAGACAACATAAAATATTTAATTCTAATGAATCAGTGTTGCTCTGGATTTTCTTTGATTCTGGAAGTGTTTAGTCCAGAAATTCTCCATTTACTCGTACTATATCATTCAAATATGATCGTAAATCCAGAACTATTTTCTGTGTGAACTTCTATATACTGTTTCAATCCATAAATTTCTTTGAATAGTTTCATTCTTTTGCACATACATAAATGTTCCTTACTAGAAACATACCACTCGATGGATTTTCTAAAAATATACTAAAGCTAATTTTATACACACGGATAGAAATACATTATTTCATATAATCGTAAAATACCCAACGGTATTACATAAATTTTAGTTCCTTAAACCAGTACCAGAAATCATTATTTTATCTAATTAATGTAAAATAAAACAAAATAAATATTATGAGGTAATATACATTTATTTATTAGACAAAAAATTGCAATTAATGGGATTGTTGTAGATTATAGAAATTTTTTTATTGAATGAAATTAGCTTGATATTTATGTAGTTTTGTCTATACAGTCTAGGAAAAAAGCATTAGACGTGATTTTTTTCAAAATAATTAACTCGGATGCGTATTTAATTTTATTCAAAGCTTTTATTAACATAACACAAAGAAAATTGGTCCGAAAAACACAATTTTATTCATATTACAAGAAAAGTAGTGTTTTTCAATAAAATTATAAAAGAAGATATTTCAAATTTTTCTTACAAATATAAAAATATACAACATGAATCTGTAATTTCAATATCAAATGAGGCAAACAAACATCCATCCACTGTTAAGATTCGACTTACTAATACTTCCCCCTGAATTCTTCTAGCATGGGCTGTGAAGCCTTTAAAATTGTCTCTCGAGTTATGTCGTCGAACAGACATCGTACATACTTTTAGACTTATCTGAGGATACCAACGTTTGTTGCCAAATTTGAGGACAAACATGTTGCAAAGATAACTTTTATTTATTCAGCTCATTTATTTGCCTGCAAACCATCTATCCATCTACAATACAGAAGTGAGCAAGATGCGAATTTCTTTGCATAAAAATTTGTGTGTGTGTAGGTCAGATTTCGAAAGTTAAACTAAAATTTTAGGGGAGTAATAAATATAAAAATGCAGTGAACTTTTTAATAATGCGTTAGAATTTTAGAGGGAGTCGGGCTTTTTAAAGGCAATGCGCTCCAGTCTCCTCGCTGTGTCAGCGTTCTTTGTTCGAATGATTTAGACGCCTCTAGGCAGCCATCTTGAAAACGTTTAAAGATGTTTAACGATGATGGAATAAAAATTTAATTATTCAGAAAGTATGTGTAATATTCCTTCTAGGCAAACTTAGATCATGTCACATTTATAGTTAAATGCATAGTGGTCCTATGGCATGTAGACTATGTATGTTGTAGGTATTTCACATTGACTAGCTAAAAAAGTCTGCGTTCACCCATAACAAAGCATACAGCAAAGGTAAGATTTAATAGAAATGTAATTTTTTTTTCTCTATGAATTTGCTTACTGATATTTAAATGTTGAGCAGGCAAGAATTTTAATTAGTTTTGAATTAAAACTACGTAAGATAACGGTTTTTTGTAGCAAACCACGCAAATAGTAGGCAGACAAAGTCTGCGTTCACCATTTGAATATTCATGATTCCTGGAATTTTTATCAGCAGGCTTTATAGGTTAACAGAGTTTTTGCATTCAGTTATCAAGTGAAATAGCTTAAGAAAGTTGTTACGCAACAACTTTTATATTTTTTGTGAGGTACGAAGCAATTCAATGGCATGGTAAATAAAAGGAAGGACATTAGTATCAGTGAGCTTAAAATCATTATCTAAAATGGAAAAAGTAGTCGGGATATAACCATATCCGTTGGATGGCAGTATTTATCTATCTAACGTGTAATTAATAACTTTAAAACTGCAGGAATTTACACATCGAAACCTCGTTCAGATAGTCCATCTAAACTCACAATCAGAGAAAAACGAAGTAACTTATGCGTGATGAAAAAAAATCCGCGTTTGACTGGAACTCAAGTAGCAACAGACATTCATGAGAAGTGTAAGAAAAACATTTGTGTAGAGATAGCGAAAGAAAAATCTTGAAAAAGGCTGGATACTGTTGTCATGTGGCTCCTATAAAGCCTTATATTTCAAAGACCAACGGATATCTTTTTCAAAAAAACACATGCATATGCTTTCTTAGTTCTGGAGGACTGCGATATTCTCCATTGAAGCAAATGTACATCTTTGGCATAAAAGTTTATAAAATGGTATGCAGATAACCTTGTACAGCACTTCAAAAAGAGCACTTAGTACCAACGGTGAAGCACGGTGGCGGTGGAGTTGTGGTACAACGGGGGCGCATGGCGAGCAATAGTGTTGGCAAGTTGAGGTATATCGAATAAATTATGAACAAATATGATTACCTTGTAGTCCTAAAAATTTTTTAAGTAAAGTGCCACGAAACTTGGTCTAGGATCGTCATTTCGCTTCCTAAACGACAAAGATCCTAAGCATACCGCTGAGATTGTGAAGCTTTAGCTATTGTGTAATGTTCCAAATCAACTGCACACGCCCCCACAGTCACCTGATCTGAATCCTATAGAACATATATGGGATTTGCTGGAGCATAAGATTCATCAACACAATACTATATCTAGAAGGATATGCTAAAGAGTGTTCTTAAGGACGAATGGGAGAATATAAGCGCTGAAGAAACAACTAAACTTTATAATGCAATGTCGAAACGACTTTAGGAGGTTCTCGAAAGACGGGATTATCCAACCAGCAATTAAACAGCTCATTATCCTTCTTAAATATTTTTATAGCTTCCAAAACAGTGAACGCAGACTTTTTCTATTTGATTTTTGTAGGTATCGCTACAAATCAGTCTTGATTTTAAAAGCTATGAAAGCAAACTAAATTTATTTTTGTTATTCTCAATATTTGGAAATAAATTAAATAAAATATATATTTTTTTTAAAAAATTTCAGATTCCAGTTTTTCATTTTTGTTTTTATGGTTTTTGTAAGCAATAGTACGTGAATGCAGACTTATTCTAGCTAGTGTACATATCCAACATGCATAGTTGGGACTTGATGAATAAAAAAACAGTTATATGACCCAAATGATCGAATAAAATAGCAAATCATTTTCTAAAAAAATAATTAAGTTAAAAGTTAATTGATTTTTTAAAAGAAAACTAAAATCTTCTTATCAAAGTAAACAAATAAATAAATCACCCAAATCGAAAATGGAAAAAAAATCATCTGTTTTAATTACTTCAACATTTTCCTACAAACAGGTTTATTGGAGTACTGTGACGTCATCTCTTATGTTTACAAGGAAAGGAAGAGAGATGAGATATCTCTTTAACAACACTTTTCATTGATATGCATCTCGTAAAATCTAATATATGTATAATAACAAAGCCTTACACTTCTTCCTTTCCTTGTGCACTCTTAAAAATATACGAGTTCCCTGTAAATGATTTCTTACATATCTTAAATTTATACTTTTAAACACACATTAAATAATTTTCAAGTACGTAAATACTAATTCTTTCATTAATGATTTTTGAATTTTTTATTATTTCCTTTCAACCTAGTTATATCCTTTAAAATATTTTTAGCATTTAATACATGTAACGTAAAAATGTTGTATTTCAATACTTTATATGCAATCTAATTTTACATTTTTCGTCCCAAACACGCAAAACCATGGTCGAAACATATCTATTAATTAAACAAAAACAAAATTTTCTCATTTGTATTATAAACTGTTTCAAAAACATTTTAAGCTCATATTCTCTATTCATTTTCCCTATTAGTGAACCAATTAATTAAATTAATTTTGTGGCCTATGTGCTTCAAAGATAATACATTTTTTTTAATTTTCATTTATTAAATTCCATGTAAAATGAAATCGCATATCAAGGTGTTTGGAGCGCTTAGTCTCAACTGAAGAATTAGTAGAGTCAATAGCTGTAGAATTATCACTAAGTGAGGTTCATTTACATTTTTAATTGAAAACATGATAGAATCACAGCGTCCTTGTAAAATTCTGGTGAACTAAATAATTTTTTTTGCAGATTGTTTGATGGAAACAATTTTTGCCCCCATAATATTAAAACATACGAATAAAACTTCCATTTGTTTTCCCTTAAAAATAACGGATTGAAATGTCTCTGTTTCTTAAGTCCATAATATTTCCAAGCTAGAAATAAAAAAAAAGGATTTTTTTTAAATTTGTAATTTTGCATACACAGTGAAACTAGAGAACTATTATTAGAGACTGGCAGTTTATTGTCAAGAAATTTATTTTTAACTACACGTATTTTTATACATTTTCTTTAAAAAAATAGAATGTTTATTGTTTTATAGAAATAATGCATTCATTAAGAGAATAAAAGTCATCCTCAATATCAAAACATTATACTAATATATATGTATTTTTGTTGGGTGGATCCATTAAACACAACAGCTCTTCGAAAGCAATGAATTATATTCACGAAAACAGTGTTTAAAATTCAGAATAAACAGCAGTAAAACTCGTACTAAACTTCAAACAGGTTTCAACTCCATCTACATCACTCAGACTCGAAAGTCAGTGTCTTAAAATACAGGTAAGTAATGATAAACACCATCCACAAGCAATTACTCAATCGTAGGTGGACACATCAAAATGAACACGTCAAAGGCTGAAGTAGAACTAATTTTGTTTCAGGATGTGACCACTATTTATAATGGTGGTTACGACTAATTGTTTTCTCAAATAATCAATCCACTTACGCTATAAATCATGACGTCACAGACCTCCAGAAATTTTGAGAAGCCTCCACATGTCCCAAAGTTGCCAACAATGATGCCAACTTAGCTGTACCTCTAATATTTCGCCATTCCCATCGAAACGCCATTATAACGTAAAGAAGGGCGTTCTTAGGGGATATTACAGTTTTGGTCATAAATAAATGCAATCAAAAATATTAACTTATTAAACACGTAGATTTAAATTATTTATATTGTTTCAAAATAAATTTAATCCTTAGTTACTCAAAACTCGTAACAATATCAATCCATTGATTGAGATAATCTGTCATTTCTATTATTTGCAAATGATATATAATATCTAAGATTGATATTCCCGTAAGGTTTAATTTAAAATGTTTAGTGTGAAAAACGTAATCAAGTTATGTTACTAATTAGTTTTAGTACACTGTGTGGGAATTCTCTTACAATATAAATTATGTTAACAGCGTAAGATCTATCAGATTTCGCGTATCCTACCAACTATGTTAAGCATATTAATAAACTTAGGTATGGCATATTCGACATCTCATCAATTTCTACTAGGCTTATTGATTTTTTTTACTTTTGGGAAGCGTCAAATATCTGTAAATAAAAATGAATGAAGCTAAGAGTATACATTTTTTTTTCAAATTTTTCCTAATTGGATCAGGAAAAGTTTAATAAATATTTTCCCATTCTTTTCTATAAACTCTACATCCCCATCAATTTTTTTCCTAAATATTTACCGCTAGAATTTGATTATCATAATTTGACGGCTTGGACAACAAGACTTGAGTCAAAAAATGTTTCCAAAAATCATTATTCCAAAAACAGACAATGATAATTCTACATCCTTATGAAGATGAAAACATCGTATACCCTACTTATTATATTTGTTTTTTAAATTCCTATTTTCAAGAATTTGTGAAATCTGAAAATACCATTATCTTCAACTTTTTTAATTCACAAAACATAATTTAGAGTTTTAAAATCACCCAAACCCGTAAGTTTCGACATTCAAATTTTGTTATTAGTGTTTGAAATTTCTCTTTTTTTAAAATTACGAATACGACTGCTTCTAAATTGCTATTGAAATAGGAAAACTAATCTGGTTAGAGAACAATTCACAAAACGTGAAAAAAATATCATATGTTCCAATTGTTGTTGTTTGTACCCATGGGCTAAGATTTTGGTCATAATGAACACAATTTCACTTGTTATTATTTTTTTATAATGAATACTCTTATATTGCTCAATGTTTTCTTCAACACCTGGAATAATTTCTCAACATTCCGACAAGTCATAATACTTATTTCTTCATCCATAGATTTTCGCCACCGTTCCCACTTGAGTAATCGAAGTTCCTCGTTAAAAATCCTCGAACTTTGAATAGTCATGGCTCACTATCACAATTCGCAATCTCTGATTTTTCGATGTATTCCACGAGATTTCCTTCCCACTTTTTACTACACGGAGTAAATATTTTTACCAAAAAAAGTTCAAGCTTGTTTTCAATTTTATGTTTCTCGCAATAATTTTGTACATCATTTTGAGAACAAACTCTCATACTTTCAGTTACGAAATAATAACAAATGCATTTAAGACGTCGGTATTTACGTCGAATCTAAATAAATTTAAGCCATACTTCTTTCACGATCAGAATCAGGTTTAGTTATAGAGAATGTGACAACCTGCTTGGAAATATATTTACTCATTATATTTACAGTACAATCCCTGTACAGCTTCATTATCTGGCGTTTTATCGTGTTTTTGGAAATTTGGATTTGAAATCAGAGACAGAATACTTTATAGTCTCTACTACATAGTTTTCACTACGAGGTTTCTAACACCTCCTCCCCTCAAGAGAAGCGTGATAATCCTACCAGGGGGTACGAGAGTATTGGATAGTTGAAAGTAAAAGATTTTAAAAAATTAGTAATTTGTTGTGTGTGTGTTGTGGCTAATGCAACCTGTCTGACGTAGTCAGAAAGAGGCTTACGAAATTCATCGTGGCAAGGGGCTAGAAGAACGCCTGTGGTTGGCCCCTTGAGCACCATACAGATGACAGTACGAATTAGCTCTGCGAAATTTCCTGAAGGGGCGATAGATGGCGACACCACCTATCTCCACCTCCACAATTTTGCATTGGAACTGGAGGGGAGGGAAATATTGTCCAGTCACCTGCACTCGTAATTCTGCCCACAAGACTTTCGTACCCTCTGATTTAACCAGAACGTATTCAGTGTGTACTCGGAGGGTATTCGGTGGCATCGGGCATCGAACCCAGGCCTTCCGGTAATTATTAATTTACTGCAATGAATCAGAACGAAAGACATTCTGAGATAATAAAAAATGCACATTTACATTGATATAACATACGGTATAATCTGACGTATAACACGCAGTTTGAATACAAAAAATAAGATCGAAACTTTAGAGTAAGAGTTATAGGCCTGGTATAAAAACGATAGCTTTAAAAATAACAAAAGAGATGAGCATAAACAAAATTTGCTTCTACACAGATCGAAATACAGTTTGTTCAAAAGAAACGACTTGCCTTATGATTTAAAAGAGATGTTATAATAATTATTTATAAAAAAAATTTTATAACTAATATAATAAAAATAATATTTATCTTTATATTATACATTATTACGGCCCAGCAGTCGAGTAATAGCGTATCGCGCTTCCAAACCACTGGTCTGGGTTTTATTCCCGGACTGGGCAAGGTCGACTTTGTTTTTCATCCCTACTGCAGTGTGTCGATAAATGAGTACCAAGCTTGCTTGGGGAAGTAAACACTGGGGGTCTCGCTTCAGACTGACCAAATGATCGGGACATCTGCTCTTGCACCTCAGTGCCCAGTGGTCACGTATTCAGGGATGGACACCGTAGGCCCTGGCCCTCATGGGTGTTTGAGACACTGAGTTTGAGTTAATATGTTATTAATTTAATTATTTTATAATTATATATAAAATATTCAATATATTTTTAATTACATTTAATTAATTGCCAAAACATAATTAAATGAATTTAAGAAAGAAAACAAAAACCTATCACGTGACTCAAACCTTGGCCTATCGCGTGGATAACAGGTACTCTAAGACGCACGCCACTGCATCTCTGACGCGAATTAAACCATTATTGTATGAAAGCTAAGCATGAATTTCGAAGGTTATTTTACATAAATTGACTGGCCATTCGCTAATATATTGAGGGCTGAACACCCTAAAGGAGTACTACTCATACACAAAGTCTCGTCCTCAAATGACTTCCCTTAGTCGTGATCTCCCCTTGTAAAAGCTGCTTTATCATTTGAAGTATAGAACTGATTTTACCTATTAGTAAAAACTGAACAGCACATTCATACCATGCTTTATTTGTTTATATAAGTGTTTCAAATGGTCATATTCTAAACAAGTGAATATCAATAAATACAAAATATAAATTACATGAAGGGGCCCCACGTTCCCCACCGACGCTTTAGAAACCCAATTTTTCTTTTTTGGACCTCATACATACATTTTATAAGATTTTTACTTATGCAACGACATCATATATTTTTATATAATTTATTAAATGTTTATGCCTCCCACAAATAGATCAAGTGGGGATTTTGCTTGTTCCATGTATGATTCCATCTATTCCAGACATAATTAAAACACAACAATACCTTGGCCTAAAATTTATAGCTTAACTCAATGTTTTTTAATATTTCCTATACTCAATCCATGCTATGTAATTATCTGTCAAAAATTTTATCTTGCTTGGTGGATTTTTAAGCCACTTTAATTTGCAAGCATTTATAAGTTCTACAAAATCAACTAAAAACAATGTACATAATCAGTATTATTAAATTCTCTTTTATCACTTCAAACTCATAGCTCATAAGCCGTTAAGCACAAACCAGACTTTTTAAAAGCAATTTAAAGCTTTATGTTTGTGCTTAAGATATAAAGAGATATTTTACGAGAAAAATCAGCCTATCAACAGACAAAATATTTATGACCATTTAATAAAGGTGTTGGTAATAAACTTCAAGTATCCATGTGAGTTATGGTTAATGATTTATTTTTGTAATATTTTCCGGAATGACTAAATAGTTTTTAATACATTTTTGTCGGACGTCATGGCTCCCTATTGATTTCGCATGTTAAAATTAAGGTAACCTCTTCGCAGCACTAGAAATCATACAAACATATTTGCTATTAGCGTATTTTAAATTCTCATACTAAGATTGTAGAGTTTAATCACATCACATTATAAACGCTTCAACTATTTTTCTAGATTTCTTGTCGATTGGATAACAATAATACATGTCATTATTAACATCACTGTAAATATTATCTTATTGCTCTTATTGAAAACATTTACTGTGAAATGTTTTTCTTCAAATGTGGTCCAATGTTAATTGTATCTCAAATAATTAGTTTGTAACAAACATTTGAAAAATGTATAACTTTAAATGTATAACATTTAAAATTATCTGTGTATTTTCTGTTATTCGTTTATTGATTGTTGAAAAATATAGTTACATAATCCAAATCCAAATATGCACCATTCTGCAAGGAAACCTATCAAATGCTGCATAAATCTTCATGTCAGGGGTTAGCATGAAAGTATCAAATATTTTCTTATCCATAAACTGATCTATTAAATACTTATCTATATTGTTTTAAAATTCTTGTCATTCACATATGCTTTTACCATACAATTATTTTCTGTGTTCTTATTACTGAAAGTTTTCTCACTCATATCTACCCTTATATCTTACACATTTAATACTTGTTAACTACATTTGTAATGTAGCAGTTTCCCACTGTTATAATATGCCCCATCTATCAGTTCCGTTTGTGGCCTTTTCGTTAGATCACTCCTTGTGTGTTTTCTAAGAAAAAATTCTTCAATTACAGTTAGAAGAGATATTCTGCTAAGAACTCTTCTAGCACTAAATAATTTGAATTTTTCATTTGTATGTGGTTTCATGGGGCATGACTCCTTCTTCCATCCACTGGATATCAATTTGCTTCTCGATCTGCCAAAAAGTTCTTAAAAAAGTAATGTTACAGGGTTGTGTCTATAGCCTAAGGTGACAAGATAAAGTGAATCATAACAGTTCTATAGACTGATTCATCGAATGAAAAAAAAATCTCCTTCTAAAAAAACAATATAACTGTTTAATTCATCATCTTGGTGCTTTAAAATGTAGATAAAATCACATTATAAAAACGCATCGTTTCAATGAACAACAGTAGTCAGTCTAAAAAGCATTCTGGTACAAAACATCCACAATATTTATAACAACACAATTAGTTAACAATTGGAAGTTTGGTGTCTTATATATATATATATATATATGTACATAATGACACATATATAAGTGGTTAGCGATCGCAGGGCTTGGGTTCGAATCCCGGAAAGATATGGATGTTTGTAAATGTATAGTGCCTTCGCGGCATGGAGTACTGTAAATAGCCATCAAGCCGCAAGTCCTCTCGTGAGGTTGGTGGAAGAGGAAGAGAGTTGGGAGGTCCCTGACTATCCCCAAGGTATTCTCCCTCAATATTGGGTCCAAACCGAGAAAAATCGTACTGTCGCCTACATGTTGCTCAAAGCTAAGGCTAACTACAGGCGTAAAAATGTAGCCCTTAGCCGCGATGAATTTCAGGGACCTAGATCTGATGATTGAGTCGATCGAGTGGCATAAGCATAAACAACACCGCATATATGAACATGCAAATAGTCATATATATATATATATATATATATATATATATATATATATATATATATACATAAACTCAGGGACTCAAAATTAGAAAAGCCTGTTGCGTACGTAAGAAACACTCAGCTTCGTACGACGTAGATTACACGGAAGTTAATCTCAAAATGGTTAAGAAAATATATTTCAGTGGGATGATCAACGGTGCAAGAAAAGCTGGTACCAGTGCGTTTGAAACCATTATTCTTCTACTATTTTCACGTCCAACAATATCTTGGGGACTTAGAGAGGGGGATGTAAGGAAATAACTTCGAACAACAACAACAACAAAAAGTACGGGAAATAGGTTGGTGACGAAGATAAGTGAAAGGTGAGTAGCATGCCTAGTCCACATTAAGAGAAGGGCAGTCAAGAAACTTACGGCAAAATTGAATGCAGGTGAAGAGCAACCTTCCCTTATTAATTTACTTCAAACTGGAAGGTCACCGTCCAATTTGACCTAAATTAGAGCTATTTGTCACCTTAAGTCAACATTCCTGTGCAACTCTATTAGAAATTTGTAAATCTATATCAGGGGTGAGCAGGATTTTCCAGGGTACAGGCTACAATTTAATTTTTCAAGTTGTCACGTTCCAATCAGTGTCAGTGATGAACAAAAGAGGGGGGAGGGTCCACGGATCCGCACCCTCCCCCCCATAGCTCTTGACGTTTTCGCAATTGATTATAATTCCATGCATATAGTACATAAAATTTAATTTTGTATTTGTTATTAATAATGTTTTATTAATTAATGCTAATTATTTATTTAGTAATTTATTTTTACTGTTGCCAATACCTGCAATGTAAATATATATATTTGTATATATATATATATATATATATATATATATATATATATATTTTTATGTATATATATATATATATATATATATATTTTGTATATATATATATATATATTTGTATATATATATATATATATTTGTATATATATATATTTGTATATATATATATATATTTGTATATATATATATATATATATATATATATATATATATATTTGTATATATATATATATATGTATATATATATATATATATATATATATATATTTGTATATATATATATGTATATATATATATGTATATATATATATATGTTATATGTATATATATATTTTAACTAATTATACAATTATTAAATAGATGGCGCCACATGTTTAATAATTCAATAATATTATTTATATATTTCTATGTTTCATTTATATTTTACACTAATATTTATATCAATATATATTAATGATTTTTAAAAGTACATATATATATATATAAACTTTATATTATTCTATCATAATTTAACTTTATGCGGAACTGTTTTCCTTCTTGTATTTGGCGGCAAACATAACCAAATGATACACTCCCGAAGTAAGTCTTACTATCTACGTTTTGCATCAAATTTAAATATATAACGTGAATACTAGCAGGCTATAATTTTATAATTATATTTTATTAATTTAGTGATTTATTATAAGGTTTAAATTCCTCCAAATGTTATTCTTTTCTTTCCTCTTGGTACGTAGTATGACAAACTACAAATGAAGGTTGGCTACCCCTAAAACTTGTTTAAACCTACAATCTTGATTCCTAAGGCCAGGAGTTTGGTATTGTACTACTGTGCCTATTTCTTCCTATTTAGTATAGTTATCTTAGGTTCTAACTATCTGTGTATTTTTATGTTTTGGATTATATATATATATATATATATATATATATATATATATATGTTTGGCTGTGTATTGGGGTATGATGGGAGAATGGTAGACTTTCGACCCTCCCCCTCCCCTCCTTGAACAATTAATGTGTGCACCACTGTCCAGTGTCATAGGTATGCTGAGGTAAAGAAAATGTCAACAATATTTATTATAACTAAATAATAAATAAGGAATATGTGTTCTTACGTACATAACTAATATAAAAATAAACTAACGCTTTAAAACAAAGCGTTCGATACAAACATAGTATTATAATAGCCACAAAAATAATAATATCAAATGCGCATTTATTATCAAACAATTTAAAATACATCAAAAAATAGAACATTTTTATCTAAAGTTAGTTTTTGTTGTTCTAGTCATAAAAGACTTAGTCTGCATACTGCCAGGGAATCTTTAATGTTTCGGTATACCAATACCAACGGCTAATTTTCAGGCGGTCACCCCAAAATGTCTTGGTGGTCCACCGGTCGATCGCGATCGACGTAATGCTCACCCAGGAGATATATTAACGTTCCAGTATAAATCAACACGAGGTATATTATCAACAGACCGCATAATTTTGAAACTCGGTCAAGTGAGGAGGTCATTGTAACTCAATAGATTTAACGTGCATCGTTCCCTCTGCATGGTGAATCTTCAGTGGAATCAAGATTCTAACTCGCGACACTTTGGGTACCAGTTCGTGACCATAATCACTAGGCTGCCGCGGCGACCTAAAAACTTATAGAATTCAAGCAAAAAATATCGATTTTTATCGCAACTAATGGTAGACCAACTCATTATTATTGAGTGTCTTACATTTGTGGATCACTCCAGGAATATATGATTGAGTGTTGTTAAACTTAGCTTCATATGTATCGTAATTAAGTAATACTGATCAAAAATGTGTTAGTGCTCAGTTAAAATGTTCCATAACTTATGAATTTAAAAGAAATGTATATGGTTATAAGTTGATATATTTTTGAAGTTTTTATACGGAATATACAAATCTAGGACAATTCCATTTATTTCAGCTAGGTTAAGTATGAGTGAGTTTACGCTAGGCAACAAGGATTCATAGTCTTTTGGAATCAAAATAGTATTAAATTCTAATTGGTTGAAAAAAGGAAGAATAAAATTCTAGAAAACACTCAATTCCAGCACCGCTGTATCATGTTGATTTCGGTTTATGTGTGGTACATTCAAAATATTTTAGATATTACGTCGTAATTTTTCCCGTAAAGGATTAGTCAGAAGCATTTTTCAAAGTAAATTATCTTAGCTTTACACTGATAAAATACTTAAATAGGCTGTACCTTTGCACAAACAACAAGCAACAAAACAAAAAATAAGAAAATACTTCTAATAATCATTGTATTTAAGCTTAAAGTATACTTATTAGCTCTCAATCAGCTGTCAAAATAAGAGATTTCGAGTATATATATGTTTCCCACAATCATTAAATGTATCCCATTTTTTTTTAAAATATCAAGTTTGTAAACATATTTAAGTCCCTTCAAAGTGAAAATTAATGTATGTGCAACCCATGGTTATACATGTTCGATTTTAATACATTTTCACAAAACTAAGGCATCGTATCTTAACCTTTTGTTTTCTGCTTGAAACATTTTTTTACAACTTTTTATCCTAGTCATAAGTGACGTAAGGAAAATTAAAGAGGAAGTATTTTTCACAAAACTAGAGATAATCCGATATTCTTCATTATTTTTAGTACCATGAAATTTTCCTATCAGATGAGGAATGAATTGAAAAACAAGTTCTGAGAAAGAAATAAAAAAATAAAAAAGTTTGCCTTGTATAAAATTATAATATCATGCGAAAGTCACGCGAGTATGACTTCAAAAAATTCTAAAGTTTCAAAAATAAGAGCGATGTGGTACGTATCTGATTGGCTTAGGAAAAATTAAATCATATTTGTGGACTGTAATTCAAATTCATAAAATTTATCATTATCGCAAGTTGTTATTCTGGAGTACAATGTACTTGTTCTTTTATCTTCCAAAATAAGAATTTTTATTACTCATCCAATAAAACTGAAAAAAAATCGGTATAGAAAACAAGAATTTTGAAAATTGTTCCTGAGTAATATAAGAAAGCAGAAAAGGAAGCCGGAAGATTTTTTTGTCATTATATCCATATTTAGATTGCTTCTTCTCACAATTAATCTGAGGTAAGTTTATGTGTGTATACTAAAATAATTCTTAAAATTCCTATTATTTTATTGTATTTTGTAAATGCAAAATTATGAGATTTTATAGATATAAAACAGACATAAGGAGTAAAGATAAGAAACAACTTTTGAAAATTACTATGCAATTCACTTAAACAAAAATTTTTTAATATATTTATTGAAATTTGTCTTAAATTTTGTATGGAATGTTAAATTCTTTTAAAATAATATAAATATGAACTGAAAAAACATGTTATTTAATAAAATATGTTTTTCTAATTTCCTATCTATTGTATAACTTTTCTTTCTCAAATAAATACGATTTTTTTTTTAATTGCGCGTTCTTAATTCTGTAACTACAATGAAAATCGTTTAACATAAAACTAAAGGGACTGAAATATTTTTTTAGTTTCAAAAGAAATCCTTGTTAAAGGGTATTGCAAAAAAACATATATTCATCAAAATTAAGTTTATAAGAGTACATTTTAGTTTATTAGATAATTAAATGCAAGCATTTTATAAAAATCAAAGAATCAAAACCTTTCACAAGAACCTAATGAAGTTTAATACAAAATTTTCTTGAACAACGAAACATTTATTGAGTTTTTTTAAAATAGTTTGACAATTTCTTTTACATTGTCTTTTTTAGAATAAACAAATTGACAGTTGATTTCTCCCGAAGACTTTGTCATTGTGCTCGTAAAAAAATCTTCTAAAATAGCAAAGGAAACCCTTGAGCTAAACTCACTAATTTTTGATCCCGCTGCGATATACTTCTCAACGAATTCCAAAGCCAACTGATGAGATATGAAATATTTTTGTGTGGTGTTTGTAGGGTTAGAGAGTTAAAGTAGCTTAAATAAACAAACCTTGCCTCTATTACAAGTTATTCCGAGGGTATATCAAAGCAAAGTTAGCCTTCTTTCTACGAAACGTGTAAAACCACCTTCAATTAATTGTATAGCCCTCTTAAATATTGCCTGTGTAGCTGGTGTTTTCTGTATTCGGTTCATTCTCAGAAGGGAAATATTTTGGGTTAAGTGATAATTTTTTTTGTGTTAAGAAAAAACAAATTAATAAAGACACACAATAATTTGTCGGGAGAGTTTTATTATTTCGTGTGTTAGCCGATATTTCACCTTAATGTATCCGACTACGTCCTGAACCATGATTTTGCAAAAGCATACAAACGAATATTTTTTTTTGAATATTTAATGTCACTTAGATTAGAATACATGTATAAAATTTGTTTAATAATATATTACAATAAAAATATTATTTAAATGCAATATTTTCCCAAAAATAAAATTAGAATTACCTCTCTTCAAAATATACTCTTTTTATGAAAATGCTTCTATAACAATATTATTTTTCTTCTACCTAGCTAAGGCTTCTCCAGAGGTCCTGAACTACGACTTATGAAGAATTCACACATTAGTTTCATAGTTACTACCAAATGAAATAATTATGAGTGTTTTTCTGTTAAAATTATCCACTCTGAAGTATAGATAAATCCACTTCAAAGTTATGTATTTCAAAAATCCTAGTTCGGGCTTAGTATAGAGGTCTGAGATCTGTATAGGCAAAATATTGTTATTTCACATGCATCATCATTAAAAGAAAAATATTTAAAAAATAAACAGTTATACGTTCTCATTTTTTGTCAAAATACTGCATTTAAATCATTTTAATTGTAATAATATTCGTGAAAAAATTTCATACGTGTATAATAATCAAAGTGACTCTAAATATTAAAAAAAATTATTATCATGTATGCATTTAAAAAACATGGTTCCGACCGTAATCGGAAACCTTAAGCGATTTTCAGTGTATGTAACCTTTTTGAAAATATATAGTTAATTCTTCTATATTGATATATATATATATATATATATATATATATATATAACTCATTAACATTAAATAAAGAAATATTAATTAAAGTATTTATTATCCATGAAATTCTAAACGAAATTAATTTGAGGATGTTTGTATATATATATATGTTGTTTCTCTTATCAGAGAATTAGTTTTCGTAGACACTAATTAACAAAACATTGAATTTTTGAATTTTATTTTACACTTATCAAAATAACTAAAACATAATGTGCTTTAAGGAAACACTAAAATAATACAAATATTTGAATGATGAAGTATTTTGTGCAGAAATTCTGTCTCTGTCATTGAGCTTACAATGCAATAATACTCGTAATACAGTTTTAAAATACAATCCTCAAATATTTTTAGAATATCTGATTACCAAAAATAGTTTTGCATAGTTAGCAAAATATATCTATACAATTGTACAAAACTTTTCAAATTGAAAACATAATTCAATGGTTAACATTGTTAAATAACTTTAATTTGATGTTTTTATAGTTAAATGGGTATCATGCCAAAGAATACTTTAACACAGAAACAATTTAGCTAAAAGCTGCACTAGGTGTAGGCCTAACATTTTATAAAATTAAGTTTAATTATTTTGAGGAACATAATGAAACTATGATTTTTTCCTTGTTTCATTTACTGTTAATGATCTTAAGATTCAAAACAAACTCAACAAATGAAAAGCCTAATGAAAAAGTATAAAACCTTCATTCCGGTTATAATTTTTTTTTACTTGAGATTCTTTGTTGTTGCATTATTTTGATTGCATTAAATTATATTTATCTTCTTCAAATCTAACATAAATTAGCTATTTCTTACAAATAAAAATGATGCATGTGAATATTTCTGTAAATAAATCAGATAATTGTAATACATTATTCAGTACTAAACTGAAACAACGAAGTAATACAATTATGTTTGACTTTTTAATAGTGACACCAAATGTTTCAAAAATAACGTCTATTTCTCTCTTCACCCTTTTTAAAGACTATTTGTTTCTCTATCTTCTCTTAGGTTTTCCTCAACTTTTCTTCATATCATATTTCTTTATTATCAAGTATTTCAATTTTTCAATTCCTACCCCATTAGTTCCCACTCTTCCTATATATATATATATATATATATATATATATATATATATATATATATATATATATATATATATATATATATATATATATATATATATAATTCAAATTTTTAATAAAATCCTTTTTATTCATCCACTCCAGTTCAAATACATTTTTCCAAATATTAATTCATTAATTAAATTAAATTAAATTAATGAATAAATAAATAGTGATAAGAATCATAGTACAACAACATACAAAAGAGAAAAATAGCTCGTTGCGTTCCTGTAGCTCAATTGATAGGGCTTTGGACTTCTAATCCAAAGGTCATGGGTTCGAACCCCACCTGGGATGACCTAATTTCGGTGAATGCGAATTTTTTTATTATACTATTTTATTGCAATAATTAAATTTATTGAATGAATAAATAGTAACTAACATAAATATAGTCCAACACCATATATAGAAAGAAAAATGGAAATTTTATTTTGCCACAAATTATTGTGATTCTGTTTTATATAATACATATTTATATTAATTATAATTATTTAACAAAAAGTATATAAAATAAATTTTTTCTGTGTTGACCTAAGCAGGGATTGACTTAAATGTTTAATTGTTTATATTACTTGTTTATATAATACCTCTAATTAACATTGACTAATTTTTGTATCCTACTCATTAGAACTTTTCAGTTATTTATGATGTGAATAATGTTTTTTTATTAATGCAAAATTTCCTTCAAATTTTGGATTTCACCACGTGGATAGATTTTCATACGTGGTACAATGTTATAGATAAGATAGGAATGCAAAATCCAAAGGATTTGAATAATTTCCTATTGATAAATGTATTTGTGATTATTAGTTTTAAAATATTTAAAATTGATTAACACAAACATAATTTAGAACATTGAGCTTGATAATGATTTTTGTGAAATTTAAGTTAATGACTAAAATTAAATAACATTGCTTAAAAATTTCAAGATTTTCCGAGATTGAGTGAATCCTTTGATTTCTACTTCTAAATTAATTTCTAATGAATAGATAGAATAGAAGTTTTGTGTAGTTTTGCGTAGATGGAACAGAACACATAATTAGAAAATAATAGAATAAATTATTAAAAAAGGTTATTCTATTTTTAACACATATATTTAATCATTCAATATAGAAATTCAGATAATTAAAAAAATATTTTTAAAAAAATCAAAATTTATTAATATTTTCTTCAAAATCAAAGCACTCACAGGAATTATTGAATTAATTATAATAGGTATAATATTTTATCTATATTCGAAATTTCCAGCAAAATTAACAAGAATCATCTTTTCAACAAATTTAAGTTAATCTTAAGTATGAAAAAGTATCAGTATTACTATTAATAATGGACCCTTACGTGGCGATAAAGATCAAAATTTTTAGCTGTATGAATCATATAAAGAATCTGACATCGCGTTAACTTCATCAAAATTTAACGAATTAAATGAGCAGGTTATGTTGTTAGAATTGACGAAGACCGCACCACTAAATATATCTTCATTGCCTAACCAATTGGCTCTAGGTCTGGAAAAGGCTTCTTGAGAAGGTCGAGGCCCATCCTGGACTGTCGAGCCACTAAGGAAGGTAGAAACGGACTATTATTGCAAAATTCTGAAAGTAAACTCTTATTAGTATATCCAAAGTAAAGACTTCTTTAATTTTTTTTTTATTTCTGTATGCAAATTATCGTAATCTACAATTTTTATAAAATATATGTAGCCAGTGCCTGAGTGGTAGTGTATCGCACTTCCACGTCACAGATCCGGGGTTTAAATCCTAGGCTGCGCAAGGTCACCTCCCCTTTTCATCCCTTCAAAGAATCGATTAATGAATGCCAAGTCTGCTTGGGAATTTAACACTGGGGAGGTTTCGCGTCAGACAGGCTACTTGACCGAAACATCTGCACATACACCTCAGCACCTAAGGTCACATAAACTAAGATAGGCCCTCGGGTGCTCCTGCGCCACTGAGTTCTGTCTACTTACTTATATAGATAAAAGTAGATGCAGCATTTTTTTTCAAATATACACTTCCCAATTTCTCCCCCCTCCCCAAAAAATCCTTCTATAAACCGTCCAATAAATAATCCTTTGTTCGAATTATTTCTGAGATTTTTTTTTTGTCAATCTGCCCTAAGAAACTTTCTTTGATCTTTGCGTAAATTCTAAGACGTAATAAGTTTTTCACGTAAGATTAAAAGAGTGTTTATTTTTAATTATATCTGAAGTTCTTTTTTTAGTAATTAAATATAAGGCTCTTCCGATTATGTATTATGTTCCATCTATGCAAAGCTATCTCAAATTATAATCCTACCCATTGTTCAAAAATTAATTTAGGAGCAAAAATTAAAGTGCTAACTCAATTTCGCAAACTGTTTTTCCTTTAAATTAATTTTAGACCATATTTTCATTAGTACCTTCATATCGTTGTTATTTATGTTTAGTTATATACTTCAATTGCATTAAAAATATCATCGAGGTCAATACTTTCATTTGTTTTTATGTTAATTAATTTAAATAATTAAATATTATTTGTTGAAAAAAGCTATTAATCAAATAAATTTATCAATTTGAAATTATTCCATTCTTTTGGATTTTATAACGCTACCTTAGAAATAACATTGCTGTATCATGTTAGATTATACATGTAGGCAAGAGCCACCTAGTACTAGAACTAAAGATTCAGATACGATATACTGGGAAACGAGTATACTGAATTGCAACAATTGTAGATTCATTACAAAAATCTGCAAAGTCATGCTAAAGTCACAAATATTTTCTTTAATTAAAATCTACTCGGCTGCTATTTTTTTATTTACTTCAAATTGTTTTGAAATCTTTTTTTCAAATGCGTAGTTACATTTTCTTTCGTAAAATTTTACAGATTTCTAAGCATTTGTCATTCTACAACTTACTTAAAATTGTTTCCGTCTAAAAAGTCTGATTTTTGGATTTTTTTTTTGAAAAAAAACTACTGATAAGTTTGCCACACTGTTTATTTTGTATTCAAAACGGCAACTTTGAATTCATTTACTTTTTCTGTATTTTCATTTAAATTACCAATGTTTCTTTCTTCGGAACTTAATAATTTTTTATAAATCATAAATTAACCGCCTATTTACACATACATTGAAGTATTTAAAAAGATATTTTGAAGGATATGAGAGATTATTTATCCAAAAATAGTCCTTTAGTTCTCAAAAACAAAGATAGGATTATTTAGATTTATTTCTTTGAAATATATGTTTAACATCACTTTTCAACGGAAATTCTAAGTAAACTGAATTTAAAATATCAAAAGTGCGAGAAGTTATCTTTCTTTCAAATAAAAACCATATAACATAAATATTTGCGTTCATGTTAAGAGCGTAATAAGCAAATACACCTTTTTACATTGAAGATCTTATATCTTAATATATTTTGTTTCGATATAAAGTTTTCAATCAAACATTTAAAGCCTTCTCTAATTCTAAAATGAAATGTTTATTTTATCTGAATAAAAAAATTTGTTTTCAATTAAAATACTTTAATTTTTCTTTATAATATATTTTGCTTGAATCCAATGGTATAAGCTGACTTTTTTTCTAAATTGTTTAACCAGAATTTTTATCTGATAGTTTTATCTAATAAAATTAGAAACAAGAAATTATACATGATATTAAATATTTTGAATAAGAGATTTAAATTAATAAAATGGCTTTAAACGATATGTTAACAGTTAAATAGTGAAAACAAAACCCCATTTTTGTTAGTGTTAGTTCTAGTGTATTATTAAATCAAAACAATCGAGTGTTAAGGAAAAAGTTAAGACAAATTATTGTATTCAAAAATTTTAATTCCTTATTACCTTGAGTAATTAAGGAAAATCATATGTTCTTTCTTTAAACAAAATGCAAATAATGCGGATTTTTCTTAAATTGAAAATACATCAAGTGAGCGACGTGTTTTAAGAGATAAAATGTTTAATGAAATAAGATTAATGTGACACTATAAATATCTTATTGAAATTATACTTGAGATTATAAAAATTATAAAATGCAATGTGTGTGTGTGTTCCTAGCTCTACTTTTTTCACTTTATGAACAAGTTATAATGCACTCTTGTGATTCAATTTTTCCGAGAGATTCAGATTTTTATTTATCAATTTTTTTAAACCTGAAAAAAATATAATTGAATTGCATTTTCTAGAATAGAAACTCTAAACAGAATATCGATCATAATTGATAGAAGAAACTCATGTTGTAAATCTTGTCAACTATTCCTTGAGAGAAACATTCACTATCTACCAGTACCACTTAAATGGACTAAGTATATATAATATAAAAAAAATTCAATATATAATTATATACATATACATACACATATATATAAATTTATACATATATATGTAATAATTCCCTCTAGCATTCTCTTTAATTAACTTTTTTAAAACAATATTGAAATCTTTTGATTATTTGGTTCAGGACTAACACTCCGATTTTAATCGTAATCGATGAATATTATTACATCAGAAATTCCTGTCCCGCACTTTCTATCCAATCAGAGCTATGATTGCGTAATCATCACACACTTGCACTGTTGGTGAGGAATAAAAACAACTTGTGTAATGGCGTTCTCGTCGCTTGATCTTCCTTTTTTGCCGTCATAATGTACTAGTAAATATAGCTGTTTCTCCGTGTTTATGTGTTGTGTCCGTCAAGATGTCACTTTTGCTTGTCCACTGTGCTTAATATCATCATTATGAATTGTTTGTCTCGTCTTTGTGAAATTGCATTATAATTTTGTGCTAAACTTCGATGCGTGCGCCACAATAAAGAAGATGTCTGTTCACTGAAGATGTGCATTTTGATGAAGACCTGCCAACACCACGACAAAAATCAACCACTCGGCCAATACTTAACATATATACATATACACAAATAAATAAACGAAAATATAAAAATAAACATATAGTTATATACCTAAGATAACTAAAATTAGGAAGAAGGCACAGTAGTATAATGACAAACTTCTGGCCTTAGGAACCAGGATTGCAGGTTTAAACAAGTTTTGCGGCCAGCCAACCTTCACCTGTAATTTGTCATACTATGTACCAAGAGGAAAGGAAAGAATTATATATGTAGAATTTAAATATAAAAAAAATTATAATATATATAAACATATGTATATTGATCAAATATTAATTCGTTAATTAAATTTTACCTTTTAATTTTAAATTTATTCTGCTTTCTCTCTGACAAAGTTAAAACTAGCTGCTACAGATAGTGCCACCAAAGTAGAAATTGACTGAATTTTATATATATATATATATGCATATATTTATATTTAAAACTTGTTCTTTCTTATCTCAAGATGAAACTTATTTTTCTTGGGTATAATCAGAGATAATATCAAATTAATTATTTTGTATAAAATTATTTTGGAGCTTAAAGCTACACACTATCCTAACAATGATAAAAAAATACCCAAAAGGCTTTCTTCTTGATTTTTTTACCTAGCCCCCCATCCAGTAGAAAAAATTTTGGCTCTAAATTCTAGACCATGCTGAATAAACTTAACAGGTATTTGAGGCTTTTTGAGTGTTGTCGGTCACTTAATCCATGTCTTTATAAATTTTATACGTTTTTTTATGTGTTTTATTTTTGCCAAAGCATGTCTATTCCATTTCCTAAGACTATTTTCTATGGAAGATTGGGACCTGAATTTTTTTTGTAGCTACTTATTGCCTCAGTACTTCAAAAGTTTAATATATATTTAAGTCTGAGACAGATTCAGTCCTTTTTTTTTAAATCTCAAATATAATATTTTTATACTTTCGTGTTTCTCTCGAGCGTTACTCAAAAAAGTTATTATTACAATTTTATTTCATTTAAATATTTTCTAGCAATATCAACACAATTCTATTTTAATACTTGTATCTAACTAAAAACATAAAGATTTTGCTTTTTATAAGAGATTTAAAAAACTCTACAAAAATTAAAGTTAAAAAAAATTGAAATAACATATTTTAGAATCAATTTAACAACATAATAGGAACGAATTATTGGTTAATTTTAATAAAATTGCTTCCAATTTTCGTGAAAAATATGATTCAAAAATTAAACTGTATTAAATGTATTTGTATATGTATTTTGGAATTAAAAATGTTTAAAGTAATATCCCGTAAGATATTAAAATATGCATATTATCTCATTTTTCCTTAGCAAAAAGAAACTTCTCCTTCACGTACGAAGGTCTACAAGTAGTAGATTGATTGCAATGAAGATTTGGAAGTACAGAAGAATTGAAGTTGAAGAATAACTACATCAAAGCGCCAACAAATTTGGAGATTTATTTTACCATAAAGAAAGTGGAGGTGAGTCTTTTAAAATAATCATTTTATAGTAATTTTTATTAAACTACCTCCCTTTAAAAGTCTATGCTGCCCAAAGAGTATACAACTAAAGTCATAATATGCAGCATCGTTTTCACCAAATAAATTAAAAAATGATTTCGAGTGGATACAGGAAAGGATACCAATTAGGATTAATTTAACAGTAAATATTCTTATGTTCTACATTTTATTAGATGCGGAAAGAAGGAATTTATTTCCTTTGCTTTTTTATGCTTAAATAATTAAAAATAGAAAGAATTTTAATAAGGGTAAAAAGAAAATATTCATCATTCTAGAAGAACGAGCAAAGGTATAGATTCAGGAAAATTATCTTTAAATCATATGTGACTATGAAAATATATCTAAATAATAAAAAATAATGGCTTTCTATTATAAAAATAGTAAAAAAAAAACAATTGCGAAATTGGTACACAAGATTTTTTTAATTATATGTAACATGTAAATATGTGGTTTATTGGGTGTAAAAATTCCCATCAGCTAATACATTATTAAGCATACCGTAGAAACAGTGGCGTAACGGAGAACTTTTGGGCCCCCCTGCAAAGACAGGTTTGGGGCCCCCATGATGAATTTTACAAAGGGTAGGCACTTGCGTCAGTCAGGCTTTGGGCCCCTTTAGAACCCTGGGCCCCCCGCGATGCGGGGGTTGGGGAGGTGCACGTTACGCCACTGCGTAGGAACGTTATAGTTGTTTCATTTGTGTCTTTTATCAGAAACAAATTCCAACTAAAACAAACTCTCTAACATGTCTGAAATATAAATCATTATAATAAGTAGATTGGACGATACGGTTTTTAAGACCAGAACATCCGGTATTTCGATTACCCTTAGATGTCCACGTGTGTCGTTTCGACACCATCATATTAAACATATGAAATAATTGAAATAGCTAAATAATTGCAGGACTACTGTTCAGTAGGGTTTATTTTTTAGATTTTAATATCATGTCATATAATTATCATATATTATGATCCTTTATGTAATAAAAAATAAAAATTGACATTATGTTTCTCAAAGCTGGTTAGCCTATCTCTTGCTCCAAAACATTTCGAGTCCTCAATCTGCCAGGTACATTACTATTATGCGATATCCATTCTACACCATCTCTAGCAACATATACATTAGGATTTACAGAAATATTTTCAATTACATCTGCTCTTTCTTCAGATTCTTTGCAGTCACTTTCACTCAAACTTATGTCTTCATCAGAATCTAAATTAGAGCAAAAGGCAGCTAACCACTATCCGATTCATTCTCAGAAAACTTTCACAACTAGTTATCAATTTCATCACCTTAGACCTGTTTCATGAGTCATCGTTTCAGGGTACCTCCTCTGCACAAGATTCTAAAATCGAATGAAATTTTCCTTATGAGCAGATAAGCAAATGTTATGTCACGAAACACTTAAATAAAACGTTTATAGCATAACTGACTCATTTCCGCTGCGAACCCAATAACACTGCATTCAAGGTGAAATAAATGTGCGATATTACTTCCGTAAGCTTGTCTTAATCATGGTATTTTCTTAGTAAACTATCTTTTGCTGAACGACCTCTATTTATAATGATAAATTGTCTTGTTGTCGAAACAACACCAACGGACATTCTAAGTAAGTTTAGTTGTAAAATCACCTTTAATTCACCTAGTACTAGAAAACTGCTTTTGTGTAATCTGAAGGAACAATAATATTATAAGCCACGAAAAACTTTAAAATTCCCTGAAAAAATGCGGAAAGGAGAACATATCAAACAATTTCCGGTTTCCATTCGGCACCGACAGACGCTCTAGTGATATAATCAAAACTTAGTAGATTTACCTTTATAAAGCTATCTATTTACTATTTTTATATATAAACATTATAAGTAGTTATTTAGCAAATAATACAAGTTCAAAAACTAATTTTTATAAAAAAATAATAAATTATTTTAAACAAACTCTAGTTAGAAAAACCGTGTGAAAAAAATCATAGTTAAACTTTTTTAATGTCTTGCAGCATAATCTGTTAAGTGAAGTAGCATAATATATGTTTTCCTCATGCCAAAAATCGTATCGATGGAAGTAGATTTTTTTAAAGTACTCTTTATTAGCGATTAAAATGATAATGTAATTAAAAAAAATTGAATATACTATATTAAGTATACATATATGTAATTAATGCCATAAATTCATCCACTAACACTATAATTAAGTTCCACTGAGTCATGAATATTAATATTCCTTTTGCTCTAAATACAAAGAAATTCAAATTTTATAAGTTTACTCATTGTTATATATACACTCAGGAACATTGAAAATAGCGACCCAAGAAGGAAACTAAGTACAATCGCGAAACTTTGCAAATAAGTACAGCGTAATGTGATATGCAAATGATCCAAGTTTTGTGCCAATACGCATGCTCATACACGCCGAGGCGGCGCTACAAGCAGGAAGTGGGTGCTATATAAGCCAACTCAAATTCGAAGATTCATAAACGTGACGATTACCCGCCAATTGTAGGAAGTCTTTGATAAGCGAAACATAACAGGTAAACGTGCTAGAAGACATTTCTCCCATTTAAGCGAGTTTGAGAGAGGCCTGATCATCGGCATGAAAACTGCAGGCTGGTCGACGCGCAGTGTTGCTGGCCAGGTGAATCGTTCGGAGTGTGCCGTTGGAGCAGTGGACACGAGAAGGTACCCACGCGCGGAAAACTGGGTCTGGAGCGATCAGAAAGGCCACGAGGGGAGAGGATCGAAGGATCGTGCGGCAAGCACTTGTGGACCCCACAGTGACTCGTTCGACGATATGAGCAAAGGTAGGCGTAGCAATTGTTCCACAAACAATTTCCAGACACCTTGAAGAAGTAAATCTTAAATCCAAGCGCCCTTTCCGTGCACTCCCTTTAACACCGGAACATCGGCAACTGCGTCTACAGTGGTGCCAAGCCATATCAATGTGGAATGTCACAGATTGGCAAAAGGTTGTGTTTAGTGATGAATCCCGGTTTGTTTTGGGGACAGATTATAACCGTATACGACCCTGGTGAGCGGTACATTTCCCCCACACTGTTCTACGTCACACTGCCCGCACAGCTGGTGTAATGGTCTGAGAGGCCATAACCTATGATAGCCGGTCCACTTTAATTGTGATGCGTGGAACCTTAACGTGCCAACGTTACGTTGATGATATTCTTCGACCCCATGTAGGACCTTTGCTGAATGGTCTCCCAGGGGCAATTTTCCAGCAAGATAATGCTCGTCCTCATACAGCAAGAGTTGCTCAAGACTTCCTACGTCAATTTCAGACTCTTCCATGGGCGGCCCGCTCCCCCGATTTGTCTCCTGTAGAGCACGTGTGTGATCAGCTAAAATGACAGATGCCATCGTGTCACTCTGTACATGATTTAGAGTTGGCTGTTCAAGATTTGTAGGCCAATCTGCCTCAGGACAACATAAGGTGTCTAATCAACTCAATGCCGGACCGTGTGGCGGCATGTATTGCAGCTGGAGGTGGTCCAACGCGCTATTGAAGTTGCCCAGTATTGGTATCGTTGAACACCCTGTATCCGTTTAATTGTCTTGTTTTTGAGATCAAGTGAATCTCTCATTGTGTCATTATGTGTATTAAATTTCATTTCAATCCGATGCTTTCTTCTTTGGTCGCTATTTTCAATGTTCCTGAGTGTATATGTATATGATTAGTTTAATCAGTCAAGGGAGTTAAACAAATTTATCTACCATTTTGTTCTACCACATGAAAACAAATATTTCATGTCGTAAATGTATCGTCAGGCATAACCAGTTAAGACTTTTAATATGCCTTCCTACTTCAATTTTAACTACATCTGCTTTGTGTGTGTGCATTTGGCATTTGTTTCGTAGGTAAATTCTTTTGATCACTAATTCATGTGATATTTGCTTTAAATATTATAAGACAATTTATTTAAAGAAATAAAAAATACTATACCACTAATTTTTTTATTTATTGCAGGTAGCGTCAGAGCCAGGATTTTGTAATATTTACGAACTAAATATGAAACCTAATCGTCCACAAAAAGATTGTGAAGATTCTTCTTCTGTGGTAAATTATCCTTCAGTTGAAAACTACAGTAAAGGAAGAATTTTGAAGAATTTAATTGTACTTTGTACAGGTGTTCTTCTACTTTTTATAGCATATGATGGCCTAACAATGCTTCAAAGTACAATGAATCGGGAAAAAGGAGTAGGTGTTATATCCCAAGCTGTGAATTACATTTGCTTTTGCACTAGTGCAGTACTATTTCCAAAATATGTCATAAAGAAATTAGGAAGAAAAGTTACTTTATTGATATCTATGATAATGTTTCTTCCATACATAGCTTCCAATTTTTATCCTCATTTTAATACATTGATTCCTGCATCAATTTGCATGGGGTTCGGTGCTGCTCTATTTTGGGGTACTCAAGCCATTTACTTAAATGATTTATCTGTCATGTATGCTAAAGTACTGCTAAGAAATAAAAATATCGATAAAAATGATACTGGCATTTATAACAATTGCTCAAGTAATATGTTGTCTAAAATGTGTTCTTCAAACTTAAAGCAAACTCGAAGCCTTTCTTGCGATTACATAAATTTTAATCGTAATCTTGATAAAAAAGAAAACAATATAATGCCGCAGTCATTCAAATATCTATCTCCTAAAAGAAATAGTATTGCAAATGGTATTATTTCAAATCTAGCAAAAATTGCTGATTCTAATAATGATGATTACCACTACTTGAACGTAACGAATCTTTTCGACAGTAAATATCACATAAAAGACATGGAACATCATGTTCTAGGTAATAATGAGAAATCGTTAGTTTCACAAGATAAAGGAAAAAGTCTTAAGAAATTTGAACAACCCCCTGTAATAAAAGAACTAACCAACAAAGAGAGAAAAGTCATTGAATCTACAACTGCTCGGTTTTTCGGCATTCATGGTACAGCATATCTCTCATGTTTTCTATGGAGCAATCTCTTGTCATATTATGTTTTGGAAAGCGGAGTAACTCAAGACTATGTAAGCAATACAAGTTGTGCTTGTGGTGCTAATTACTGCAATATTGACTCAGCGTGCTTCGAGCACAATATTGTAGAACCAAGTAATAGAATAAGATATATTCTCACAGGTACTTGTGTATGTATAGGCATTGCTTCCGTTCTTTTGGTACTTTTCTTTCTTGATTCACTTGAAACGAAGAAGGAAGAAGTGTATTTCTCTATAAAACTACTTATGGCTACATGTAAGCTGGCTAAGAGAACTGATCTTATTCTACTGATGCCGTCTTCATTCTATGTGGGAATGGCTCAAGGATTTTACACTGCAGATTTTAATAAGGTATTAAAACATTAGTTTATTGGATAAAAGTATATGAAATAATTTTAAGTCGTTAAATAATTGCTTGGGCATTGACGTACTTTAATCAATAAAAAAATCAAACGCAAAATATACAAATATTTTTTATAGAAAAATATATAAATATATTTTATTCAAGGGTTCTCCAAACTTCTTGACCTCCGAACCATATTAAATCTTTAACGAAGTCTTAAAATCTAAGACCTAGGTAACTAAGGTAACTAGATAACAAAGACTAGGTTCTCCAACATACCATAGTTTGAATAAAGGTTACAGTTTCATCATAAAATTAGCTAGTAAAAGGGTGAAATCTATTTTCGATATATTTTACAATTGTAATTTTGCCTAAATTTAGAGGCGCTTTTCTTAGATTTTGATTCTGTTGCAAACACCAAGATTTTTGCAAATCTCTAGACCGAGAGTTTCGGATGGAATTGATCAATTTCCAGTGCAGTGCTATTTTTAAAGAAATATATTTAAACTCGTATTTCTGGAATTTTTAAGTCTTTCTTCTTTAAAGGGTCATACATTTTCTTATAGCTTTTTTTTCGCTTTTGGAACTATTCATGCGTGAGAAAAAAAATCTGAATAAAATATATACCATTTTTCTTAGCTAAACTAACTTATGAGCTTATTGGAGTCAGAGGTTATGATTTTCACTAATAAACTAGAACCCAAAATGAAGAAAAATCCTCATTTAAAAGTTAAGGCCTTTTAAATGTTATTAACCAAAATAATATTTTAATTCATTAGGTGAATTACTGTAAATACACTTAATTACAATTAAAAGGCCCAATTTTATTTTTACATCCGTTATTGTATTTCTTTTTTAGTTGGTTTTTATGATTAATTTATTTTATAAATTTTATAATGTCATCAAAATAAACTAAGGGGTAGCAAATTGGTGATGTTAGTGGCTGGAGTTAGTTCTTAGGCTGTAGTAGACTGGAGGCTCCTTCTATATTCCTCTTCAGTTAATTTTTGAAGAAACATCTAAGGGCAAAACTTCGATACTTGTTTTCTAATATACCATGAAATAAAAATAAATCATTTATATTAGTTCTTTTTAATATGTCCTGATTTAAACGGAGATACTTATAATAATTTTAATGTATTGCTCGCTTCTTCTTCTTAAAGGTATAAAACTTAAATGAGTTTAAATATTTTACGCATTAAGTTATCTTTAAAAAGTATGCTAATCTAATATCCCATTGAAATCTTAATGTCATTATCTACTTTCATGTTTCAGTCTTTCGTTGCCTGTGCTTGGGGAACCTTTCATGTCGGATTAGTAGCAATCAGTTATGGGGCTCTGTGTGGCATTGCTTCACCTTCAGCAGGATGGTTGGTAAAGAGAGTGGGACGAATTCCAATTTTCTTCTCAGCAACCATTGTTAATATTGCTACAAATATATTTTTCCTACTCTGGAGACCAAGTGCGGATGAACCTGTTTTATTCTTTGTAGCTAGTGGACTGTGGGGAATATACCTTGGAATATTTTGGTCTCAGTTAAGAGGTAATGTTACATTGAATGAAAATAACGGTTTAAAAAAATATAGTTTCTAATTTAAAAATGACTATGTGCGTGTGTGTCAGCATTTGTATGAACATACAGCATACGTGTATTTGCGTTATGGTTTAACTAATTACATTTCTCGTGTTGTGTGTTGCCGTTTTTTTTTAAAAAAATTCTAAAATTTTTAAATCAATTTTTGTGCTTTAAGGTATCCGAACACGTCCAGAGTATTTTTTGACAAAATAACATATTTAAACATATAAAGGCTTTTTTTAGGATTCAATACCAATAAATACTAATATTAAATCAACAATATTTAAAATAAATTGCCGGAATTTCATAAAAGTCACAATTATATGTGAAATTTTAGCAATATTTTAGTAAAATTTCAAAGCAATTAGAGAAAAAAAGTAATAAACTTATATTAGTAAAAGAATTATTACCAAAACAATCTAGATGCATTTATCTAGAGAATGTATTAAAATTTGAAACTTTTAGAGATGATCGAGTAAACGTTATAAGAAAAATAACGCCTTTATGAGACCATTATTTAAATAACATGCCATAACTCAAATAATATTCATACTATAAGAAATATTTTAGAACATTCTCTAGAAAATAGCATAAATATCAGGTGCAAAAAGTTTTATAGAAATACATTTGTAATATTTTGTGTGATCAGACTCACCATGATAGATTTCGAACAATTTAAATGCCCACATCTGGTAGATCAAAGCCCCACTTCCGGTTTTTCTAACTTAATAAAATTGATTGTAACTTGGCCTTTAAGAAGCATAGAATCAAAACAAAGTATGTTTTTTAAAGCCAAAATATAGATGTATTAAATAAAATAGAAAAAAAAAATATCGGTCTTGTCCGAATTTGGTCATTTTCAACGTGTTCGGATACCTTAAATCTTACATATAATATTTACTTAAAGAACGAATTTCAATTACAATCGAGAATTTTTCTATAAATATTTAACTTTTAAATGAAAAATAATACAATATTTCATTTGTAATAGCTTTGGTAAAAAATTAAAATTTTACACAATGATTTTCTTAAAAATTTTAATTTCTATTAAATAATGATCTTAGTTTTCGTGCACTCAGGTTTTGTTTAATTTAATGCAAGTCTCACCGTGGCTACCGACATGCATGCGCATTTCTAATAACACGCAAAATGTGTCTAGCTCTGTAGATATTATTGACAGAAATTGTGCATACCTCGTGTTTTATTTTAGAAATAGCCCTTTTATTACAATTATCCTATGCTCCGAAATATTTTTTTACTCTATAGCTGTATTTAAAATCAAACTTTTAGTAAACCACTGTTATTTAACAAAACAATTGTAATGGTTTTCCTGGTTTACTACATTGTGTAATTTAATATCGAATAGAGCTTAGGATTAAAAAAATCTAATTTTTTTTTCTTAATTAGATTCAAATCAATCTAATATATTAAAGTAAAGAATGTAATAAAATTGTTTTGTGTTATATTTTGGATATAATAAAACAAACGCGGAAAATAATGAAAATCTGTCTAGGTGGTACAAATCTACCATTTTTCACTTGATCATATTGGAATTATGTTAATAGTATAAAGTAGTGGATGTATATTTTTTTGTTATTCTACCTGTCATGTAGAACACACACTTGTGAAAAATAATGAATATTTGTCAATTTTTAGATTAAATTATGATAGAAAAGGCGATCTTGGATTTTGTTCTCTTATGCAAGAGCTGAATATGTTTTCATCGAACATCGTATGTTAATATTAAATTACAAAATATAATGTGCAGTATACAGGGTTGGTGAAATGAAACTTCCGCTACTCAGTGAGCCTTGGAGGCCATTTTACTGATCCGAAGATGAAAATATTTGGGCAACAGACACTTCAGATAATGCGCTCGAGGTTTCTGAAATAAAAAAAAATTAAATTGCCATTAGATGGCGCTGCAGTTCAACACATTCCAGCAAAATATGCTAATATCACGCACAATAAAACGAAGATGTTGCTCTTGCCAAAATCAGATAAGCATTGCAGAATGCCGACGTAGCCTGAGAGTGCACTTCTTGTGAAGCTATTCTACCTCAGCAGTGAGAATCTTAAAGATTTGCATGATACGAAAAGGACCATTTGATGCAGGTTCACTGCTTCAATCATTCTCTGGCCCTATTTTTTTAACGAGCGACCCCTCAATGAATTACCATTTATTCTGTTAACGGGATACGGTATCGTGAGTTGTTACAGACCTACGTAATTCTTACTCTACAGCAACGAGTCTGCTTACAAGAAATCATATTCAAGAACGATGGAGCCCCACCTCACAAAGTGAGCGCAGTCCAACAACTGTTAAGACAGGAATTGACAGACGTACGTGGGAACTGGATAATTTTCCAAAAATAGCTTGTCCTCCATGATCACCCGATCTCACGCCTTGCGACTTCTGGTTATGGGGCTTTTTGAAAGATAACGTTTACCGGGAGCGTTTGACAACTGCGTTGGATTAAAAGATTAGTATTCGCTGCCCAAAGCACCATCTAGTGGCTATTTTTGAACTATTTTTTTTTTAAATTTCACAAACCTCGAGCGCATCGTCTAAAATGTCTGTTGCTCAAATATTTTCTCTTCGGACCGGTAGAACGGCCTTCAAGACTTTGTGGAAATTTAATTTCGCTAACCCTGTTTATTATTACATTATAAAAAAGCTAAAAAATATTTCAATTAATGAGATATAGAGATAAAAAAGTCAGATTTCAAATATATTAAAAAAACTCACAGTTTCTTTTCTAATATTACATTTTATTATTTTTTCCCTAGCATTTTATGGGGTGCTTTTCAAAACTGACGAGGAGGCAGCGTTTGCAGTTTTCCATGTATGGTATTCGCTTGGGTTCGCATTATCGTTTGGTTACAGTAATTACTTTTGCACATCAGTCAAAATATATTTAATGATGATAATATGCACTTTAGGATTTGTTGGCTATGTGACTGTAGAAATATTAAACTGGAAACACAAAAATAAGAAATTAATTACTTGATTTTTTTCTTTCATTGACTTATTTCAATAAAATGTTTTTATTCTTTTTCATATAACCATTAATGTGATTTATATCATACTATGTAATTTTTGATATTCATTTTCTCCTTTTTTGCATTTCATTTGTATATTACTGTTTTTAACAAACATTGTAATCATTTTAATACATTGATTTTCCATCAGTACGTAAATGTCATTTGTTGTTAATGTAAGGCAAATAAATTTTCGATCTGTTTATAAAAATTGTCATCACTTATTTTCCTGATTCCTTTTTCTTTTACTATTTTAAACAAAGGACAATACAATTAAGTGGTATTAAGTGAATTTAGAAAAGATGTTTAAATATATGAATGTTTTAATGTACTTTAAAATAATATATACAAATTATGTGTTTTTCATCAGATGTATAATATAAATTCGAAAGTTTGTTTTGATGTTTGGTCGTCTTTCACGCAAAAACAGCTGATTGGATTTTAATGAAACTTTACAGTAATATAGCTTATACTTCAGAATAATACATAGGTTATAATTTATAGCATAGGCTATAATTTATAAAGATATTGCATGTTCAAAATATAACGAAATTTGTCAAGTAAGTAGGAAAAATTCTGCCATCTGCAAGTAATTCTGGCGTGCACTGCAAAAAAGTCCACGGCAGCATATATCTATCTTTTATTTCTGAAAAAAACCTTTTAGTTTCGGCTACGCAAGGCACTCTCTTCTAATTTATTCCTGTAATCACAGCGTAATTCCTAATTTTTTTTATTTCAGAATAAAACTAAGTTTTGAAGGGCGAGGTTGTTATAAATCTCTCTTTATTTGAATATTTTTTTACGATTTTATTATGCAAATTTGGTAGTAAGAAATTGATCTTTTTTTCAAAATAAATACTTTTATCGCTTCTGGTACTTAAAAGTAAATAAACTTTGTCATTTAAACTACATCATTTAGACAAATTTTCAAAATTTGTTTGTGGTTAGTAATTAATTATAAGGCTATAATTTTAATTGAACAGGCAAATATTGCATTTTTAAGTATCAAAGAAATTATAACTACTGTACTGTATTTTTCGGAGTGAGGGAGTGAGAGAATAGTAACGTCGCACTGTTTAGCTACACGAGGGCTTTTGCCGACGAACCGCTTACTCTAAACCATGGTCAAGTGACGTGGACGACACCTGAGCTGACATCCCCTTCTCCTAACTACCACACGACACCAGCTTAGAAGGAATATTCTACCAATACTTAGCAGGAATATCTTTGAAAACCACTCTTCCAAGATATATGGCAGCACGGGTTCTATGATGAGTATTTTTGCGGGGAAGGCGAATAGTTTTGTAGCAAATATTGCGTTTTCAGCTGACTCCGTTTTCAGCGGATTGCAAAGATTATCATTTTTTTCCCGAAAAAATATAGTTCATGTCAAAACTTAAGTGTCTTATCTTTTTGTATGTTAATGAAGACCTTAGAAAACGAATTGACTATTTATTTTAAATGAACAGAGTGTAAAATTAATTTTACAATGAAATATTTTTAATTAATTTATTAGCTCTAACGGATTAAATTTCCCAAAGTATAGAGTATTTTGTTTATCTATATCTCTTAATTTTCTATGTAGTGATTCAAAAAAAATATCGCATGAAAAAAACTACAGTAAATCATAATGCAGTAGATAAAGTATTAACTTGCGTCGCTCCCCTACACGACGGACCTTACAAAGCTCTAATAAAGCTCGAGCTATGAAAGTAGCTAGGCATTTACCAACTTGACTCTATCGTCAACATTTCGCTATTTGTTTTCTTTGATTCGTCATTATAATTTAAGAAACGGCGTTGCTTGCGAATGTTACAATTTTAACATAAAATAAATACAACAGAAAGTAATATTAACGTATTACACTTTCAGATATAAATTATTTACACTTTTTTAAGCGTTCATTACATAAAACTTTTAACAATGTGTTACTTTTACTGAGCAGAGATCAGCTTAGGGAGGTATTTTCAAAAGTCGACCCTCAAGAGTGTTACGGGGAGTAATGAATTAAAAAAATCCTTTTTACCAGCTATTAGATCTACGGACTTAAAATTTAACAAAGGTGTTTCTTTTTTTGTTTTGTTCAGCTGAGATATGCACAAAGCTTTTTTTTTTGTTTAATGTTGCAATTCACGTAAACTTAACTTATTAAAAATTTCTTTATCCTTCAATCTGTAATGTTTAATTTTTCAGTTTACACGTGCGAAGAACGGGAATTCCAGCTAGTATATCTATATAAAAAATAAATGTATGTTTGCATATATGACCTCGCTGCACTCCAACACAGTTCAACTAACCACTATGAAAATTGGCATGTACATGTACTTTTTTGGAAAAAATGTTTTTGCTATCCTCTTTGTAGCAGCTCCCCACCAGGTGGCGCTACAGTATTTCAACTTCTGCACCATTCAATCAATCCCCAAGTTGACAGGATGATTAAATGTAAGAAACGGCGTTCCTTGCGAATATTACAATTTTAAAATAAAATAAATACAACAGAAAGTAATATTTACACGTATTACACATCCAGATGTATTTTTTTACTCTATTTTAAACATTCACTACACAAAATTTGTAACAATGTGTTATTTTAGCTGAGCAGAGATCCACTTAGGACGGTGATTTCAAAAATCGACACATAAGAGTGTAACGGGAAGCTATAAATAAAAAAAAATATTCTTTTTATAAGATATTAGAGATCTACATACAAACATTTAACATTTAACAAGAATGTTTTTTTTCGTTCAACTGAGATACGCAAAAAGCTTTTTTTTTTTCGTTTAATTTGCAATACCCGCAAAATTAACTCATTAAAAACGTATTTATCCTTCAATCTACATTGCTTAATTTTTCAATTCACCCTTGCGAATAACGGGTATACCAGCGAGTATATATCCTACATATAAAGGACAAAAGTAACTTACTCGCGCACACTCATCACGACACCTCAGACACTATTGTCTAGCAGACTTGAAGTTTTATAGTAGTGTCCCTTTCTTGTGGTAGAAAGGGTTTTATGAAAATAGAACTCCACGGGGGTGGGGATTCCGAGAAATTAAAAGTTTCCCTATAAATAAAAGAGTGTACTGTTTTTGAATTATCAGACCTACAGACTTGAAATTTGGCAAGCATGTTCCTTGCATTTAGTAGAAATTCACTAAGAAAGGGTTTTGCTTAAATCGAGCCGCAAGGAGGGTGGTGAGAAGGGTTAAGAATCGTGATGTTTTAAAGAGTTTTCCGTTTTTGAAATATTAGACCTACAGGCTTGAAACTTGGCAAGGACATTCATTTCACAGTGTAGAGATCTGCTACAATAGAGGTTTTACAAAAAAAAAAGACACTCAAGGGGAATCAGAGGGTTAAAGTGGGGTTATAGATAAGTAATCCAGTATTTGAACTATTAGACGCACATATTTGAAATTTGGTTGGTATACTTCTTCCTTGGAGTAGAGAACCACAGCAAAATAGTTTCTTTTAGAAAAATCGACCTCCAAGAGGGTTATGAGCTGTTAAAGAAACGTTATAGATAAAAAAGTGTCAATTTTTGAACTATTAGAACTTCAGACCAACTTCGGCAGTCATGTTCTTTCATGGAGCAAACATAAGCTAAAAAAGAGTTTCAAAAATAGACCCTAAGGAGGGTTACGAGGGGTTTAAGTGGCATCATAAACAATTATTCCCGTTTTCGGAGTATTAAGCCTACCGACTTGAAAGTAAGTTGTCACATTTCTTTCATAGATTAGAGATCTTTTAAGTAAGGGTTTTGCGAAAATCAACCTCCAAGGGATTTTATGAGGGTGTTTTTTGAGAACAATACCCATTTAAGAGTTACTAAATCTACCACCTTAAAATTTGGAAAAGTTACTTTTGCCGAGCACATATCAGCTTAAAAGGAGGTTTTCAAAAATCAGCCAACATGGAAGAGAGTTACAGGGACTTTATAAATTAAAAAAAAAATAAATTTTTTCAGATATTAGACCTGCAGATTTAAAATTTAGCCAATATGAGATTTTTTGTTGAGCAGCGATAAGCCAAAAACTTTTTTGTTGTTGTTTAATTAGCAATTCATTTAAAATTAACTTATTAAAAACTTCTTTTTATCCTTCAGTTTCTTTTTTTCAATTCACCCGTTCGGAGAGCCTTCATACCACCTATTATATATATATATATATATATATATATATATATATATATATATATATATATATATATATATATATATATATATATATGTATATATATATGTATGTATATATATGTATATATATATGTATATATATATATGTATATATATGTATATGTATATATATATGCATATATATATGTATATATACGTATATATATATGTATATATATGTATATATATATATGTATATATATGTATATATATATGTATATATATATATGTATATATATATGTATGTATATATATGTATATGTATATATACGTATATATATATATATATATATATATATATATATATATATATATATATATATATATATAATCTGAAGTTCTCTAAGAATGTAAAACAAACCTTTCTTAAATTAAAAAATACAATATAAAAAATAAATAACGCGTTTGCTATAAAGGCTTCTTATTAAAACCATCTTAAATGGTTTATTGAGTATACAATCACACAGGTAGTTTTTTCGATGAACGTTAATATTTTAAAGTAAGTGTCCTGATGAAAGCAATAATAAGAATAGAAACAGCTAATATATAAAGGTATATACTTCAACATTACTGTATGCACACCTACGTATAGAAAGACAACACTTCGAAAAATAAAAAAAATTAAAAATCATTATTTTCTCTTACTGAATTCGTTTAGTAGGGCGCCCTAGAAGATTCTTCAAAAAATGTACTGCATCTTCAGATAAGACGTTGTGTTGCCACTGTGTTTACAAATTTTGTATCAAATAGTTAAGTGGTATTATAATATTCCCAAATGCCAAGATTTTAGCTTTCATTTAATTCAAAAGCTGTATATTTAAATTTAAAAACTTTTTGGTATTTTTACTAATTAATTCTTTCGCTTAAATTTCTTACTTGCTCAGTGTATGTTATATCCTCTCAGAGCGAATGAAATATATTGTGAAGTGAAATAGATGAAATATTCAGGGTGATTCATAAAGAAGTATACATTTTCCAGATACAGTAAAGTAGTAACAGCAAAATACAGTCACCACTTCAGCGAACCATAAGGTAAATGTACTCCTAAAATTTGTGTCTCACTTCTGACGGAAGTGACGTAGGCAATAGCTTACGTGTCATGTGACTAGACATCCAAAATGGCGGTATTTGCAGTGGAAAAAGTTCTTGTGTTTTTGAATTGAGTAAAATGCCATGGAAAGCACTATTTTGGATATGTTAACTCTTTGGTTGATGTCACAGTTGCAGAATAACTTTAATTTCCAATTGGATAGTGCACTACCACACTGGTTGTCCTACATTTTCTAAGCAACAGATTAAACAAACAAGTAGTGCCCTTTAACATGCTACTTACTCAGGGATACCTTAAGGTATGGGCCAACTGAGATCGGGCCCAGGGCTTTACCCTCGGTGGAGGCTTCGTTTTGTTCTCGACTCTGTTTTAGTCTGATAATGATACGAATAAGTTTAATGTGTGGTCATATATAATTCCCGTACATGTTCTTAAAAAAACAGGCAATTTCAAACTGCATGTTAACTGGCAAAAGTGGTAAGCCTATTATTTTTTAATGACCGTTGTCCTTGTCTAGGCCTAGACTTAACCATAAGCAATCCTTCAACTCATTTAGTCTAAATGCGGTCACCGGTCAAGCCGATTTGTGCCTAGGTTTTTGAAATTGTGACTCGTGCACATTTATTTGTTTCAAATTATCGTTTGAACGATTATTTGACAAAATATACTGTCTGCTTTTAAAGATCTCATATAGGGCCTACACTGTACAGGAGGCTAGGGCCTCACAGAGTCTTTCGGCATCACTGCACTTACCCAATGGCTACTCAGAAGTTCTGACTTAATGTTGAGTGATTTCTTCCAGTGGGGTTACGCAAAGAACAAGTCATTCGTCCCTACCTGTCCTGTTGTTCTAATGAAGCTGCAACAGTGTATCCCAACCACTATCAATGAATTTAGTTCAGATATCATTACACGTTTTGTGGCGAAAATGAGTTATCGGCGCAATGTGTGTGTGATTAAGGATTCAAACACAAAACATCTGTGACTATCACTAACAAAACTTTAAATAATCTGATACAATTATTCTACAGATGACATATACTTTCTCACATTGTTCTTCATTTATAGTGCATTTGAACTGTATTCTTCTTTATGAATTACGCTGTATTGTAAAAACAATAAATATAATATACTTATACACTGGCCTCAAAAAGCTAAGGTACAACATGTTTTTCGAAGCTCACCATAAAAAAAATGGCAGTAACAATAAAATGCATAGTTTACATGAATGAGATAATAACGAACTTTAAAAACATTAATGCAAAAACGATTGCTACCACTTTTATTTTATAGAAAAGAATGTATATTTATGAGTGAGAGAAAAATATGCAAATATTAAGCTTTCGTACTTTTGTGTGTAAGTTGTTTTGATTTGCAACAGTTGTTGGCAGTTTCGGTGACAATAGTCAATAGAGTTTAGAAAATGTCTCAGAGACGTCGTTTACCCAATTCGTTAAAGTGGTGGGCAGTTGGATGGATGGAAATGGGATTGTCGCAGGCTGATGCTGCTAGACGTCTCAATGTGTCTCGTAGTGTTGTTCAGCGACTTTGGGATCAATACCAATCCGAAGATTCTGTGTCCAGAAGACCTGTTCCAGACCGACCACGAGCTACAACACCTGCAGAAGACCGTTTTCTAGCTCTTTCGGCACGAAGGAGAAAAACCACTACTGTGCCGCAGCTCGTTGCAGACCACTTTCAAGCATCAGGAAGAAGAATCTCCGCTACTACGGTGCGAAATCGTCTTCACAATGCAGGTCTGTATGCAAGAAGACCAGTTGTGTGCGTTCCCCTCAACGGACGACAGCGAAGGAACCGCTTATGCTAGGCAAGAGAACATGTTTCTTGGACGCAGCAACAATGGGCTTCTGTGCTGTTCACAGACGAGTTCAGATTTACAATGGAGAGTGATTCAGGGCGTCTACTGATCTGGAGGGAACAGCGCACTAGATACCATCAATCCAACACTGTTGAAAGACACAGTTATAGAGGTGGTGGAATCCTGGTTTGGGCAGGGATCACGCTCGGTGGCCACACTGACCTGCATGTGTTCCATGGAGGAACCGTAACTGCTCTTAGATATCGGGATGAGATCCTTGATCCATATGTCTGCCCATATGCTGCTGCTATTGGTAACGACTTCATTCTGATGGATGATAATGCACGACCTCACCGAGCTCGGATTGTTGAGGAGTATCTGGAGGATCACGGTTTTGAACGAATGGAATGGCAGAGAGGTTGCTGCTTTAAATCCTCCTCCAAGGTCGTTACATGAGCTGAAACAAGGCTTACTCTGTGTCTGGTCTTCGCTTCCTATTCCGGTGTCCGACAACTTAATAAATAGCATGGGAAATCGATGCCGCCAATGCATTCAAGTTAGGGGTGGACACATTCCTTATTAGAACCCATTTTTGTATTGTTTTATGCCATTTTACCACAAAACACTGTGATGTGCTGTTTTCTCCAAGAATGGACTTTTCCGCAGAGATTGCTTTTTTTGTTATAAATCGTTTTTGCAATACACTTATACAAATTTCTATGACGCATTCAATAAAAAACTATTTAATGCACATATCCTCCAAATTTTTTGTTTCTACATTCATTCATTTGCAAATTAGACACAAAAACCCGGTTGTACCTTAACTTTTTGAGGCCAGTGTATTATATAGAGAGAAAAAGACTGGGTATTTACCACATATACAAGCAGACCTGTTTCATGTACCTCGTAGAGCGTGCTTGCGCAAAGGGTGTCAAACCCAGACCGAAGCAGCAATAAAATGCATATACTTTTCTCAAAGGAAGCTGCTAATTTCCTTTAAAGAAAAACGATCAAAACACAAATCGTGAAACGTTGCTAACAATCAAAACTCGTAACGATCAATTCAAAATATGAGAGATAAACCATCAAGGAAGATAGATGCTTGCTTAGGAAGGCACAAGGGAGAAAAGATGAAAAGTACAGAAACTTTACATTTAATAGTGGCTAGTTTCAAATCTATCCGCGCATTTTCTTATTTGCGTTCATGGGCTGGTGAGAAACATACACTTACGTTGAAATTCAACATAAAAAAAACAGACGAGAAATACGTTCGATTTTTTATGGCATGCTTAGGAATGATTGAAAAGAAGGGGATAAAATAAACACATTGAAAAAAATCTTTTTTTTTTGAAGAAAGAAAACAGCTGTTTATAATAATACATCAATGTTATTTATCTTGCTTTTTGTATCTATATATAATGACCCAAATAAATCTGTTTTTTTTTTCTTTCAGTAGGAAAATAAAATGTTATCTTCTTTTACACATTCTTTTGAAGAATATCAAGATTACATATTTTGATCATATGCGAGAAATATGGTAAAAATATATCTCATTCTTTTATTTCTCCATACAACGAGCAATAAAAATATAATATTCAGGGTCTAATGAAATCTTTTGTACTTTTTCAGAAAAAAATGTACTAAATTTTATTTTATCGTTGTGTTATTTATATTATGATACTAAAGAATATTTTTATGTTCATTAATAATCATTTGTGTGTGTTATCTTAAAATACATTAACCATACTCTTCGGAAGATATTTTTCCATAGAATTGTTTGCGTAGCTTAAAGAAAATTTTAATTTACACATATATTTTGTTTTTCTACAAATATCAGTCACAGATTTCATGTGATGAAATATAATATTGCTTGATTTTTTTATGTATTCTTAAATATAATACGAGTTTTTTTTTCAAGAACATTGCATATGTATGTCAGAGGCATCCACTTCATATTCGGAAATTTAGTAATTAAATATATTTGTCGCTAGTTCGTCAAGAACATAAATCAAGTTTTTTTCCGAGTAAACGATTGATTTATTATTATTATTAAACATTATAAGAAGCATTAAATGAAAGTTTCGAAAACTCTTAATTTTAAATATATCGGTTTCGAAAAAAGTAAATATATTATTATCTGAGGGAAGAGGGCAGAATTTCTAAGCCACAGGGGTTCCATTTCCTGAACTGGTTCTATAAAAAGCTACGCAATGTGATGAATTACAACGTTAGAGAATTAATTACAAATACAAAACCAGAAGGACCACTTCTAAATAGTTAGGCTAAAATTTAGTCGTTCTACATCCTTTACAAATAGAAAAGTTTCCTTATTCATCTGTATTCAAGCTCCTACTTGGTTCCACATTTTTTAAAAAGTTTTGTAGCTCTATTTGCTCATTTGGACATGAGAGTTCTTTTAAATTCATCTACAATAAAATTGTCGAATCGTTAAAAAAACAGTTAATTTTTGTTAAACGGAATTGAGTTTCATTTTGAATAATTTTATAATACTGAAATATTACATTCAATTTATTCTAACGCATGCAATAATATTTACAATATATGTAAAATGGTTGGATTGATCTTTTCAATAAAGACATGTGTAACAACAGCGATATATATATATATATATATATATATATATATATATATATATATATATATATATATATATATATATATGACATGTTTTGAGCCAGAATCAGACCTAGTTTTTAATAAGGATCTTTATTTGATGAAAGTTAGACACATTCTCACAATATGAGAAGAGAGAAAAAAACACGTCACCGTGAAAATCTGAGAGAGTTACAACCTAAAATACAGATGCTGTAAGTATCGCGGATTTTATGAGTGTACTTGAAAGTTAATGCTGACATATAGGGCTATTAAATCTAACGATCTGGAATTTGACATGTTTATTGGCTAGGCCATATGTTCGGGAGAAATAAATAGGTCATTAGTTTGATACTTGAAGATGAAATGAAAAATATGAGGTAAGTGCTAGATAGGGAATTTAATTTTTAATCTAATTTAATTATTCTTACATCCCAGCCCAATTTTAAAAGGGAGTCATGGCGTGGTTTCAATCTCTTTACAAACTTAATCAATTTTCAAAAAAAGAAAACAATATATAACATCATTTGGAAACGTACATTACACATCGTAGAAATATTTAAGCAGTAGGAATACTAAGATCAAAATGCAATAAAATAAATGAACTATATCAACAAACACAGTAATGTCACTTCCAAAATATTAATTGATAAAAATGAATTTTCGTACATATAACTGAAGATTAGCTAGTTCAAATCTATTCGACATCCAAAATAAGAGCTCGTGTTTCCTCCTATTCCTTCATAATAATAGATTCGTATTATAGCTAGAAGGAATTGTTTTCAAAAAAAATTATATTGGAAAATAATAAGATAGTGAATATAAAAATATATGGTATCACACAAATATTAAAATACTAATTTTGTATAAAAATCTACTCTGGGGCCATCGTAGTAATACCTTGTAGTGTTACACAAAATGTTGCATATATGAAATACATTTTTTAAAAAGATAAAAAAAAAATGTAGACACTAATACAGTGTTTCTCAAACTTTCAATACTGGCGACCCAATTTTCAATCATAATTTTTGTCACGCCCCCTATACAATAATAATTTATTTACTGCAATAAAAATGCTTTTTGAGAGTGAGACGCTAAAGTTACAAACCTTAACTTATAAAACCTTACCGCTTAATTATAAACCGTATATTAAATTTTGTATATGTAACTTTTAAGTAATATATATTTTAAGAAAATTACTTAAAATATATATTATTTACTTATTATTGTGTTATTTTTCTTTCTCTAATTTTTAAATTGGAACAGATCGCAAAATGATATATTTAATTCAAGATTTATTTCTCCTTCAGCATTCGTTTCTCAAAGTACAAATGTCATTAGAAAAATAGTCTAGTCTATGTTGCTTTCTATCATATCCATCACATCTGGCATTATAGGGTATGTTTGCGTTAGTCTGGGCAACCTATCGGACGTCTGCGCAAAACATGTAAAAATGCTTTTCCTCGTACAATTCCAGGCAGCTTTGGTCGACTCGATACTTCTATACCTACCGAAGCTTGTGAATGTACATTTTTTTAAATTTACACGTTAATTGTAATTCACGGTAATTAAGTATTTACGGCAGTAGGTTAAAACAAAATCATATATACATTTTTAAGTAGTAAGCAAACATTCGACGATAATGAAGGATCAACAAGTACACAGACGAGCATGGTTCCGAAAATTAAATCAAGGAAATATTCTCAAAAATACTTAGATTTTGGATTTACCACTACTGAAGTAAATGATGGGGAAAAAAAGCCTCAGCTCGTTATGTGTCAAAACTTACAAATCTGAAGAACAACATGTGAAAGTTGTTTCTAAAACCATGTAAAATCATTTAGCTATGTTGAAAAAAAATTTTAAAAAGTATTTTCTGGATGAGGACTACTTGTTAGCAAGTTACGAGTGGATTAGGGATCTATTTCAAGATACTCCAGAAGGGCTCTCAACTTCCGAAGAAGAAATCTTCATACATTTCACATCCAGTGAAAACTTAAAAGGCAATTTTGTAATAAATCGCTCTTTGAATTTTGGGTAGAGGTGGATGATGAATTATCTGTACTGAAAGCAAAAGCACTTCGTATACTATTACCATTTTCAACATCCTACCTTATTTAAACCGGATTTTCTGCGGCGGCTGCTTTGAAGACAAAATATAGATCTCAGCTAAATATAAAAAAAATCTCAGAGTGTCAATTTCTGATATTAAACTTTCCTTTGAAAATTTCGCTTTACAATACAAGCCCATGAAAGTCCTTAATAATTATCAAACTTGTTCTTAATTTAGTATTAAGAAATTATTTATAAAATACCTTCTTCAGTACTGATACATTAAACGTATCCTGGCTGAAACACCAGCTCTTCGCATGAGTTAATTTTTTTAAAAAATAAAACATTATTATTGATATAATAGCTGAACTGTAAGGAGAGTAAAACTGTGTGCACGACATTGTATACAAAAATGTAAAATGATTTTTTTTTTTAGATAAATGCTATAATTGTAAATAACTGTTTAAAAGAACTGTAATTTTAAACTTCACAGAATTAGTATTTAGAATTAAAGTTAAGTAATGAAAAAGAATGTAAAATTCCGACGAAGAATAATATTGTGTTACTTTTTAATATTTAAAGCGAGAAGACTTCAAAATATTTTAACCCAGGAGCAGGCGCGCACTCGATACTAACGCTAATGGTAGTGCGGGGGGACTCAGTCACCCTAATCATTTGCTTGTAATTATTTTTACTGTACACGATACAAATCGGAATTCAAATGAATAATTTAATTAAGATAAAGTATACTTACCCGCTTTCAAGGATTATTCAATTTTTCTTTGATGATTTGAGAAAAAATCCAATAAAACTGAACTAAAATGATTCAAAAATGCAAGACCTTAATAAAGGACGCAAATCAGAGATACTTTTCATTAATATTACAGAAATGTTATTTGCTGGCAAAGCTGCCATATTTTGTTCAAAGTTATTGTAGTTTTAATGAGCTTTCATGATCGAGAGTGAGTGAATATTAACGTTGCTCTGTTCAGCTACACGAGGGCTTTAAGAGACGGACCTCGTAAGTTTGAACAATGGTTAAGTGATGAGGACGATACTTTAGCTTCCCTCTTTTAACTATCACACCACTCCAACAAGAGGATGTTTGAGCTCTTGACAGATTTAACGTGCATCTCTCCCCTACATGGCGGGTCTTAAGTGGTCTTGGGCTGGAACTCGTGACTCCTTTGGGGATCAACAAATAGCAAGTTGAACTTTTTCTTTCTTGTGTCTTTTTGAAAAGGCGAACTGAACCTTGTGGTACACTTATGGCTTCATATTTTAGTTGATGGAGTTCTTTAGGAAGCATTTGAAAATTTTCTTTTCGTTTCATATTCATCGCGTTTCTCAATCATGAATAATATGCAATCTTTCAGCAGGTTCTTCTTCTTTTGCTTGATCAGTTTCAACTTCCTTCTATAGAGATCACAGATGTCCCGTGCCACCACTCCAGGTTTAAAAGTATATTCAGAAAAAAATACGGATGGTCTAAATAACCATACCAGTAAGTTTGAAGGTCAATCAAATGATTAACAAATGTAGTATACAGCCTGGCTGAAAACTGAATCATGTTTTCCTTTTCTTTTACTACAACTAATGTACAGTATTTCAATAATAATTACAGTGATGAATTGTTTATATTCTTAGAAATTTTCTCAGGGTCTGGGTTTCAATTTTCTATTAACGAGTAATATTTTATGTTAAAGCGTAATAAAAAAAAATCTTTTAATGAGGAAATGCAGCAAATTAAACAAAATGGTTTTTTTTCTTTAATTTGGTTTTGGGATTAAAGATAGCTATTTGATGACGGAAAAACGCCAGATGGTAAACATAAATTATATCAGTGCTGTTGTGTATTTTTCTTATTATGGAAGAAAGTCTTTTGTTTTACTTTTCTTTCCGGTTATTTTTTTTAAATCTTGAAATTTTCGATATGCTCGTGCCCCTTTTGTAGGGTCATCGCGCCCCCAGGGGGGCGCGGCCCACACTTTGAGAAACACTGCACTAATAAAATGAATTTTTTAATATCATGAAAACGTTGAACAACAACTTATATGCACTATTCAACATATTAATCAATATTTTATTTCATATGCGTTATAAAATATAAGAATATAAAAATTATAAGAATATAGGGGAATAAAAAAGAATATAAGAGTTATAAGAATAAAAGAGCTCTTTAAATAATTGTGAGTCAGAAATATGGACTCTGTTCTATCATCACCTTTAGTATTTATGTAAAATTGTCACAATATTCCCTGTAGCTTAACAATATCACATACAATATTTTGAATCTCTCCGAAACCTTCTAAGTATTCGTTTCAAAGACAAAATTCTTGACTTTCTCTTACATAACACATTCACATAATATTCTCACTACTTATTTTTTAAACACATCTCTCTGAGAAATCTGCGTCAACTCAAAGATGTTCAGGGATGCTAATAAGAAAATCGTAAGAGGCGTACATATCAAACTAACCACGTTTGTCCTCTTAATGTTTCGAGACATATACAAAATTATAATGATTGTATTCTCTCCTTTACCCACTGTATAATATACAAAAATAAGCTTCAAATTATTAATTTAATTTTAAATTTTGATAATGAAAATTCCGAAAAATAGTGAATCTTGATATATGGCCTGTATATCAAAACACATAATTTCAAAATGAAAAAAAAATTAAATGGCATGCAATAAGGTTACTGCTGAATAAAATAATTAACCCGCGGTCACTCGCGCCTGTTTTTTTACCGTCGTTACTCGCGGGGTGTAGAGAACACCCCAAACCTTTAACACGTGTAATTAATTATGAAAGTAAAATTAAGTCAAATATGATACATATTTATAAAGTAAAAGATGTTTTTTGTATTATACAAATAAATTAAATCCATTTCCTGCAAATGATATTAACATTAATTTAAACTAAACCTGCACAATTTTCATTTTAAAATACTTATTTTTATATTTTTTTTTTCAAAAATCACAAGTAAAACGTATATACCAGTAAAAAACTTATTTTGCAATTGATGTCAAGCATAGTAGAAAGTAGGAAACAAATATTTTATTCATTTTTCAAACATTCAGAGCAGACTGTAGTCATATGCTTTGAGCCCATATTTTTCTTACATTGAAGAGACAAACACAAGTAATTTTTTCATCTTTTACACGTGGACAAACAGTGCAAAGTCCCTTTTTTGGTGGATTAATGCTCTTTTTAATATATTCTGTGTCAGTAAAGCTTCTTTTGAGTGTTCTGTTAAGGTTTGGGAGATCCGATCTCATATCCCACTGTGGCTGCACAAGATACATTCTAATCTCTAATAATCTTGAAAGTCTAATTTTTTTTAGAAAGAACCGGATGATAGACTATGGAAGTATTATTTCCTGCAGTATTAAGTATATAATAAAATATTCGCAATGGCCAAAGGTTACATTTTCGCGATTTATCATATATACTGCACATTTCATCAGTGGTATCAACACCGCCTGTATTATAAAAATTTACAATTTCATGTTTCATTACTCCAACTTTGATTTGGAAGTTACGCAGTCATCGAGAATTTACTTAGTTCATCTTGACAACATGTTGATATAGTATCTAATAGACTATGAAGTCACTGTTTCTCCATTTTTCCATAGAGTTTTTGTCCTAATTTCTGGAAAAGCTTTTGAAAATTTTTTTTTAAAAAATTAAATTTCACAATTATTTTATAGAATTATATTATTTTTATACCATATTTATTGAAATTTTAAATAAAATATGCATGCATATTAATATATTTAAAAAACGGAAGGAGTAAAACGTACTCTTCCGTAGATGCTTCGAGTTCGAAAATATAACTCAATCACTCGCGGGGTGTTCTCAGAACCTCATATAAACTTTTAAAGGTCGTTACATTTCAATCGTCCTAGCGAGATTGATTACATCAGGCCTGACGGTTCAGTGACCTAAAATGGGCAGCTACAGAAAAATCGTGGTTCTGCGCATTCATTTTAGAATTGTAGGATGCGTTTCTTGTTGCCGCGGTGTACAGAACACCTCGCGCGTTTGACCGCGGGTTAACAAAACAATAAAATTCAGTTGAGAAAAAAGAATGCAACGTGACTTTACTTTTGTTTCTTATAAAAATCAGTATCACTAGCATTAGTACATTAGTCATTTTTCTAGAAACTTAATTTATATCTTTCAACTTTAAAACACCAATTTCTATCATAAATGTTAACTCATTCGACATCTTAAGATAAAATTATGAGAAGTATATTAAAATTTTCCAAACTTTTGTATGACCACACTTATACACTTTGTTTTCTCAATTAAAATATAAAGAATATCTCATTTAACACAACTATATTATATAAAAATTAAATATCATATCATATATGTTATTCTTCTAAAAGTTCTGTTCAGCAAAACTCAGTCATTTCAATGTTATTAAAATGAAAACTAATAATTTCAATGACCTTTTCTTCTTAGGGGCAGAAATCCACATGTTGTGGTCTAATGATTTAATTTAGTAATTTTTTTCGAGGTAGGTCAATTCAACTGTATTATTGGAATTAATTGACAATACCCTTTGGAGAAGAAGAATATGCATTTTTTTCTGGTGGAAGGAAGCGACGTCTGTCTTCACGAGGTTAGGAGATTCACGCTTCCTTTTTTTCTCCCCATTAGAATGTTTCTTCCACTCATGGTAAAATGGATGGCCTCTTCAGAAAAGACAGAAATATCGTTCGGTGGTAGACTTCGTTCTTCCCGGTGTTAAAATTCACGTTTCTTCTTTTTCCTGACCATAGAGCATCTCTTTAAATTCAGGCAACCTGACGTATTCAGCAAAAAGGTATATGGCGCAGTCGAAGTTCCATCAAATTCTCTATTGCATTTACTACGGTATTTGGTGTTCTTTTTTAGTTTAAATTTATTTTACTTTTAAGATTCTTTTACGTTAAGATTCGAAATTTATTCGCACATTGAATCCTACCGGCTTTAACTCTGACATGTTTTGAGCCAGAATCTGACATAGTTTTTAATAAGAAACTTTATTTGATGAAAGTTAGACATATTCTGACGCTATGAACCGAGAGGAAAAAGCACGCCACCGTGAAAATTTGAGTGGGTTTCCACTAAAATACAAATTCGGTAAGTATCGCGACGTTTATGAGTGTACTTGAAAGTTAATGCTGACATATAGGGCTATTAAGTCTAATGATCCCGAATTAGAGATGTTTATTGGCTATGAAATATGTTCGGCAGAAATAAATAGGTGATTAGTTTAATACTTGAAAATGAAATGAAAAATATGAGGTAAGTGCTAGATAGGGGATTTAATTTTTAATCTAATTTAATTATCCTTATACACACACACACACACACATATATATATATATATATATATATATATATTGTTATGCATAAATAATATATAAAGAGTGTTTTTTTCCAGGTATAGAAGTTTAAGTTGGCATTATTTTCCAAGATGGCGACTGATTTAACAGCTGTCAAGTGATTTATTCTCAGTTTCGTTTAGCAATTCATCAAAACGATCATCAAGCAAGGCGTAGATTCGTCGAATGGGCCCAAAACGAGATTTCCGTTGTTCCCGATTTTCATAAGCGAATTTTGTTTATCGATGAAGCGCACTTCTAGTTGAATGGCTACGTCAACAAACAAAACTGCCGCATTTGGAGTGAAGCTAATCCACAAGTGTATGTCGAAACACCATTACATCCAGAAAAACTGACTGTTTGGTGCGCCTTATGTGCTGGTGGAATCATTGGTCCGTACTTCTTCAAAACCGATGAAGGCCACAACGTTACAGTCAATGGTGATCGGTATAGAGCTATGATTAATAACTTTTTCATTCCTGAATTGAACAATCAAGATGTCCAAGAGCTGTCGTTCCAACAAGACGGCGCAACATGTCACACAGCTCGTGCCACAATCGATTTATTGAAAGATACGTTTGGTGACCGCCTAATTTCACGTTTTGGACCTGTGAATTGGCCTCCAAGATCTTGTGATTTAACACCGCTAGACTATTTTCTGTGGGGGCTATGTAAAGTCATTGGTCTATGCGGATAGGCCAGAAACGCTTGACCATTTGGAAGACAACATTCGCCGTGTTATTGCCGATATACGGCGACAAATGTTGAAAAAAGTCATCGAAAATTGGACGTCCAAATTGGACTACATCCGAGCGAGCCTTGGCAGTCATATGCCAGAAATCATATTTAAAATGTAATGCTACCAGATTATCTTTTGAATAAAAAAAATTCATGTCAATCGAATAATACATCGTTGTTTTATTGCAATTTAAAGTTCTATTCCTCTAAATAACACCCTTTATAAAAATTTCTGGTTTATTTTAGATACCAAAGGTTTCAAAGAAAAATAATTTTTATCAGATTCAAAAGAAGAGGCTAAAAAGAAATAAAATAACCAAAACAAATTAAATTTCTTTCAAAGTTGTATGAAATAAAAGAGTCATCCCCTATCAGTAATTTGAAAATAGCCAGAAACTGGAACAAATCCTGAGACTCGTGTAGAACCAGAAAGGCTATTTCTGTGTTACGTTGAAATCAGAGGAACGATTTTCATCAATTACTTGATGCAAAATGATATTATCTTGAGTTTCTATTTTCGTCTCCCTCTCTCTTCCTCGTCTCATTTATTCTAGTACTTCTAAGCATAACTTGAACTTGAGCTTGAACTTGAAAGCATAAATTTTGTGATTTTTTTTTAAATCCAGCAAAATTTATCCTCAAGTTGGAATCGAATTTTTCTTTTTCAGTATTCGTCCTCTAACTTTACTGCTAATTTAAATTTATATTTTCATCTTTTGTATTTAATTGTGATCAATCACCAATGAAGTGCTTTTTACATTTGACGTAACTCTTCGCTTAATCTTATAGCAAATTAGGAAGTCTGATACAAAATTAAAGGGTTTTTGCTTCTAAGCACAGCATCCATTTTGCAAAATAACTTTGTCTCGCACAGAAAATCAGTCAAAATTATTTCTCGATTTTATGGTTCACAAAAGTCTGGCACAAGTTTTTCTGGAGCTATCGTAATAGCTTGGATAACATTTTAACTTAGATTTATTTTAAATAAATCAAAATGAAAATTAATTCTACCTTCCTCAACGTGTTGGTTTTTTTTTTTTTTTTTTTTTTTTTTGGCAAACGTATTGAATTCAAACTAAATATTACATTCTATCTTGATTGCTTTCATTCCTTAAAAACAAATTATAACTCAAACAAAATTGAGTTTTTGAAATAGAATTGATAGGTATATAAAATATAAAATATCAATCAAAAAATAAAAATAGATAAAATAATATTCATGATAAAAGAAAGACATTTTTAATTTCTCTATATATATTTTCAAAATATCCTTTCAGAATAACAACTTATATATTACAGAAGCTTTACGTAGAAATGTTATTTTAAATTTGCAATATGCTAATCAGCTTCCAAATATTAGTAATATAAAAGTGATTGAGTAAATTAATCGTTAATTGAAAAATAATACATTCAAAAATCATCAACACTAGCTAAAATTTATGAAACATATAACTTTTTTTTTTCAAAATTTATATTTTGAGTTTCATTTTTCATATATTATTATACTATAACATTCAAAAGCTATTTGATTGATTCATTGTTTATTAACGTCGAACTTTGAAGCTTTTTTAGTGCAACTAGTGACTGATTTCACATTTCTGAACCGTGTTCAAGTGGCGAGGACAAATCTTGAACTGATAATCTACTCCTGAAGCTTCTGTACCTCCCTAACCTGAGAATTTTGAGTCTTGACAGATTTAATGCGCATCTCTCTCTCTGTCTCTCTCTCTCTCTCTCATTCACTCTATCCCATGGTTTCTTCAACCATTGCCCGCGGATTTCAATGTAACTTTGAAGCTATTTTTGTGCGCCCGCGACTGTCCACTGCATACTGTATAAATATCAACCGTGGCCTAGAAGCGGGTTACCACGATTTTTTGTGCAGCGATTTTATTTTTTAAAAAGGGGTGAAATTATTGTACCGGTATACTGGCAACACTGTTTTGTAACCACCAATACTGGTAGCAATGTTGGTCTTATTTTTAAAATACTATTTCCGGAAGAGTGGGAAGAGTTCTCATACTTAGACGAATCGTTGTTTTCAAGAACGAACACAATTAAATCAACAATCAGGTCTCATTTTAACTATATGAATCTCGAAATTATAGGATTGGGAATAACATCTTATACGCCTGACTGAAAAATTAGTGGAGAAAACGAACTCTGTTAAAAATTGCATTAAATGTAACTTTTTGAAGTTTTTGTTACCTTTTTAGTGTAGGATATTTTTATGAATGCAATTAAATAAAGAAATATTAAGAACCGATATATTTATTAATTGCGCCCTTCAGCATTTTCCTGTTTGTCATATGTGCACAGACGAAGAATAAGGTTAACCCGGGAGAGATCGCGTTGAGCACAGAATCACTCCAGGCTAACGAAATATTTAATTCTGAGGAAACTGTTTATTTGTTTAAAATAATCTTGACAGTATCATGGGAACAAAATGTATTTATCTCAGATCTCCCTCTTTTTTGGGAGTGGTAAACACGTTTTTACACTCTTAAGGTATTTGAGATAATTGAGTTCCCCGCGAGAGACCACTTTTGTTCCAAAATATTTTCTATGAACAGGCTTCATTTTTTCCCCTGTGAAACACTTAATGGTTTCGATTACTATGTAGTTCGACTCATTATAATTTTTAAATGTAAATAAACAGAATATAAAGAAAGACATGGGCATATTTATTGAAACTTTATGCAAGGGAAGAACCTGATGAAATGATGAATATTAATCATGATAGCGAAAGTAAATTTGAGAAAATCGATGAACATGAAACGTTTGAGTTGAAAAGAAAATTTTCAAATGCTACGTAAAAAACTCCATCAAGAAAGATAAGAAGACACAAGTGTACCATAAGACACCCTGTACCCTGTCAAAAAGACACAAGCAAAAAATATTCAACATGTTATTTTTCAATCATCAAAGGACAATAAAACTACAATAACTTAAAATATGAGATTGTTAATTGAAAACATCATTCCTGTCATGTAAGTGAAAAGTGTCAGTGATTTGTGTCCTTTATTAAAGTCACGCACATTTGAAACATTTTAGTTCAATTTGATTGGATTTTTTCTCAAATCCTCAAAGAAAAATTGCAAAATCTTTAAAGTAACTAAATATAATTTCTCTTAAATTATTCACTGGAATTACGATTTTTATCGTGTACAATAAAAATAATAATAAAAAAAAAGGATTTGGGTAATTCCGTCGCCCAGAGAGACCACTAATTTTAGTATCGAGTGCGCGTGTTCTTCCGTGTTAAGAATTCCTGCTTTACCCTGTGAGAACTTTGTGGCACAAGGAAACGAACCTACAAATTGACAGAAACAGAATCGAACACGAGCTTACAGCTAAATGAAACCGGTTTCCAATGCCAAAGAAAATATTTCAAATTATTTTTTTTCTTATAATGATATAAATACATTATCGCAGGGTATCTAGTTAATAAAATTCTGACTAAAAGAATAAAATGTTGCTCATAAACGTAATTCTACCACGTGAGATCAGTCATCAATGGCAAAAAAATAATTTTAAATATAATTTTAGCACATTTCTATTATTTATTTAATTATAAGCGCAATGAATAATTTCTTCATTCGTTTTAACTTTATTTTATTTCTTTGGAATATCAGATAGTCGAACAAATTATGAAGCATTGCCTTAAAACAATACAGGGCTCAATAAAATGTTATTCATAGAAATATTTACTGAAACATACTCAATACTTTTGAGGAATAATGTAAGACATACGAATTTATATTTTTTATCTCTCTTTCTAAATGCAAAGTAAATAAAATTATTCTTAAATATAACCTCTATGCTTTAAGTGATTTTTTTATTAATAATTGTAGTCCACAAAACCATAATAGCAATAAGAAGAAATTACACACGCCCACCCCTACACACATTTTCTTTTTTCTAACAAATATAAATAAGTCTTAAATTTAGAATAAAAAATATTAAGCCTGTTACCATGGGAATAAGTTAATTTTAATAACTAATATTATGTTTTCGGTTTTTAAAGTCGTTAGTAATAACTCAATAAATAAATCTCGGCTCAAAGTGAAATAAATTAAACACATAGTTATATATATGTTATCTCCATCACACTAATCTGTAACACTGCATACTGTTAAAAATAAGGTTTATAGTAAATTATAGTTCGAAAAAAATACACGCTTTTATAGTGAAACGAACAAAAAAGTAAAGAAATCATTCTTAAAATAAAAATAAAATGATTGAGAAAACTAATGTCATTGGGATAAATGCGTGGGGTGCTTTATATTAATTGTTATAATTTATTACTAGTTCTATTCCGAAATGCTGAGTTAGTGTAAAAATGCAGTAAAAAGCACCCCACGCTTTTATCCCAATGAAATTCATTTTCTCGTTAATCATTTTATTCGTATATTAAGGATTCTTTTTTTTTTTTACTTTTTTGTTCAATTCGCTATAAAAGCGTGTTTTTTAGGGGGTTATTTTCAAGCTATAATTTATTTTTCTTTTTTTTAGTTTAATCTATAATAAAAGCATGTTTTTTTTTAGTTTTTAAAACTATCATTTATTCTTTGTTGAATTTATCCTTGAGTTTGATACTTGGGGCCAGAATTATGTGGCTGCTGGAATTAGTCTTGCTCTTCAATGGATATTAATTAATGAATCTCAAGGGTATTTATTCTCTCCGTTAACGGGGCCTCAGATAAGTCTCTTTTCGTCTCTATAGATACGGGTCTAACTAATAAAAGTCTGTGAAGAAGCAGTATTGAATGTCAATCGTATTATCACCTTTTAAACCTATTGCTATAATGTTAATTCGTATCTTGACTTCTAAGCGTATTGCTTTATATGAAAGTGAAAAAAATTAGCAATTAGATCATAAGTTATTTTTATTCACATTTACGAGATTTTTTTTAATTTTCATTTTCAGAAAAACTACGCGCCCACCCTACCTTTTTTCGCATAAAGAGCACGTCTTTTGTTTTATTCTTTACTAGCCAGAAGCCTATTTTGCGGTTGTAGGGTTGCACCTTAATCTTTTAGTTGCTAAATCTGGAATTAGTCACCAAATATAGAAATGGTATATAGAATTAGTCGCCAAATCTGAAAGTGGTTTATGCAATTAGTCGTCAAATCTCGTAAATTCTTAAAATCCTTAATTATCAAAAATCTGATTGGAACAATGAAACAAAACTATAATATTTTTTTATTGCCATGTGTCCTTGACAAGAGTGCGAAATTTCGAATTAATCTGACCTTCTAAAGGGGGTAAAAATCGAGTTCAAAGATTTCATTACATACAAGTGAAATTTATAAAAACGAGTTAACAAAACATTCTGTCGATAAAAAGTTATACAAAAGATGATTTGCAGAAAAACAAAACATGCATAGTAAAATCATCTAAATTAATGATAACAATATTTTTTTTCTTTTACATCTAGTTAGGTTAATTTATTTCTGACTATGTAAAAATAAACGCTGAGTAAAAGCTGCCACGTTAAAAAAACTAAAAAGTATTTCGAAAAGTGTATTATTGTTGCTGGGTTAGTTGTTTTGAAACTTTAACAAAATACACTTTGATACCCATTAGTCCCGCGCGGGTAAGTTGTTAAAACTATTTATTTCAGTAATTAGCAAATAAATTCAAAAAATCATAGTTTGCTACTTATTCTTATCTTTTTACATACATTTTTCCAAGAAACATAGTTAAAATATATATTGCTAACGAAATATACCATTAATAAAAAGTAATTTTATTTAAATGGTCAATATGATAATAATTTACTATGAAAAGAATCTTATATAAAAATTGGGTATAAAACTAAATATATTAAATTTAGATTTACATATTGTACAGTAAACCCAGACTATTAAATCATTGAAAATTGTATTGACTGATTACTTATTAACCTTGAAGTCTGAGTCAACATGAGGGCTATTGGAGATCAATGCATGACATTTCAACCATAAATATTACATATATATTTACCATAATAACCTTACATGTTACATATATAACCATAAATATTACATATTACCAGCTTGCGGAAGCAAGCTGGTATCGTAAATGTTATTGTGTATACTTTTCTTATTTGAATAAACTTCCGAGAAAAAATATGAATGTAGATATACTAAACAAATGTAGGATATAGATACTTTATTGAATATAATCTTATGAAATCCAATATTAAAATCTAGTTAGAAATCGGATTCAGTATTATTTTGAACTTCCAATCGGTGGGAAAGCTTTATATGTATATTTTCATTATAAAAAATAATGCAAAATCTCTTAAATATTTTTAATTCAAATACTTTTGTCGCAAAAGGATATTTTCACATTAATCCAGTACATAAAGAAAAATATTCCTATTTTTAGAATAGGATTATTTAATTGAACTTTGGAACCTGATGTACACTAGAAAATATTTAGCTGATGTTTTTGTACTTCATATTAATATTTCATATACTCGATACAATCATCATTTTGTGTATATGTCTTTGTTTGGATCTGAAAAAGTCTAAATCTTTTTTCTTGAGTCAAGAAGTGGAACTTAAACTTTTTTCTTGAGTTCATTCTAACAAAAATGCCTACAAAAGAGATTTCTTAAATAATTTTATAGTAAAACGCAACACAGGAAAAATTTATATGTAATTAGAAATTTTAAAAAATGATTAAAAATTCAGAACTAGAAATATTCTTGATTTCAAGAAATTTGAGTACATCATGCGCTTGAAAGGAAGTTTTCAAACTAATCATTTTTAATTTGACATTCTTCTTGGAATTTTTAGGAGCGGAACTATTTTCTCAGGGAAGTATGATTTATTCTCAAACTTTTGGGATATTTTATAAACATTTCGTAGAAGAGATAGGAGGCAAAAAGAGTTAAGGAAAGTATTTAAATATAAATATAATAAAAGAAAGTAATAAATATTGTAACCCACATTACAATATGGGCTACTTTTCAAACATTATTAGAATGTACAGATTCATGAACCTATACTCTCTTTCTCTTCTGCTCTCTGTCTTTCTCCTATCCCAATTAATATTTTATAAATTTAGTTCCAATTTATCCTTTAGATGGATTATTCTTATTCTACATTATTATTTTTTTCTTCTTTAATTATATGTATAGATTCCTATACATTTTCTTAGCGTTTCTTCTAGCATATTGAATTCACACACTCTACACAATTCCTTTCTAGTCATATAATTAATATTTTATGCTCAATAAAACGTGAAGTTGGTAATGGAATATGTAAAATGAATGAACTTTTATTTGAGACATTATTTTACTTTTTTACAAAACTTTTATGATATAGTTTGTATGTTTTATGCATTCGATTTCCAACTTATTTAGTGCAAAATAAGTAAAGTTTCACTGTGTTCTAAATTGAATCCTTGACTATAATGTATATTTAGTGACTTCTAATTTTTCAACGTATTCCTACGGAAATATATAAAACTGTTTGAAGGTGTTGATAATTTCTTTATTATTTTATGCAAATGAACAAGATTTTAAAATTACGTTTGGCTTTTGTTATTTCTTAAAAGAACATTTTATATATAAACAAACGTAAAGTCAAAGTTATGTCTTTTATCAATTTTTGCCTTAGAGGATTTTTCATATGTAAATGTATGTACCTCAATATGACATCATAAATACAAATTAATCACAATTGACTACGTAGGTTAGAGAATTTACAATATTCTATTGAAAAGTTTATTTTTTTCCTTTATTATAAATTTTTAACTATTTTACACTTGAATCCTAAGATATTTAACTGGAGATTTGTTTCATCTTCTAGTACATGCTATGTAATTTCATTCTTAGTTTTTTGCAAAAGCAATAAATTAATAAATTTTGCTGTTTATTCTTATATTCCAATTATTTCTAATAATTAAATATTTTCATATAATATGAAAACATTTTTTAAATGTGTTTTAGTTGTACAATGAAAAAGATTTCTCTAAAGTGCTATGTTGATTGTCAGTAAAGCTATTATGTCTTATATGTACTTAATATTTCTAATAGCTGAATTAATTTTATCTTTTGAATTGAATAATATATTTCGATAACATGGTTCGTTTGAAATTCGAAATTTCTTCAAATTTAATTTATATGTTTTTGGTTTATGGGAGTGTAACTAATTAGAAGTTGGTTTTCTTTTCGGATATATATATATATATATAAGGATAATTAAATTAGATTAAAAATTAAATTATCTATCTAGCACTTGACTCATCTTTCTCAGTTCACATCTTCAAGTATCAAACTAATCACAAATTTATTTCTTCCGAACATATGGTCTAGCCAATAAACATGTCTAATTCCAGATCGTTAAACTTAACAGCCCCCATATGTTTCAGCATTAACTTCCAAATACAATCATAAAATCCGGATACGTACCACATGTGTTTTCCAAGTGCTATTCACTTGAAACCACCACCATGGCGTGCATTTTTTCTCCCTGCTCTCAATGTCAGAACAGATGTAGGAATGATTGAATAAGGATCTCCTTTTTAAATTTTAATCTAATTCTGTCTTTAAAATATCATGACAGAATTAAAGCCGGCAGGATTTTTTTATCTGCGAATGGATTTCAAATCTTAACGTAAAAAACTTATCTTTTTTATAAAATATTTTAATATAAAAAGTAATATAACGCCAACTGCAGTAATAACTGATATGAAGAATTTTATGGAATACCGACGACGCTCTACATTTGTTAGCTGAGGACGTTGGGTTACCAGAAGTAAAAAGAAAACGGAAAAAGAAACGCGCTAGTAATCCCCGAAAGAACATCGCTCTTACCGCCAAAAAATAGAATCATCCTCTTCTCCTAACAAAATTTCAGAAAGTCATACTTCAAAAATGGAACCAAAGATCAAAATTAAAATTAAGCAAGGAGAGAATTTAGATGCTGATGAAGAGAAATTTAAACAATCTGTAGCCATTATAAAAAATGATATTCGATTTGAAGATCTACAAACTTTTTTCCAAAAATATAGCCTGGAAATACCCATCCAAACATTCATTAGAAATTTTGAAAGTACGTGCGATTCCTTCGATATGCCAGAGTAGATTTTTATACAAAATTATTATTTTAGCATTTGCATGATATCATATAATTTTATATTTACTATCTTATTGTTTGATATATATTATTTTGCAATAAAAATTTTTTAAAACAAAATATCTACTAGCTATAATACGAATCTATTATTATGAAGGAATAGGAGGAAACGCGAACTTTTATTCTAGATATCGAGTAGATTTGAACAAGCTAATCTTCTATTATATGTATGGAAATTCATGTTTATCAATTGATATGTTGGAAGTGACCTTACTGTGTTTGTTGTTATAGTTTCATTTAGTGTATTGAATTTTGCTTTTAGTATTCATATTGCTTAAATATCTCTACTGTGTGTAATATGTCTTTCTACATAATGTTATGTAATGTTTTGTGTTTGTTGAAAATTGATTAAGTTTGTAAAGAGAGAAAAACCACGCCATGATTCCCTTTTAAAATTGGGGGGCAAATGTAAGGATAATTAAATAAGATTAAATATTAAATTTCCTATCTAGCACTTGACTCATCTTTCTCAGTTACATCTTCAAGTATCAAACTAATCACCCATTTATTTCTTCCGAACATATAGCCTAGCCAATAAACATGTCTAATTCCAGATTGATAGATTTAACAGCCCCCATATGTCTCAGCTTCAAATACAATCATAAAATCCGGAAATTTACCACATGTGTTTTTCAAGTGCTATCCACTTGAAACCACCACCATTAGTGTCAGTAACGATTGAATAAAGATCTCTCTCCGTTTTAAACTTTAATCTAATTCTGCCTTTTTAAACTAATGACATATATATATATATATATATATATATATATATATATATATATATATATATATATATATATGTATACTTTCTCAAGAAAAAAATATTCATATTAACAAATTATAAAGCGATGTAAAATCTCGTTTATTGCATTTCATAAAAATGTATTTATATTACGAGTATATAAATAAACGTCTCTCTCTCTAAATATATGAGAATCCAAATCGAAATCTTCCAAAAAAGTTAAATTCTCTAGATAGCGGAGTTTTTATTAGCGTGATGTCAAGGGGTTTTTAAGATGTATTGATTATAACTTTGAAAATATAGATGACATAATTGAAAGAATAAAAAACTTGATACAAAAACTAAATAATTAGTTATGAATTTTAGAGGAGCATTTACAAGGGAATATTTACAGAATGGAAATTTGATAGGCATATTTTAAAGAACAGAAAGATGAGATCAAACACCCGAGAAGGACGGTAGAGATTAAATAAAACTCATCATGCAGTGCTTTTGTCACTTACCACCTAGCGCTGGTTAACGGGAGTTGATGCGCAAAAAACGATACTTCGTTGTAGGGCAGTGCTTCTCAAACTTTCAATACTGGCGACCCCCCTTTTCGATTACAATTTTTTTCGTACCCCCCTTTATACATTAATAATGTACTGAATGCAATAACCATGCACTTTGAAGCTAAAGCTACAATAGGCGATCTTAATTATAAACCATACAAATTAGTAACATAAGTATTAAATTTTATATACTACTTTTAAGCAAAATAAATAAATAAATAAAATAATAGGATAATTATTATGTTATTTTTTCTTTCTCTAATTTTTAAATTGAACGTATTGCAAAATGCGGTAGCTGCTTAGAAGACAAAATGTAGATATCTGCTAAATATAGAAAAAAGAACTCAGAGGGTCAATTTCTAATCATAAGCACTATTGCTTTCCAAGACAAGCTCATGGACGTCATTAATACTTATTAAACTTGTTCTTAATTTAGTATTAATTAATTAGTTATAAAACATTCTGTGCAGCACTGATAAATTAAAAGTATACCGGCTGAAGTGCCCGCTCTTTGCAAGAATTCACATTTATAAGAAAATAAAACATTATTGATATAATAGCTAAATTGTAAGGGAAGCAAAGCCAAGTGCTCGACAATGTTTAGAAAAAACGTAAAATGATTTTTTTTAAAATGGTTGCTCAAATTATAATTAGTTTTAAGCGAATGGTAATTTTAAGCCTCACAGAATTAGCATTTATAATTGATGTTAAACAGTAGCGCACACAGGAATTTTTCAAGGGGGGTCCGTGGTCGAAAGTTCATCAATCTTGTATCAGGTTCCTTTTGATTTTGTCGATTTTCGGGAACAAAACACAGTAAAATACTAATTCTTAAATAAATAATTAGCATTAATTAATAAAATTAATCATTAATAACAAATACTTAATTAAATTTTGCGTATTATAAACCTAGAATTATAATGAATTGGAAAAAAATAAATGGCTTTCGGGGGCGGGGGTTCCGGAACCACTGATGTTAAATAATGATCAATAATATAAAATATAGATGAAGAATAATTGTATTATTTTTAATATTTATAGCGAAGAGACTTCAACATGTTTTACCTAGGGAGCAGGCGCGCACTCGATACGGTCGGGGTTATTGAGTCACTCCAATCCTGTTTTTTTATAATTATTTTATTGTACACGATACAAATCATGATTCCAGTGAATAATTTAATTAAGAGAAAGTTTACTCACCTACTTTCAAGGACTTTTCAATTTTTCTTTGGTAATAAATAAACAGTTTTGCCAGAATTATCGATTTCGTAATCTCTGTGTCCCGCGCGACCACTTCCGAGAAAAAAGTATATTCATTATGATAATATGTATGTTACTGCTAAAAAAATTGTGTGAAACGTGCTTCGTTATGCTTTATATGTTGAGAATATTTATAAAAATATGTTTGGCCAAGTAATCCTTCATGTGCTTGTGTGTGTGTGTGTGTGTGTGCTCTCCGTGGTTTTCCAAACATCATAAAACTCTTTTGCATGGAAAAAAGCGCAACAGAGAACACACAAGAGAGGGGTCAAAACTAACTGTACCAATAATTTAGAAGGTCAAACAGATTACAGCTATAATGTGCAGTATTTCAAAAATAATGACAGTGATGAATTTTTTATGTTCCTAATTTTTTTCGATTCTGGGTCTGGGATCCGTTTTTTATCTGAAAGATTAATATGTTAGGTTAAAAAAGCGTAATAAAAAAAATCTCTCATCATGGGATTACAGCAAATCAAATAAAAGTTTTTTTATTTGGTTATAGGATCAAAGATAGCTAATTAGGTATTGAAGAAGTTTTTATTTTTGCTGACTTAATATAACGCCTATAAATTATATGAGGATAAAAGTGCATTTTTTATTATGTCTGAAAGTATTTTGTTTTAATTCATTCCAGTAAACTAATTATTTTTTAAATATTCTATTTTCTATATGCTCGCGCCTCCCCCCTCCCAGGGCGGGCGCCCCACAGTTTGAGAAACACTGATTTATATGTTGAATTGTAAAATTTGTAATTTTAAATACATTGGCCAAACATGTAATAATAATAATATTCGCATTAATCTACATAGATTAAATATCAAAAATTACAAGCATAATAACAATATTGATAAAATTGAACTTAGGCACTTTCATTTACATGGCTTTGCAATATTGATAATTCTATTCTCAGAATAGTACCACAAGTTAAATATAGATTGTGGTGGGAAAACCACTTTATTAATTATTATAACACTATATATCCATATGGTTTGAATACCCTTCACTTTGGAAAAAATGTTTTACTTAGCATTCAACAGTCTGACAATAAGAATTATTTCTATAATAGTGATAATGCTCATAAAATTAAGCGTATAAAAAGAGGAAAAAGAAGGAAGAGAACGCATAGACTTCCAGTGGAGAAAGATTCTAAAATTAAAGATTTTTCCAGCAACTTCGAAAATTCTTTTAACATTAAACAAATTAAGTATTTCATGTTTGGTTTAAGTAAAAAAGAAATTAGGTATACTAGAAATATCCTCAAAAAGTTTGAAGAAGAATACCATGCCTTACATATTATTAAGGATATTATTAATTTTCACATTCATAAATTCAATATTGTAGATATAGATTTAGTAAATAGTTCTACAGAGTATTGTACTATACTATTCATGAATAAATCTTATAATAACATTAATTTCTCTAATATTTTTAATAAATATGTTCATTGCCTGCCTATTAATAACGTTTGCCTTAAGAAGGCTTTTAAATTTAATAAAAAAAAATAGGTAGCTCAATTTTTAATAACAATGATATTAATGATTTGCAAAATAATAATAATATTGTTTGTAATTGAAAAGATTATTCTGACTTTATAAATGATCATCACAAGCATGTGGAAACTGGTAATTTAAGTATTGTTAAAGATACTACTCTTATACAGAAATAATGTCCAAAGGCACAAGTTTTAGATTAATGATCTCTAACAATAACAATGCTATCAAAAATCAAATTTCTAAAGATATTAGTAACTTTACTACAAAATTAGCTATTAAATACAGTCTTCCTATTGTAGCTTTTAACGAATTTAAATGCAAAGTGTTAAATGAATTACTGAACATTAACTATAAAACTGATAATGATATAACATACTAAAATATTAAGCACCAAATTGCAGACCTACAAGAGAACTTTATTATCCTTTATGTTGATAATGTACAGGGTAATTATGATATTATTTGCAAGTGGCTTTATAATAATCTGCTCTAAACAAACATTTTCATAATAATTCTGCTTTTGAAAAATCTAATTCAAGCAATAGAGAAATTTTTAATCGAGAATCTGTGATTTTTATAAAAAAAAATAGATTTACGTATTCTAGATATTAAATTCCCACATATTTTTGTAACTCCTAAATTTCATAAAAATCCTATTAAATTTAGAACTATTACGAATGGTGTTAAAACTTATATTACACATCCGGGCAAGAAAAGTTACAAAATATTATTCAATCTACATTAGACAATATTAATAATTCTATTATAGTTAAGAATAATATGGACATTATTAAGTACAGAGTGTTTTTTCTTCAGGTATAGAAGTTTAAGTTGGCATTACTTTCCAAGATGGCGACCGATTTAACAGCTATCAAGTGATTTATTCTCAGATTTGTTTGGCAATTCATCATGAATAGACTCACGCCTGAACAACGCTTTCAAATTGTGCAATTTTATTTCGAAAATAATGGTCGATTTTCATAAGCGAATTTTGTTTAGCGATGAAGAGCACTTCTGGTTGAATGGCTACGTCAACAAACAAAACTGCCGCATTTGGAGTGAAGCTAACCCACAAGTGTATGTCGAAACACCGTTACATCCAGAAAAACTGACTGTTTGGTGCGCTTTATGGGCAGGTGGAATCCTTCTTCAAAAACGATGAAGGCCCCAACGTTACAGTCAATGGTGATCGGTATAGAGCCATGATTACTAACTTTTTCATTCCTGAATTGAACAATCAGGATGTCCAAGAGCTGTGGTTCCAACAAGACGGCGCAACATGTCACACAGCTCGTGCCACAATCGATTTATTGAAAGATACGTTTGGTGACCGCCTAATTTCACGTTTTGGACCTGTGAATTGGCCTCCAAGATCTTGTGATTTAACACCGCTAGACTATTTTGTAGGGCTATGTAAAGTCATTGGTCTATGCGGTTAAGCCACAAACGCTTGATCATTTGGAAGACAACATTTGCCGTGTTATTGCCGATGTACGGCCACAAATGTTGGAAAAAGTTATCGAAAATTGGATGTCCAGATTGGACTACATCCAATCCAGCCGTGGCAGTCCTATGCCAGAAATCATATTTAAAATGTAATGCCACACGATTATCTTTCGAATAAAAAAAATCCATGTCAATGGAATAATACATTGTTGTTTTAGTGCAGTTTAAAGTTCTATACCTCTAAAAAAACACCCTTTATATGCATGGTAAAAAAATTATTTCTATTTATAACCATGATTTTGAAGACTTATTTAAGTTCATTGATATAGAAGACATGTTTAAGATTCTTAAAATAGCATATAGCAAATATTTTTTGAATAAGGTAATAAAATTTAATAAATATGTTTCTATTATTGAATTAGTATTCAAAGAAACTTATATTTTCCATAATAATGCTCATTAGCAGCAAATTAAAGGATTACCACAAGGTGGACCAGCTAGCAAATATTTACCTGCATTTTTTGAAAATGAAAGTATTAGTAGTGATTCTTGTTACTTTTTTAGATACATAAATGACTTAATTATTTTTAGTAATATAGTTGACTATGTTCCATGCTTTAATTATTATCCCCATTATTTAAAATTATTAAAAATATGTGTAATAATGATTGAGCTAACTTTTTGGACCTTCAATTAAACGTTAAGAATATATTGCTTACAAGTAATATTTTTGATAAAAGAGACTCATTTGATTTTAACATTATAAAAATGCCTTTCTGGGGTAGTAACCTACACTTACCAATTTATTTAAATTTTATGAAAAGAAACAATGATTTACTTAGTGATAAAATTTTAATACATAATAAGTTTGTGAAATTTTGCAATAATTGTTTAGAATACAATTATCCTAGTAAATTCATCTTTAAATATATTTCTATTTCTAATTAGATCTAGTTTTATTTTAGTTCGTTATTTTTATTAATATTTCTTCTGTCTCCCTATTGAGTTTATTTTTAAAAAATATATTAAAAAATAAAAATAAACATTTTTTACGTTTAATTTAGTTGCAATAAACTTTCTAGTATATAATCATCAAAGTAAGTTTACTTTATTATATTTCTATTTGTTACTATCTTTTTTGAACTCTGTTCTTTATCTTATTTAAAAGTTCTTTTGTGTTGTTTGCTTAATTATTTACCTTTGCAGTTAGTTTAATTGCAAAATAACTATCCAGATGGCGCTTCGGTTTTTTTCTTTCCTGCGCTGGAGTTTCAATCTTCTTCGCCATTTCTCGTAGGATCTCTTTCAAGTAGGTGGTGTTTTCGCGGACAGGATTTTTGAGTTCAGGGTTTTTGTTTTACTTGTAAGTTTTTCCTAATATTTTTTCTATGAAAAATGTGTTATTATTCCTCTCCTTGATAGATTCATTACTGTTTCCTTTTCTCAATTTCTTTTTACGATTTTGTTAGGTTCTTCAACCACGTGCTGTATTAGGCTTAACTTTTCAACTTGGGTTCTTTTTGTTTAATATTAAGTCGAAAATTTCTGCTGTAGGGAATGGTGGATCGATAAAGTATTGCTAACCCTAATTCGCTGGCCTAATTCAGCGACGGCTTTAGAAATCATAATAGGTCTCCAGTTTAGTCCTATGACTTTTGTATCTACTTTTTTTGTGTTTGCCGAATCCCAATTTCTTACTTTTTTAGTACTGTGGGTTCTAGTTATTCTTCACTTTTATTTTATTATACTATATACATATATATATATATATATATATATATATATATATATATATATATATATATATATATATATATATATATATATATACCTTCTTCCTAATTTTATAGTTAGGTTTATAACTATCTGTTTATTTTTATATTTTTGTTTATATTTATGTATATGTATATATTTATATATATATTTATATATTGAATTTTTCCTATTGGATTATATATATATATATATATATATATAGCTCCTTTCTTTCCTCAAAATTCTACGTCGAAAATCTAATGAGACCAAATTGGAAATCATAGCTCACTTCTCGTGTTTCTGCAAGTTATAGAACCGGCTTGGGCCAAGACATCTCGGATAAACCTTGTGACGGGCTCACGCGTCTTTTCTTTAACATGTCCTTTGGGTTCTTTGGGGCCAAAAGCAATGGCAACTCTTTTCCAACCAAATCCAAGAAGTGAAGTGTGAATTAAGATGTAAATTCGGAAGCTTTTAAATATCAGAGGTTAGAGTAAGCGCGATGGCAATTAGAGGAATATAAACATAATCCGGGTTCAAGCGTGAAGAAGTATTGGAAAAGGTTACGTAGCGAAGAATAGTAATTATACGTGATACAGATACATGGAGTCATGGTGCATATCATTGAACTCGAGAATTTACACGCTTTCATCGATGATTGTGGTGATCATTTCTTCAGACTACAGCAAGGTAGGATTGACATTTTAATATTAGGATCAGTGATAGTATTGTAATTGAGTTTAGGCGATTCAGTATTTGATATTGTTCCGAGTTAGCTTAATTCGCTATGATATAAATTGTGTGTTTTGCCACCGTAGATTCTCTTACATATGTTATAATAATCTCATTTGTTAAAAACTTAAGTTCAAAATCTTAATAAAGATATATTAAGATTATGTGTGCATCTAGTTTTTCCGTGAATCCTACACCTCTAGCTCACGCTGATGATCAAAGAGATGTTCACCCGAGGAGGGGATATCACAACCTCGAGAAAAAGCTATCAAGGAATTTAGACTTGCTATGCGTTCTGATTGCATCTACCGTACCGGAATTCTTGGGAGTCCAAATTGTCCCCTCTGTAAGAAGGTCTCAAGCAGAAACCATTTGTTGAGATGATCGGCTCTGCGTGGAGACTCTTAGGTTAAAAGGTATATGCTGATGGGACATTGACTTTTTTCTATTTCTTTAAATCTGTATGCATTTTGGTCTTATTGTAAATGTTTGTCATTTTCTTATGCCATTGGGAAAAAACAACATTTTGTAGCAGAAATAAAGATAAGAATATTTTTCATCCTTTAGATGCATTTTCTTAAATCTTATTTGTGCGTTTCACATCACTTCAATACTTTATTGGGTGTTTCTTACAATTTTCAAAATTGTCTATTGGTATTGTCTAAATTGGTATAAAATTTCCAATGACGTGTAGTATTCTCCAAAATAAGATTTTAGGTTTATCAATGCGTATATTTTATACATATACGTTCATTTAAAACTTTATTCCTAGTCATGAATGACGTAAACAAAATCACGGACTTAATTAGAAAAAGTGGCTTAAAAATAATGTGATACTTCTCATTATTTTAGTTATCACGAAAAGTTTTTAGATTGAAGACAGAAAAGAACAAGCTTTGGGTAAGAAATAGAGACAATTTTGATAACTTCTTTTGTCTTGGTTTGCATGCATTAATGTAAATATTGTAACATAGTCATATGAGAATGCTATTTCAAATTTTTTGAAATATTTAGAAAAAATAATTGAATTTTTTTTTTGAAAGGCTTAAGGAAAATTAAAATACTCTTGAAATGGGATTCCTATTCATAAAATTATTCCTAATCGCAGATTATTAATTTGGAGTACATTATTTATATCTTCTAAAATAAGATTTTTTTAATTAATCATCCAAAAAGATAAAATCAATTCTTTTAAAAATAATTTTGAAAAACATCGGAAAACAGAAAGTAAGTTAAAGATTTTCAATATACATCGTCACTGTTTTTCACCATGACTGTCAATTAAGAAAATCATAGAAATGACATGATTATATCAACATGGTACAAAAATTTCCATTTATTTGTAAATTTCTCTGCCATAAGCGATTATTTTACTTTGATTTTATTACTTATTTACATCGACGTCGTGCTTGTGTATGAAAAAAACCATTTTACTCTAAAAACTTTTTCGATGTGAATTTTTTTTATGGCAATATATATATATATATATATATATATATATATATATATATATATATATATATTTATTTGTTTATTTTTATTTAGTTATATTCTTTGCATTATTATCTTTCGATTGATACATCATTTTTGCATGCCTAAAAATTAAAAGTTGAAAAACTTCAATCGAAAAATATAAACAAACATTCCTTTCTAGATGAAAAAAAGGAGAGAGATAAAAAAACTTTTGTAAAAAGGGAAATAATAACTAAAACGTGAAATGCGAGGGGGAGGAATGGAGCTATTGGGATCAAATTACATATTTGAAGAGCTCATAGGGAGAACAATCGAATCCAGCCGGTGCGGTCGACCAAGGTAGCATAGGATTCGAATTATTAATGGGGAAGACATGTAGGGGGAGAACCGGAGGGGGCCAATTCCACGTAAGGCTGGCGCCTGCACGAAAATATAGCGTCCCAATTTCAATTCCTTAAGGGGATGAAATTTTTCAGACCCCTTAGGATTAACATGGGAACATGATATTTTAGTGCTTAAGCCCTCCCCATGCCTACACAATGGCAGTCAAGTATATGACTGGATGAGTCTCCATGAGTGCAATAGAACTCAAACAGGAGCCAAAATATTGTAGATTTAAATAAATTTTAAAAGTTTAAAGCAATTAGAAAGTATGTAAAGAATAGCCCTATGAGCATGATATTAATCTCTTAAAAATGCAAAGAATTTTGGAATTTTTTAAACAATACAGTTGAACCTGTTTTTGTGTGGTGAATAGAGACTGCATAAAACAAAATGCACAAAAAAATATTCAAAAATTTCGTAAATTCTTACATATAACAAACTAACTTTCTAATTCGTAGAAATACTATAAAAAAAAACTTTTTTTATGCGGTGGATAGGGACCGCATAAAAAGTCGCATTTATAAAAGATGCCAATTATTTAAGAAATTTATGTAAGAATACTTCCATAACAAAATAAATAATTTAATATTACACATAGAAACATTTAAAAAACATATAATTTCTCATTGTATACACGGATTTTTCAAAATGTACATACATAATTCATTGCTATTCATCGTAATCCAAAGTCATGTAATGAATAAGTTCAAATTCGCTTTCGTCATTGAAATTACAATTTCAATTACTTAATTTTTTGCAACATAAAGTAAGAGATAAGTTTTTGGTCGAAGGTCGGGTGGTCAGTTGCTTGTAAATGTCACGATAACCAGATATACATGATTGAATCCCCTTTTTGGAATTTTATACTACTTTATTAAAATTGGTATCTATTTTAAGAAAATACTTTTCCAATTTGTTGGAAAGCTGGATCCCTGCATAATTTTATCCGTTCTCAAAGAATTCCGTACTTCTTGTCCGTGTTCGTAATCCATGAAGTTAATGATAATGTCACTGTCATTGAAAGTTATGTATTCAATCAAGCGCAGGCAGCTGGAGAGTTGAGAGAAAGCAACTGAATACGCATTTTAGGGAGAACGTTTATAACAAGTGAACAGAGCGTCTTGAAGTGTCTACATTTCAGTGGCGTAACGTACACCCTCGCATCACGCATGGGGGCTGGACTCTAGGGGCCCAAGGCCTGACTAACGCTAAATATGTATTTACGCACTTTATAAAATATTAAAGGCAAAACCTGTTTTTCAGGGGGGGGTCCTGACACTCTTCGTTACACCACTGGTAAATAGATTGAAAACATTACAGTGGTGTCAAAGTCATTGAGTCCTAACACGGGGGGGACAGGACTCTAAGGGCCCAAAGCTTGACTAACGTTAAATACGTATTTACCCAATTTATAAAATATTAAAGACAAAACCTTACTTTCAGGGGAGGGGGTCCTAATATTCTATGTTACGCCACTGGCAAATAGAGAGAAAACATTACATTGGTGTCAAAGCCATTGCCGCATAAAAAAAGGATCGCACATAAAAAATCGTACAAAACAAATCGCATAAAAAAAGACCTCACAAAAACAGGTTCTACAGTATTTAGAAAGATTTTAGAGAAATGTTCTTCATACGATGAGACTTGTGTTTGCGACATTTTCAATAAAAGTATTTTTAATTCATATTACTGCAGAATACGTATGTTACACACTTCATGAAAATAAAGGAAAAATATATTTTTATAATATTCGCCTTAACTACAGAAAAACATATTTTAATCTGATGTTCAGCTGAATAAAACTGAAGAATGTTGATAAAGAAGATAAGAGAGAGAATTATGGAAATTATTATTCTCACTCCAAAAATTCAACTCATATTTAAAATTATTAAAAGGTGATAGTTGGAAGTTAATGTTGATTAGATGTCTCTGATTTTTAACAATTTAAATTTATGAGGGACTTTATTCTGTTTCTATTGATTTCACTTTTTTTTTCTTTGAACTAACTTTCGTTTTCAGAGAAGTTGATGAAAATATTAAAAAAAATAAGACTTAAGTGCATTTTTCTGCATAAAAGTTACCTGAGCCCTTGCAAGCAATTAGAAAAAGGTGGGAAAAAAAAACAGGAACATTTACAATATACCATTGTATCTTTACACGGATTAATTAGTAAAACGATGGTATATATTGATTCATGATAATGCTTACTTTTACAAATGATTCAGTTATAACTTATACTAATGTATAATGTTTGCCTCCAGTCAACGCTTAGTGTTATTTTTGTAACTCAAATTGATATTTATTGTAATTATCTATATAAATAAAAAAAAACAGTTTAAACCTTAAGGGGTCATATACCTTTTAAAATTTCCTGAAAATCGATTTTTTTATTATTATTTTATTTTATAGAGTAAACCTTTTTCTGAGTGTTCTAAAAGAAACCTCATGCAGATATTCCCAATAGAACGGACGTTATTAAGAAAATAAAAAGAGTAGAAAAGGCGATTTACATATTGTTTACATTTTGGCTCCAGGGTGACAGCTGTCATGTCGCTGGTGACAGCTGCGTTTCTCTGTTTCTAATATTTTCATTCTAATTATTATCAAATGCTTGAATCTAAGCCTCAAATATTATTATTGTTGTTCTGAATATTAACTACAACTTCTACTAACTTTATAAACTTCTACTTCTACTTTGTTTTGATAAAGGGAATCTTGAATTTATACTCGCTCGTTTTTGATTTTCATACCGTTTCTTATTCTAAGATAAGTTTTAGGAAAAGTATTATTTTTTTTATAAACTTTTGAAGGATGAATTCGACTGAATCTGCTAAAAGACCATCTGGTAAATGTCCTAAGAAAAGGAAGTTTACTGGTAATATGCATACGAGATGCAAAGCTGTACACAGTGTGTTTGAATCACTAAACAACAGTGCATCTGGAAAAAAGATTCGGCTGCAAGATGTTGATTCATCTTTTATTGAACATGATGACTGTTTTGATGGCTATAGAGTGTTTGATAAAACTATCATGTTTACAAACATTCAAAACTTTGCTTCTTGCAAAAAATGTGGTGGTGATATTAAACTATCAGAAAAATGTGTTAGAGGTTTGTCTAGTGTTTTTTCGATTGAATGCAAGAACTGTAAAGACTTGTGTTCGTTTAGAAATTCAAAAATGCTGGGTAAAAGAAAAAATATTCCAAAAATAAACAGACGTTTTGTATACGCAATGAGGACAATTGGACAGGGTCATGCAGCAATGACAACTTTCTGTGGTGTCATGGGCTTTCCTCCTCCAGTTGCTGAAAAATCCTATAATAACATTATAAACAAACTACAAATGTGTAGTAAAGAAGTCGCAGAAGCTTCAATGCAAAGTGCAGCTTTGGAAGAGGTAACTTTGACAAATTCTTCCGATATAATAATTAGTGGAGATGGAACATGGAAAACCCGTGGCTATTCTTCTCGTGTTGGTGTGTGTGCTGTTATAGGAGACAAAACAGGAAAGTGTATTGATGCGGAAGTGATGTCTTCTTTCTGTAAAGGATGTGATTCTTGGAAACGAAGAAAGGGATCACCTGCTTACAAAAAGTGGAAAATTCTTCACGTTAAAGAATGTTTGAAGAACCACAATGGTTCAGCTGGCATGATGGAGACTGTGGGAATGGTTCGTATATTTCAGCGTTCATTAAGTCATCGTTCTGTGAGATATACATCTTACATCGGGGATGGCGATTCCAAAACATTCTCATCTATTACTGCATCCAATCCGTATGGAGAAGATATCACAGTTTCAAAAATTGAATGTGTTGGACATGTTCAAAAAAGAATGGGAACTCGTTTACGAAAATTAAAACAAATGAGCTCCAAACTCAGTGATGGGAAGTCGATTGGGGGAAAGGGAAGGTTGACCGACAGAATGATCTACTTAATTACAACGTACTATGGAAATGCAATTCGACAAAATAAAACATGCCTGTCAGATATGCGAAAAGCTGTTTGGGCTGTATATTTCCATATACGTTCAAGCGACGAAGAACCATTGCACAGTTTTTGTCCCGTAGGTCCTAATTCTTGGTGTAAATATCAAAATCAAGTAGTAGAGGGCAGTGTGGAAACTTTTAGACACAGTAACAAATTGCCAGTGGCAGTAATGGATGCCATAAAACCTGTGTTTAATGATCTATCACAACCTAAACTTCTACAAAAATGTCTAGGGGGTAAAACCCAAAATAATAATGAATCCATTAACTCATTAATATGGAAATTATGCCCAAAAACTTTAGGTTGTGGTAGAAAGATTGTTGATATATCTACAAATGAGGCAATTGTCATTTTTAATGATGGCAATCAAGGCAGACTAAAAATTATGCAATCGCTTGGTCTGACTGTTGGTCAATTTGCACATAAATTTGTTACACTTGTAGATATAAAAAGAATTCAGACTGTAGAAGTACATTTTAATCTCCGCACAAAAGAAGTACGACAGGCTAAAAGAATGCAATTTAAAACTACTTGTAAGAAATTAACTGAAAAAGAGGGAACATCATATGCATGTGGCGAATTTTAGCATTTTAGAATCATAGTAATACACTGCATTCATATCACAAATTGTTTAATATTTATAATAAGTAGTTGTTAATTAAAGTATTGATTGTTTTTAAGTAATATTCATAAATTTTTAACTTTATTTTGGAGAAATGAATCACTTTGTTGCATTTTGATTATTTTGTAGCTTTTGATATCGTTTCGATTCTTGTACTGCATTGGTATAATATATGTTTTTAGTTATAATAATTTTAATAAATTGAAGTTTATTGACTAAAAAAACTTCACATTAGTTTTAATTTAAATTTAGTTGTTGTTTGAGTAACCAGAATAATATATATATAAAACTGTGGTAAATTTTACGTTTGATGTCAATTTTCTCAGAACGTCATTTTTACTCATTACGTGCATGATATTTTCAAAACCGTGCCATGGAAAATGATAAAATTTTTACTCTAGATTCTGATCATATCTGTACTTAAAATAACGAACCAGTTTGAATTTTTAATGAAAAAATTTAAAATTACAAATATAAAATAGCAAGAAATTTTTAAAAATTTTATAGTTAAATTTTAAATTGTTATAGTTTACTAAAAATTTTAAATCAGTGTTTCATGCTTCGTCATTTTAAAGATAACACAATTTCCAACACTGAGCAAAAATTTCATCAAAAAATATTGGTAACTTTTTTTATAAAGCTGCGCGTAATGCATATCACTTGCGAAAAGAAAACAAAAATTTCTTTTTGTAATTATCTAATTAAAAATTTATCCTAATTAGCAGTGTGTTTGTTGGTTATGTTTTAAGTAAAGTAATATCTATTTGTTTATTCCTCCAAAATTTACACTCCAGGAAACAATAATAAAAAAATTATAGAGCTTTAAAGAGCTCACTATTTTTAACCATTTTCAACTTATTAAAAGGTATGTGACCCCTTAATACATATTATGTGTGAGTATTATTTTCTATGGATTCCGGAAATGAAATTAAACACATTTAACACATAATATCAAAATGTTTATGTATAGATGCGTATGTACCTACTTTTCTCTGAAACTCGAAGTCAGTGGCGCAACAGCCCATGAGGGCCACGACCTACTGTGCCCATCCCAGTATATGAGGCCATTGGGCCCTGAGGAGCATGAGCAGACGTCCTGATCAGGAGGTCAGTCAGAAGCGAGATTCTCAGTGTTTAAGTCCCCAAACAAGCTTGGTGCTCACTTATCGACCAATTGAAGGGATGAAATGCTGAATCGACCTTGCCCAGCCCGGGAATAGAACTCGGACTTGTGGTGAGGAAGCGCAATATGCTGCCAGTCGACCACTGGGATGTGTATACTCTTCTCTTACATACGAAAAATAAAATAATATTCATGCCCTAGTTCCAATTCCTAAACAGAGAAGATTGTAAAAAACAAGCTAAGTAGATGAAAATGTACCAATTCTCAGTATTTTAGTGAGTTTCATACAGTTTAATTTAATTAAATTAAGGAATATATATGACAATTTTTCCCTTGACTTAAAACATTTTTCTAAAATAAACTTTGTCTTTTAGGAACCGCTGAAAGGATAGATAATATTTTGGTATTTGAATTTAGTTTGTATTTATCGAAAACTACACATACACTCTGTCGCAAAAAAATATATGCACCCAGAAGAAATTGAGCTACATTCACGAAATTTGGTATGCATGTAGTGTATATGAAAATAAACAAATGATTAAAAATTCAGAATAAAATATCATTTTATTATGTGGTTACAGCTTGCAAAAGGTTAAAAATCAGTAAGTAGTAAAGCCACCTCTGGCAGCTATACAAGCCGAAATTCGGCGTGGCATCGATTCAATTAGATCACTTATGACCCCCATTGGAAGATCCTGCCATAGTCTTTGCATCTGCGCAGTTAATTCTCCTGTATCTCGGGACGGCTGCAGTTGCCTTCCCAGACATGCTCTATTGGCGAAAGATCTGATGACCTGGCAGGCTATGGTAGGACGTCATATCCTTGAAGACATTGCTGGGAGAGTCGCGCAGTATGTGGACGAGCATTATCCTGTTGATAAATGGCACCTGGGTGACTTGATAGCATGGGTAGCACAATCGGCGTTAAAATATCGTCCACGTATCTGCGAGCTGTCAAAGTGCCTTGAAGGACCACTAAAGATGATCGTGTGTCCCAAGAAATTGCTCCCCACACTGTCACACCTTGTGAAATTGCTGTATGCCGCTCGACAATAAATGCCGGATCGGACCGCTGGCCGGTGCGCCTCCAGACACGTGTGCGGTGGTCATCAGCACTGAGACTGAATCGGGATTCATCACTGAAGATGACACGTCTCCAGTCTGTCACACTCCAAGTTGCCCGAGGTCGGCAAAAATCCAGTCGACACTGCCTATGATGTGGGGTCAGTGGTAAGCGTTTTAGCGGACGTCAGCTCCTCAAGCCAACTTCGGTCAGTCGTCTCCTTATGGTTTCTCTTGATGGCACTGGATGTCTGGAAGGAGGTAAGTGGCGTTGAATCGATGCTAGCGACGTTGTTGGTGCCGAAGTGGCCACTCTTCTGATTGCACGATCCTCGTGATCATTTGTGTTCCTGGGACGTCCTGACCCTCCGCGACGGTACACTCTACCTTCTGTGATCCACTGTTGCCAACACCGAGCAACTACCATATCGCTCCGACCGAGGTGGCGGCCGATACGTCTATTCGACCAACCTGCTTCTCTGAGGCCTATTATACGGCCCCTATCAAAGTCCGTCAGCTGCTCGTACTGCCGCCGGTTACGTCTTAGAGGCATCCTAAGTCTCAATATCGTCTATCAAAGTCATCAGATTCGTTTGGATAGCCGTACGGCGCTCGTACTCATGCTTTTAAACTCTCCCAGTTGCGCAACTAATATGCGCATAGCACACTTAGCCTTGTCTCATTGGCTTCGAAATTTTAATCATTTGCATATCTCTTACCAGACTACATTCTTGCCGAGTTTCGTGATTGTAGCTTGATTTCTTCTGGGTGCATATATTTTTTTGCGACAGAGTGTATAACGACAAAATAAAACGTGCTAGGAGCAAAAGCGTTATTTCTTCGTTCCAAAAATTTCATCTTTTATAGCTTCTTCAACCGGAAACTTTGTAAATTATCTGATTTCTGCTAATTAATACCGTGATCGCACAGAAAAATCGAATAAGGTGATATTAGATATTTTTATTTTGAAATGTGCCAACGTGACAATTTTTTAAGAGACAAAGTAGTGATTAGAAAGCCAGTTCCCTCTCGACGGGAAAATTAGAAAAATTAATTATCGCGCGATGTCTTGCAGGGTATAAGGTATCCGACTACGTTTGGAACCATGATTTTTCAAAAGTTCATAAATGGAAAATTTTCATGATATTTGGTGTCACTTAGATTAGAATACATGTATAAAAGTGTTTTAAGAACATTTTGACAAAAAATTATTTAAATACAATATTTTGGCAAAAAACTAACTTAGAATAACATTTTTTTAAAAAATATTCTCCTTCTGTGAAAAATGCTTGTATTATAATAATATTTTGTCTCTATATAGCTAAGACCTATGTACAGAGGCTGAACTATGATTTTTGAAAAATTCACATTATTTTTAGAATTACCATAAATTGAAATAATTATTCACTTTTTTTTCTTAAAATTTCTCACTTCTGCTGTCGTAAAACATGGATAAGCCAACTTCTAAGTTATATATTTCAAAAATTCTAACAATTTTAAAAGCTAACAGATAAAACGGTTTGCTTTAACAATAACAAAAAAATTGGAACAAAACAAATATTACGTTAATACATTTAACATCCCGCCGTTGCCTAATGGCTGGACTTCTTAAGTGATTTCGCTTCGTCGCCTTCTCTCCACGTTCCGTCCTCTCTCGGCTGGGTCTATATCGGGTCTCGCTTGTGATCACCTCCTTGCGAAACCAACTGGGTTACGTGTCAGTGCGAATGAAGTGGAGCCACTTTCACACACACATACCTTTAATATATATATATGTGTGTGTGTTGCGTGTGTGTGTGTGTGATCTATTCGCGTACCTTCCTCTAATTCTCTTGGGAAATCTTTCGGCTATCGATTCGCGTTTATTCACTACCAACCCTTTTGAAGGAAGAAACCGTAATATATGTGTGTGTGTGTAAATTTAGTTTTCCATATATAGTCAAGGTTTTCTATCTAGTTACGAAGAAGGAGTGAACGAAAGCCAGAAGTCAGGTGAGATTGCTACTGAACAGGTTTCACTATAAAATTATTGTGTAATTCAAATATTTAATACAGGAAAAATTTAAAGTGAGGATTGTTCACTATAGCTCAATGCTTTTCAAAGGTGCAATACTCGTGACCCAATCATTAATTTCCTAATGCCCCCCCCCTCTTCATACAATAACAACGTACCAAATTCAATAATGTAATACTTTTACGCTAAAACTGCGATACGACTTTAACCTCTTAAGCACCTCACGCCCCCTTGTATATAAACTTCTCGCTAAGCCAAAGCCTTTATTTCTCCAGACGTATATATTCGTCTTTCTGAAGTACGATTTTTTTCTATGCACTGTTATCCTTGAAATTATTCCAAGACTTTGGAATGCAATAAAAGAACCTTGACAATGTTTGCGAAGGATTTACTTATTTCAGATTATGTGTGCTCCTTTATTCCCTTCGCCAATACATCACATATGCGTGCCTACGTGGAAAACGGTTGGCATTTGGAAGCGAATCGCGAAACTTATGATTGGTATATAAAGTCAAGGTTTAATTATAAACTGTACAAAAATTATAAAGATAAATGTTAATTTTTGTTATAAATTATATTTATATCAAACCCATGGGGTCACTGGTAATTAATAATCTTGTTTTTAACTTAGAATTGTTATTTTAATTATGAAATGCATTGTGTGGCACTGATATATTTATAAGTGTAAATATCATATCAGTGTAAATGTGTGGTTTATTTTTTATTGTATCCGAATGTATTTTGTTTGTTTACACACACTTTCAGTAAATTTATAATTTTTTAAAATAATCTTTTGTTCTCGACTTTTCAATATGCTCGCGCCCCCCTTGTACAGTTGTCACAACCCCCTAGGGGGGCGCGCCCTACAGTTTGAGAAACACTGATATAGCTGAATTAATATTAAATTATGTGGGATAATAGATTTGATCCCATAAAGAAATAATCGATTTTGATAGTCTCTTAATTGTTCGTGTATTTTGCATTTGTTCTACTTATATTGTTAGCATTAGAACATTATCTTTTTGTTTATATTAATTGAATCTCTGCTGCTATGCTTTGAAATCAATAAATAGATTGATTGGAATTTGGAGTGTTTCTTCGCTTCCTCCCGCACATCTAAGCCTTCACACACACAAGAGAGAGATCCAAGTATCTCATATATATACCTCAAGGCGATCTGTTCATCTGTTATAAACAACCTCACGACAACTCACTTTAAATTGATTTTGTTCGACGCATTACCAGTACGCGCTTGATATAAACGAAGTTGTCAATAGCAGTAGCATTACTCGTATTAATAATTCTGATATATTATGAAGACGGACAAGGGGAACCTTACTATATGACATCGGATAAAATATAAGAAGGGGTCCAGTTTTCCAATAAATAGGAAAAGCTTTTTTCTTTTAATAGATACAAATTTTGGAAAAGAGCTTCAATTCTGAAATTAGGTTCCTGGTCCAATTCATGCTTACCTGATTATCGTGACGTTTACAAGAAATTGACATTAGTGGCCGTCGTGGCAAAAACTTTTCACTGACTTTATGATGAGAAACAATAAATTGATTGAAATTGTATCTTCAAGTGACAACCGATTTTGAACTAATTATTTACCAAAAGATGAGTTACGACGAGTAGCAGTGAAGTGTGTATGTGCATTTTGAAAAATTCTCCAAGTATACAATGAAAATTTAAATGTTTTTAAAATTTTTCCATGTGTAATTTAATTTTTTATATTGTTTGGTAGTACTTTCTCGTACATTTCGCAATTGACTTATTTTCTAAGTGCGATTTTTTATGTGATCCCTCTACATTACATAAAAAAATTTCTATAGAATATCGATAAGATTGTTTCTTATATTAATTTTTTTAAGAAAATTTTTAATACTTTTTTTTGTGTGGCTTTTTTTTATGCGTTACCAGTCTATTGCTCCAAAACATGTTTTACTGTGTATAGTCCTTCTACAAGAAAATTAAATGGGGAATTATTACGTATATGTATGCTTAAATAGAAGATTTGGGTTCTAAATCAAGTGCCAATAATTTTGAAGATTCTTTCCATCCAAAGGAAGATCTAAGTTAGCTTCTTTAAAATCATCAAATTTATGCAATTTATATTGACTCTTTACATTTCCCCACTTCTGCGCAGTATATGGAATACCTTTTAATGTTCAATGTTTTTAAAATAGTCAAAAATTGTATTCTTTAAAATAAAAATATGGATTTTAAAATTTTAAAAAGTATGTGTGATCTATGAAATGAATAACATTAAACTTTTCTTAATTTTATATAATAGCAAATGTTTTTGTAGCATAAATTTAAGAAAGATTAAGAGGGAATGTGAACGTGAAGATATACATGTGAAAGAACGATGCTAGAGTTTATTGTGGATGAATTTGTAAAAAAAGAAAAAAATAAGGCTATTTAATCAAAAATGTGGGTATCGTTAGTTTTACTGTAAATCAATGTAAATAATTAAAATTCTATCAGTTTGAAATAAAGACAAGAATTAAGTTTCCGAAGTCTACTCGTAAATTTTGCATTACAGGGACAAATCATCTTGTGATCAATGGCATGGTTATCTCTCACTAAAACACCGAACGTTAATTTAACAAAATTCGATGGTATATGCTAGAATATTATCTAACAATATATATGTTATTCCTATGGTATGTAATGTAAGAATTCATCCATTGTCCATTGAATCAAAAAGTATTGGATAGCTAACATACATATTTCATTTTTATTTTGTATCATAAATAAATTCTATATCAGTCTAATTATGCTAAATAAACAATTTAACTCTTTAAAACAGATAAATAGTTTGATGATTTAATTAATAAAATAAAAATTAGTTAATTGAATATCTTAAAGATCTGCAAGTATAAATTTTTAATTTATAGTAATTGAATTTTCTAAACGTAAAATGAATGTTTCGGAGATTTGTTACAATATAAAATTTTCTAATTAACATTCATTCACAAATACTTACATAAATCGTTGAACATTATTCCATTTAAATATATATATATATATATATCAATTCATGTATAAATACTATCGAAAAATATTAATGGACGAATGCAAATCCTAAATTTAAACCTAAAATCCTAAGTACAAGCCATTTTCTATATGTGTTAAAGATTTTTTTTAGTCATAACTTTTTAATGCAAAAATTATGTCTAACCGTATTAAAGTAACGTATAATATTTATAATTTAATCATCAAACCTCCTGTTTCACTGTTCCCGAAAATGGGATAAAATATTTTTATAAACAAGCCACCGTTTTATATTTGAGTTTATGACATTAATTGAGGAATGTTAGTTTTAAATTTTTTTAGAAAAAGTTATTTAAGCTCATTTTAATTAGAAAAGTTGAGTTATTTTTTCTATGTTTCGCAAATTAATCTTTTGAGTAAAATATTAAATTATATTATCAGCTAACGCTTATTTCGTAAGTATTTCTTAAAATAATCATTTTAGAATTTTACGTTTCTTCTACTCTTGGAAAAGAACACCTACCATAAATGAGAATTTTTTTTTTCATTAAAGATATTGCTTAAAGTAAGTAATCAAATAACATCAGGATTTTATATAAGTGCAAGCATGCATATTGTATATGCATAACCTCCTACATACAGGAATTCACCGAATGCCTCGCACCTGGAAACGAGGTAGAGAACACCCCGAGGAGCCATAATTACATAGGAAAGCATGTGCGGAAACGTAGGCCTAACGATATAAAGAGACACAAGTCAATAAGATCACAACACAGAATGTAATGTAAAATGCTTTATTACACAAAAAACCATAAATAAAAAAGTATGATATAAAAGAATCACAGGAGGTGTTCGAAATTGAGGTTATTGACATGTATAAAGACACAACACCGACATATGTTTGAAAGTACCGTACGTTTTACCGATCGCAGCAGTAACGATGAATATCCGTGCCACCAGGTATATTTCAAAATTGGCGGGCGTGTTGTACGTAAGTCTCTTCATGGCACAGCACAGGAAAAATTCCAGAGGGGATCTGTGAGGCTAAGCGATGGGACCACCATGTCCAATCCACCTATGCAGAAATGTCTGGTCCAAATGGTCAAGTTCGCACCTTCCATAATGAGATGATGCTTTCATAATGCGCTCAGTCCTGTTGAAATCATATGCGGTGTGGTACTGGTGCGGGACATTGGTAAGAAGTTCCCAAAGTATCTACTGTAGAAAGACGAGATACTTGTCAGAGTCCAGTCGAGGCGCTCTGAAGTAAGGACCAAGTAAAATTTACCTAACGTTACTTGCCCACACATTAACAGTGAAGCGTTGTTGTGCGCATATTGGGTGTTTTGTGGATTGTTTGGGGCTCTTATGTGCGCGTTGGGCATATTAAACACCCATTCACGTGAAAAGGTTGCTTCATCATAGAACAAAACGAAACTGGCAAAGTGCTTGTGTGCCGCACTTTGGTTAACAAACCATTACGCAAACTCTACACATCGTGGATGATTATGTGAATGTATTAGCTGAAAGTTCTGTACATGAAACTGAAATAAAGCACAGCCCTACAGTACACATTGGACAGTTGTTCGAGATCTTTAGGTTGCAACGTCAAGCACCTGTACACTGGTAACGGGATTTCAGTCCACGGCATGAGACATATTCTATTCCGCTATGTATGTTTGTGGCCTTCCAATACCCTCAATCGCGGTTCTGAAAGATTCATGCTCCACCAGATTCTAATGCACTCGAATGAATGTTTGATGATTCGGTTGCCGCCTCGTTAGATATAATTTACCGTACAACCGATCAGCAGCACATCCATTTCCGTTGGCTAGGCTGTAGATTAAGTGTATATCTACCAACTCGGCGTTCGTATAACAATTCATGTTCATCGCAAATGTAAAATGAAGAAATATGCCGACCTTTCGAATTCACACAAATTCTCCTATCTCTTTCCGCCCCCATGCTTTCCTATGTAATTATGGCTCCTCACGAGGTTATTTTCCTCCCTTCCAAGTTTGTACATAGCATTCAAAGTTAGCACATGGTTTGTGGGGAACACTCTGTATATAAGGTTCTATATATTCAGAAAACTCTAGTTTTAATACTCATTCTCCATTAGAAGAGAAGATAAATGATTATGTAACATAACATGTAAACTTATCGGGATTTATTTACACCAGCGTAGATTATTATCAGGTACTGGGTGGAAATCGCAAAATAAATGTGTCTGCTTTAAGGAGAGTTTGGCAAATGGGTGGAGTTTATAAGTTGTTGATTTTTCTTAATTTCAAGTAGTACAAAAGTAATGCTTTGTAGGCCACTTTCTTCAAAAATATATTTGAATTATTTTATTGTAAAACTGTTTCATAATGTTTGAATAAGCTGCCACTTGTCAAATATCAATTAATTAACTCCCATCAAAGTAAAGTTCCATATAATTTTTGGGGGTATTGATCGGTACTTATAATAACTTTGGTAAGTTCATCAAAAATATTTGACCACATTTTTCACCCTGGCCCATGTGTCTCTTCGTAGTGGAGTGGTGTCATCCAATTACTATTACATTAAGGAAGTTGAATACCACTAAAGCTGAAATTTTAAGTTTTAAATCTCATTCTAATAGGAAAAAAAAGGATTGGGGAAAATTCATATTGGCACGAATCATAAGCTACATTAGTAGGGAAATCATTCTATATATTTAAAGGGAATGTCATTTTTACTACTTCGTGTATTTTAAAGTATTGTCCAAATGTCTACTTAACAAATATGGACCTTTTTTTTATCCCGTCAAAGAGAAAAATAATAATGATTTGGTCTCCGTAAATGCAATACTTTACCTCTGATAGTAGCGCAATCGAAAAAAAAGTGCGCTTTTCAAATTTGCTTGGTATAGGGTGTTTTTTTAGAGGTATATAACTTTAAATTCCAATAAAACAACGATGTATTATTCAAATGACATGAACTTTTTTTATTCGAAATATAATCTTGTGGCATTACATTTTAAATATAATCAAGCAAGGCGTAGATTCGTCGAATGGACCCAAAACGAGATTGTCGTTGTTCCCGATTTTCATAAGCGAATTTTGGTTAGCGATGAAGCGCACTTCTGGTTGAATGGCTACGTCAACAAACAAAACGGCAGCATTTGGAGTGAAGCTAATTCACAAGTGTATGTCGAAACACCGTTACATCCAGAAACACTGAATGTTTGGTGCGCTTTATGGGCTGGTGGAATCATTCTTCAAAAATGATGAAGGCCACAACGTTGCAGTCAATGATGATCGGTATAGAGCCATGATTACTAACTTTTTCATTCCTGAATTGAACAATCATGATGTCCAGGAGCTGTGGTTCCAACAAGATGGCGCAACATGTCACACAGCTCGTGCCACAATCGATTTATTGAAAGACACGTTTGGTGACCGCCTAATTTCACGTTTTGGACCTGTGAATTGGCCTCCAAGATCTTGTGATTTAACAATGCTAGAATATTTTCTGTGGGGCTATGTAAAGCCATTGGTCTATGCGGATAAGCCACAAACGCTTGACCATTTGGAAGACAACATTCGCCGTGTTCTTGCCGATATACGGCCACAAATGTTGGGAAAAGTCATTGAAAATTGGACGTCCAGATTAGACTACATCCGAGCCAGCCGTGGTAGTTGTATGCCAGGAATAATATTTAAAATGTAATGCCACAAGATTATCTTTGGAATAAAAAAAAATTCATGTCAATCGAAAAATACATCGTTGTTTTATTGCAATTTAAAGTTCTATACCTCTAAAAAAAACACCCTTTACGTTATACTGGGCTAAATAAATTCAATTGAGGAGGTGTTTCCATAATTTAGGGACAGTTATAGAGACACCAGTAGTGTACATGGAGAGCAGTATGCTTGGCGTCATTATCATGTTAAAAGATGAAGTCGTTTCCAATATGCAAATTTTGGACGGATAATTTAAAATTTCTTTTAATGCGTATTTATTGTGTATTGTGTTATTGTGTAGAAATCCACTGTGGACGAACTTTGAAGACATCGACCCCTATGAGGTATAGCACCGGAGTATTACAAAATCACTTTTGAGGAAGTTGAATTTCCTCCTCTCAATGTGGCCTTAAAAATTTGCCTTTATTATCCGACGACATTCAAAGTGCAATGAGTTTATTTAAACTCTTCTACTATTTCTGCTTATTATTATTGTCCACAAAGTATGAAATTAAGTAGGCATTATTTTTAATATAGGGTCTTTTTTTAGAGGTATAGAACTTTAAATTGCAATAAAACAACGATGTATTATTCGATTGACATGAATTTTTTTTATTCCAAAGATAATCTTGTGGCATTACATTTTAAATATTATTACTGGCATACAACTACCACGGCTGGCTCGGATGTAGTCTAATCTGGACGTCCAATTTTCAATGACTTTTTCCAACATTTGTGGCCGTATATCGGCAAGAACACGGCGAATGTTGTCTTCCAAATGGTCAAGCGTTTGTGGCTTATCCACATAGACCAATGACTTTACATAGCCCCACAGAAAATATTCTAGCATTGTTAAATCACAAGATCTTGGAGGCCAATTCACAGGTCCAAAACGTGAAATTAGGCGGTCACCAAACGTGTCTTTCAATAAATCGATTGTGGCACGATCTGTGTGACATGTTGCGCCGTCTTGTTGGAACCACAGCTCCTGGACATCATGATTGTTCAATTCAGGAATGAAAAAGTTAGTAATCATGGCTCTATACCGATCACCATTCACTGTAACGTTGTGGCCTTCATCGTTTTTGAAGAAGGATTCCACCAGCCCATAAAGCGCACCAAACAGTCAGTTTTTCTGGATGTAACGGTGTTTCGACATACACTTGTGGATTAGCTTCACTCCAAATGCAACAGTTTTGTTTGTTGACGTAGCCATTCAACCAGAATTGCGCTTCATTACCAAACAAAATTTGCTTATGAAAATCGAAAACAACGGCAATCTCGTTTTGGGCCCATTCAACGAATCTACGCCTTGCTTGATGATCGTTTTGATGAATTGCCAAACCAAACTGAGAATAAATCACTTGACAGCTGTTAAATCGGTCGCCATCTTGGAAAGTAATGCCAACTTAAACTTCTATACCTGGAAAAAAACACTCTGTATTTGGTGAGATTTTGATGTAAAAAAGGAAAACATGACAAATAAACACAAAATTTGAAGTAAAAACCATAATCCCAGAAGAATGGAGAAAAATCGATGAAGAAATTACAAAAAAAAAACTGATTAAATCTACATCAAGATGCTTAAAAGTTGTTGTGGACACTAAAAGATATCCTACTAAATACTAAATTAAGAAAGCATTACAATATTTAAAGTTAAAATGAGATTTTTGCTAAGTGTACGAAGAATTTTGTGGCGTAATTTTTTAGTAGTTTTTTGATCCGTAATTTTTTTAAGAAATAGTTATACTATTTTTGAAAAAAATAATTATGCCATTGCATTAAAAGAAAGTTGAATAAATCATACAAAAATTACAATTGCAATATATAAATTTTTAATAGTCGAAAACATTAATTTTTTTTTGGAAATTGCATGTGTAAGAACACTTTTGTGGCCCACTGTATATTTCCGATTTATTTCTACCGACTGTGCTATAGATATAAAGAGGATTTATTTTGTAATAACAATATCAGTTTTCTGTGATACATAATTAAAAATAAATTCCATATGTCTATGATTCATGACTCATTAGCTTGCTTTACATTTTTATGATTCTTCATATAAAATCCTTCTTTTTTAAATATATATCCACTTATTCACTTTCTGCGATACTATTCTAAAAAGAAATAACCTTTGATCTATAATTTGTGTGTAAAAATTACCATTAATACTATATAACGAATTCCTTTGATAAGATAAAAAATAAATAAACATTTAATCTAATTTTTCAGGTAGCTTCAACGCCTGGACTGCACAATATTTGCTAAGTATGACATCTGAACCTGAAATTCCAGATTTTCAAGTCTGTTCTTGTGCGGTAAAGTATTCTTCGTATAAAAACTACAGTAAAGGGAGGATTTTGAAGAATTTCATTGTTCTTTGTGCATGCGTTATTTTACTTTTTACAGCATTTAATGGCTTAGCAATGCTTCAAAGTACAATGAATCGTGAACAAGGAGTAGGTGTTATATCCCAAGCTGTAAATTATATTTGCTTTTGCATTAGTGCAGTACTATTTCCAAAGTATGTCATAAAGAAATTAGGAAAGAGAGCTACTTTAGTAATATCTACGGTGATGTACCTTCCATATACGGCTTCTAATATTTATCCTCATTTTAGTACATTGATTCTTGCATCAATATGCTTGGGGTTCGGTGCTGCTCTATTTTGGGGAACTCAAGCCATTTATGTAAATGATTTGTGTGTCATGTATGCTAACGTAGTGTGGAGAAATAAAAATATTGACGAATCTGATTCTATCATTTATAAAAATAGCTCAAGTAATACGTTATGTGGAAATTGTTCTGTTAAACCAAAACAAACCCGAAGCTATTCTTGCGATCACCTAAGTTTTAATCATAAGCATACTAAAAAAGAAATCAATGTTACTCTGCAGTCTTTTCTATATCAACCTCCTAGAAGAAATAGCATCGCAAATGGTACTATTCCAAATTTAACAGCAATTAAAAACTTAAATAATGGGAATTATCAAAAGTTTAACGTAACAAAACATTTCGATAATAATCATGACATCAGAAATATGGAACATAATGATATAAATAATGATGAAAATACCTCAATTTCTCTAAATAAGGAAAAAAGCATTCTGAAATTTGAACGATCATTCGAAGTAAAACAACAAAATAAGAACAAACTCATTGAATCTACAACAGCTCTGTTTTTCAGTATTCATGGTAGTGCGTATCTTTCATGCTTCCTGTGGAGCAATTTACTGTCATATTATGTTTTGGAAAGTGAAGTTACTCAAAATTACGCAAGTAATACAAGTTGTGTATGTGGTGCTGATTACTGCAATATCGAATCAGCGTGCTTCGAGCATAATGTTAAAGAACCAAGTGATAAAATACGGTACATTCTCGTGGGTACTTTTTTATGTATAGGTATTGCTTGTGTCCTTTTGCTATTGTTGCTTCTTGATTCCCTGGAAATAGAGAAAGAGAAGGAAGAAGTATATTTCTCTATGAAACTTCTTATGGCCACATGTGAACTGGCGAAAAGTAAAGAGTTTATACTTCTAATGCCAACTTCATTCTACTTAGGAATGGCACAAGGATTTTACACTGCGGATTTTAATAAGGTATTTATGCATATAAATCTCTATAAATAACTTATTGTTGTCTTGTGAAATAGAAATAATTTGATTAATTTTAAAAGCCCTATATATATATATATATATATATATATATATTATATATATATTGAAATACTTGTATATAACACACAAATACATATGTATTATTTTGCATTATATTATATTATACTGTACATATTATGTTTGCAGAAACTATTTTTGGCACCAAAAAATTAATGAAATAAAATAAACAAGGGTAAACTCCTAGGAGAGCCCCCACCCTTGGCGCCAAACCGGAAAAAGCGCCAAGCAAACCCGACAACGGTGACAAGTAAATATAGCAGCATAAGATGGATGCGCAATGAAAATACATGTAAACAATACAGAAATTTAACATTTAAGATAAAAAATATAACAGCACTTACTTTCTTATTGTTGATAAAGTGTAACAACTGCTTTTAAAAAATTCTGGAAAGTCTCGTCGCTGAGTGAGTGATCGCAAGAGCGCCGCCATAAATACTCAGCGAGGTAATGGTCGAACATGCCTTCTACGTGGCTGGTGTGATTACGGAGAAAACGTTTTATTGCCGATTAACTCACTATTGGAAAACCACGAATTCTTTCTTATACTTCTGCAAACATGATGCGTATTCACACCTTTTTTTCTACATCTCCATTCAAATCCATCCATTGACACTCTTTCGTTCATTTAATCCCATTTGCTCATTACATTTAGGACATTCATAACTTGAAGCAATTAATCCTTCTTTCATACACCATTCAATCAATTCTTCCTTGCCTCTAGCATTCAATAACGTAAAAAATTCTAACGTGTATTCACTTACAAGCGCAGCCATACTTTCAACCCGGTGCCCAACAACAAAATGAAATTTGAAATGCGCGCCCACAAATTACGAAAATTCTAGAAAAAGTTAGGGTTGCCATGTGTTGTATTTAAAAGCAAGGTTACCATGACGGCGCAATTATCGCCAACCAAAGTAATTCGCGCCAAGGGTGGGGGCTCTCCTAGGTGTGAACCTAAACAAGCACCTCTAAAAATAATATATTCATCTCAAAAAATTTTAATGTAATTTCCTTTAGATCATGTTTGCAGGTAATTTAATATACTGAAACAGAGCTCACTAACTTTTGTTACTGCACGTGTCACCTGCGCAAATAACATCATACAATACAGATAACTTTTTCGAACGGTTTGCCATTTCACATTGTTAAATTAGCAGTACTTAGGAGCCGATAAACTACTAATGACATTAAGATGTTATAACCAATTTTACGACTTCAAACTTAGTCGTTTAATCAGGAAACGCGAAGTCATTAGGTAATTCCAAATAATAAACTTCATAACTGAATCTTACTTACGAGTACATGGGTGAGTAAATTGTGTGAGTAACGATGGTTGTTCTAAAACACTCATCGACAAAATAAGTAATCTGGAACCTCAACATTTACGAAAGATAAGGAAAAAGAATAATTGCGTAACAACCTTGATCTGCACCAATGAAGTTTTCTCTTATATCCAATATGTGTTGCTTGGGATGCAGTGTTTCTCAAACTGTGGGGTGCACCCCCTAGGAGGCACGATAACCCAATGGAGGGGGCACGAGCATATCGAAAATAAAAGGTAAAAAAGAATAATTTAGGGGAATTAAGCATAACAAAATACTTTCTGACATAATAAAACAATACATATTTACACTGGCATGATTTATATATATATCATCTGGCAAAATTACGTCATCGAAAATAAAATATTCCACTTAAAACCTTCATTAGCTATCTTTGATCCAATTACCAAATTTAAAAAAATATTTTGTTTGTCTTGCTGTAATCCTACGATGGGGGATTTTTATTACGTTTCTTTTAACCTGAAATATTACTTTAGCTGACCTTCGAACATACTGGTATTGTTATCTCCGTCCCGATTTTTAGGAAAGTTGTAAATATAATATATTTCTGTTTCACCTTTTTCCACGTGAAAGAGTTTTATGATATATTGATAAGCATATTGAGCACTTTGAAGAGTTATTTGGCCAATATTTATTTTTATTTCTATTCTGAAACATACAATGCATAATGAAAAACGTTGAACACAATTCTTTTTAGAACTAATATCCATATTTTTATATTGAATATACATTGAGTTAAATGTTAGCGAAAAGTGTCTGTGGTTTGTGTCCTTTATTAAAGCCGAGCACATTTGAAACAATTTAGTTCAGTTTTACTGGTTTTCTTCTCAAATTTTCGAACACAAATTGAAAAAACCTTGTAAAATAGGTAAGTATCGTTTCTCTTAATTAAATTATTCTCTGAAATTGTGATTTTTATTGTTTATAGTAAAAATAATTATAAAAAAAGGATTGGGGTGAGTCACTCCATGGGAACATTAAAGTTAGTATCGAGGGCACACTTGATTCCGGGCTAAAACATTTTAATGGTTTCTCGCTTTAAATATTAAAAATAACACAATTATTCTTTATTGGATAATTTTACATTATTTTTTCATTATTTAAAATTAATTCTAAATGCTATTTCTGCGAGGCTTAAAATTACAGTTCTTTCAAAATTATTTATATGAACATTCATTTGAAAGAATCATTTTACATTTTTGTATGCATTGTCATTTACTTGGTTTTACTCTCCTTACAATTAAGCTATTATATTCACAATAATGTAGTATTTTATTTAAAAAATAATCTCTTGTGAATAGTGGGTATTTTAGTCAGTATAAGAACAAGTTCAATAACTATTAGTGACTTACATGGGCTTGTCTGTTGAGTTTTTCAAAAGAAGGCTTAATATTAGAAATTGATACTCTGAGTTCTTTTTCTATATTTAGCTGAGATTGATATTTTATCTTCAAAACAGCCACAGCAGAAAATCCGGTTTCACAAAGATGTTGAAAATAGTAATAGTATACGAAATGCTTTTGTTTTCAGTGCAGAAAACTCATCATCCACCTCTGCCCAAAATTCAAAGGGCTTTTTATTTCAAAATTGCCTTTTAACTACGCCACTAGATGTGAAATCTTTGAAGATTTCTTCTTCGGCAGTTCAGAGCACTTCTGAAGTATTGTGAAATGAATCTCTAACCCACTCGTAACTTGCTATCAAGTTGTCCTAAGCAAGAAAAGACTTTTTAAAATTCCATGCCAACAAGACTAAATGATTAAATATGGTTTTAAAAACAACTTGCGAATGTTTTTCTTCAGAGTTGTAAGTTTTAAAACATAGTAAGTACACATGTAAGTTTTACCCAGGGTTTTTCAGTAATAGTAGTAGTAAATGCAAAATTTAAGTGTTCTTTTGAATATATCCTTGATTTAATTTTCGGAACCATGCTCTTCTGTGTACTTGCTGATAATTTATTATCATCATTTGCTACGACTTAAAAATATATCTATGATTTTGTTTTAATCTACTGCCGTAAATACTTAATACCGGGATTTACAACCAACGCGTAAATTATAAAATGTACATTCAAGGCAGATTCGGTAGCTATAGAAGTATCGACTAGACCAAACCTGAATGGATATGTACCAGGTACAGCCTTTCTACATGCTTTGCGCAGATGTCCGATAGGTTGGCCAGACTCATGCAAACCTTTGCCAGATGTGATGAATATGATAGAGAGCAACAGAGACTAAAGTAACATAATAATTATCCTATTATTTAAAAGTAATTTACTTAAAATAAATATTACATAAAAGTAACATATATACAAAATTTAACACTTATCTTGTGAAGATGTACAATTTATAATTAAGATCGTATTGTAGTTTTAGAGTCAAAAAGTCCATTAGTATTGCATTCAATACATTATTATTGTATAAAGGGTGGGGGGCGATAAGAAAATTATGATTAAAAATTGGGTCGTCAGTACCGAAAGTTTGAGAAGCACTGTTGAGATGGAATCCAACCATCTTAAAGTGATTTGATGTTGCAAAATCAGACTCTTAGAGTCCACGCATTATGCCTCAATGGCCCTTTAACCTTTATAATTGCCTAAATAGTTATTGCAATTGTACTTAATATTTCCAAGGGACAGAAATCAAATAGTGCTTAGCAAAATGAATTCTGCTTCAATTTGTGAGAAGATGACCCTGTAATCCATAACAATAGATCTAGTTGGTCTTTGTCTTACTGAGGTATACATCTATTTATCAGGATTTTATAGTGTAGATTGTTGTAACTTTACACACCTGGTTATCTATGGCCATCCTGACTTCAACATTGATAACTAGTTTGGGAGTATGTCGGAAAGACTTTACTGTTTTACTTTATCTTCCATTCCTAGTTAGCTTAGGAACATTTAGAAAGAACTTTTTGATTTCATATGGTTCGCTTGACTTTGTGTTATATAAATGTTATAGATACTACTTATTTTGGCCTAAAATATCAGATAATTTTCACCAGATGAAATTCTGTTGGACATGGTAGACCGTCACATTCAGTAACTGAAAAATTCACAAAGTGGAAAACACTATTGGAAGAATGCTTGGTAGAATGTATAGTAAATTGAGATAAGAAATATTCATCACTCTGTACTTCGAAGTACTTAAAATGCAATGGTTTTGGAAAGCTTCATCTATTTCTGAATTTAGAATTTAACATGCAATAATTGGCTATTGCTAGATCCTTTACTTTTTAATGTTTAATGTTATTTCTTTACAAAATAAAATAACTTAAACAAATATCTTAAAAATAAAAACTATAATTTTCGGTATTATTATACATGTGTAACTCTTGCTCTTGTTTTAGTCTTTCGTGGCCTGTGCTTGGGGCACCTTTCACGTTCCAATGGTTGCAATATTTTCTGGAGCAATTTGTGGTATCGTATCACTTTCAGCAGGATGGTTGGTAAAGCGAGTGGGTAGAATTCCAGTTTTCTTCTCTGCAAGTATTATTAATATTGCTACAAACATATTTTTTCTGTTCTGGAAACCAAGTGCGGATGAACCAATTTTATTTTTTGTAGCAGCTGGATTATGGGGAATATTCATATCAACATTCTGGTCTCAGTTAAGAGGTAATATTTTATTAATTAGAAATAACTTCCTGAAAAAAATTTGCTGTTTCAATTTAAAAATTACTTAAGGTTCTTTGAGGGGGGGGTTTCAAAATCAATAAGATATTTAAAAAAAATTTGTTTTCTCACTTCTTGAATAAAAAGTGTTAAAATTTTTAAGTAATTTATGTGAATATTATAATTAAAATATTGCACTTTCACACACACAAAAAACAACCAAAAATACGTTTTTCAAAAATATTTAATTACCTCGTGAATATTTTTTGTGAAATATTTAATTTCAATTGGAAAATGTTATTGTAAATTCTTCTGTAAAAATTCTACTCAAGATTACTTTAATAATATAGTAAATATTTTTATCAAATAAATATATCCAGATAAATGCTATTAATTTGTCTGTTTTTGTAACGTTCTTGCCAAAATAATTCAAAATTAAGAAATAAGGTTTAAGATTGGCATTCGAGAAATATGTCTAGAAACTATTTATTGTATAATTTGTAAATATTTATCTTTCTACGGTGTTTATCTGTAAGTAAATAGAAATTGTGAATTTCTTTGTGTTTCACTAACATTACATTATTTATTGGTTTTCACATCAAAATTACTGTGTCTGGTTTTAAATAGATAATTTAATCCTGTTGCTTTTTTTTCTTCTCTCAAAAGTTCTGCAATTTTTTTTTCTTTTGGTCATAACATTTATGTATTGTCACGTAGATTAAACTACTGTGGAATTCGATACTCAAATAAAATGACTACAATTCTCTCTAGTCACAACTTAAGAATTTATTCTGTGGACTGAATATTTCCTTTCCTTATATATTTACATCGAAAGTTCCAGAAATTTCCATAACTATAATTACAGTTAAGTTTTATAAATACAAGTACAATTAATAATAATAAAATCACGAGTGAAAGAAATAATTGCAATGATAAAAATTAGCACGAGACACAAAATTTAAAGTCAATCCAAACAAAACAAAATAGGTTATTTTTGGCAAGTCTCCATCAGCCGGGCGCGTAAGTCCGAGCAGTAGATCGTGTCCATGGCAATTAAAGTGAACTATTTTTTCTACAATATGCACTTATTTCTTCTGATTGCATCAATTGACTTGAATTCTAAAAAAAAGAATACAATGTGGAACAAATATATGTATTGAAATTGCAAAGAAAGTATAAAACACATATTTCCTATCTAATTGATATGAACCGCAATATTTTCTTTTTAATTAATGTTTTAAGTAAACTATTAATATTTAACACATTTTAGTGCATGTTTAGTTCATCTTATTTTTTATTCTTTAATATATGTTTATCCTTTTATTCGTATAACTGTCTGTTGCGATGGAGTTCGTTTTTCTTGTAATGAAATCAGAAGTATACGTTCAAACTTTATAAAATTTCAGTACACAAATGATTATATCAAGTATAATCATTTGTGTACTGAATAATGATTATCACAAGTATGTATAAAAAATTAAGTTTTGATAACATTTATGGTGCAAATAAGGAAAACCTGAAAGGAAGGACCTGATATCGTACTTTATCTCTGAATATATAAGGTATAATTACGATGAGCATTTTATTCAAAATACAATGTGAAGAAAACAAATAGCAAAAAATTCTATCATGGCAGTATTTTTTGAAAATTATACAATGATTTTTTTCTCATTCTGGTATTATTTTTAAGTGAAGAAAACATTTTACATGGAATTTTCCCCTCTCATAAAAGCATAGCTGAAAAAGTAAAAATTAAGTGATTATTTAAGTATCAACTTTTAACCTACCATTAAAAGGTTAGTGATTTATAATGTGTCTTAACCATATGGATGAAAAAAACTAAAAATGAAGCCACTATTTTTTTCTTATCAAAATGTATAAATAAACTATATTTCAAATTGAAGATTATATATAGCTCAATTAGAATCGGGTAAAAAATATATTTCCCTCATAGTCATCAAAAATAAGAAAAAAAAAACATCATTTCCAAAAAATTTAATTAAAACCATTTAAAACAATCATCACGATCCACTTCTGAATTTTCTTTAAACTTTCACTTATTACTATTATATATATACCGTAAAATCTGGCGTATAACGCCCACTTTTAACACAGAAAATAAGATCGAAATTTACGGGTGCACGTTATAAGCAGGATATGAAAATGAAATCTTTGAAAATATAAAAATAGAGAGATGATTATTGAAAAATATTAGAATTCTACATCTATCGAAGTACTGTTTATTTAAAAGAAATGATATTCCTTATGAACTTAAAGGGATGTAGTTCAAGAATTATGCTAATTTTTATAAAGCTTGGAACAATACCTCAAATAATTGTCTTAAAAACATAAGAGCGTTACACACGCATCTTTTATGCCACGGTAGCCTATTGGTCAAGGTATCGGATCGTGGCTGGCATGTCATGAGTTCGAGCCCAGTACCACTAAAGACCCGCCGTGTAGGGGATGGATGCACGTATAATCTGTCGAGAGCTCAAACATCCTCCTGTTGGTGTGGTAGCTAGGAGAGGGGGGGCAGGTCAGGTGTACTCCTCGTCACTTGATTATGGTTCAAAAATACGAGGTCCGTCACCTCGCGTAGTTGAATAGTGTTACATTAAAATGAACTCACTCACGTATGTCTTAGGTTTCTTCGCAAAATAAGGGGAGTGCGTTATGGGGCGATAATACCAGCAACTTAAAAATGTAACTTGAAAGTATAGATGTGCTCTATACGGTGGTACGCGTTATAGGCCGGATTTTACCGTTATTTTTTTATATCAGAACTCACAGAAGAATTTTTTTTTTAAAAAAAGAAACATTTTTCCATTCATCAATTCTGACTTTGGAATTCTTTCAATCATTTCCTCTTAGTGAAGTTTTTCTTTTGTTAATTGGTAACACATAATTTGTTTCCTTCATAATACTTTTCTTTTAAAGAAGTAACTAATTTTTAGACAGCCAGATCTCCAAACCTGAATCCCATAGACTAGGAATGACGAACCACTGGTACACGTGACAAAATATTTTGGGCACGCCACCGATCTAAATGGTTTACATTTTAATTCAAAATAACAAAATTCAACATGAAGAATTACAAATAAACGCGAGTGGTCAGTTGCAATTTTCAGCGAGATTTTCTCAGTTCAAAGAATTATTGGAAACAATCAAGTTTTTTTTATGTACCCTGATGTGATTTCATTTAATAAGCTGAACTTGGTTGGAAATTGAAGATTTTGAATTGCAACTTATTGATTTTCAGTATAGTTTAATATGACTTCAAAAATGTGCTGAAAAACGGAGAAAGTTGGAATTGGTTGAAACAGAAAGATTAACAAGCAATATAAGTAAAAATGCTAATAATGAAATTTTGAAAACATGGAATTCTATTGCATATACATTTAACTGTTTGAAGAAGCTGGGTCATGCTATTTTAACCATATTTTGATCTACCCACACCTGCGAGTCATTATTTTCAAAGATGAAGAACATTAAAAGTTTTGCATTTTGCTAAAAGTAACATCTTACAATCATAATATATGTCATTTTTCATCTAATCATCATCAGCAGAAATCATGCTAATGTTACTTTAATTTGAATCACACGTATAACTAAAATATTTTCTACTATAAAGGGCAGAATGTACTTTTTCGAAATAAATAAAAGTTTAGAGTTCTTAGCATATAGTTTTAAAATTCCCCCAAAACTCATAAGTCAAAATTATTTGACGGCACGTCTATACCTCATTAAACATTTCTTTAGGAAAAATGGCACGTTGACCCATAAAGGATCGTATAACCCCTGCCATAAACAATGAGACAGCTTTCCAGCCCCGTTCAGGATTATTCCTGGAATTACGATGGGCTTTCGGGGAGGAGTGTAATTTATTGTCTGAAGAAATAAACAACCTTGTACACATCATGCGAGTTTATAGTGAGAACTGAACCCCTTAATTTTATCATCAACACTTTTCAGTATTGTCATACTGAATGTCGCTTCATTTAAAACTAAAGCTTGTAAAAATTTCCCTCAAAACGTGATATATATATATATATATATATATATATATATATATATATATATGTCACTAATACTTTATCATATATTAATAATATGTTTCGTTTCTTTTTCTAGCATTTTATGGATTGCTTTTCAAAGAGAATGAAGAAGCAGCATTCGCAGTTTTCCATGTATGGTATTCACTTGGATTAGCGTTGTCGTTTGCTTACAGTAACCACTTCTGCACATCAGCGAAAATATATTCAATGATGGCAATATGTACTTTAGGATTTATTGGGTATTTATCCATAGAAGTTTTAAATCGGAAAAACAAAGGGAAAAAAGTAATTACATCAGCAAATTTAGTATTCTCAGATTGATCTGTTCCATCGAAAAACTTATTTTTTTGTATATAAATCCTTGCGTAATAAAGTATCATAACATACAGTGACTGTTGTTGTTATCGTTTTTACTTGGTTTCTTCATATTACACTGCTATTTTCCCCTTTAATAAATGTAAGGATTTCAAATTTTTGCTTTTCAACAATTGATGCACTAGTATTAGTAATAAACATATATCAATTAAAAGTTTTGATATGTTTAAAAAAAACTATAAAAATTCATTCTTCTAAATTTAAAAAAAAAATCACATAAAGAACACAGTACTATTGTATTGAATTATCTGTAATTCAGAACATGTGTGTGTATGTAGTAATTATACAAATGTAATGTGATGTACCTAGTAGTATTAAACCAAATGAGATGAGATCTAATTGATGTACAAGTATTTAGAGTAAAATGCTATGAGTATTTTAAGAATTAAATTTTTATTCCAAGAATATACAGTTGCAAGAGCAAAAATAAATCAGTAATGCTTAGTGCATCTCTGTTTCTGATGCAAGCTACCACCCACATGGGCAAGAATGCATTTCATATACATTCCAATCAGTTATACAAATCGGGCCGATCGAGCGATAATCAGAGGAGCCTATTAATCAGAACTCAGGTGTATGCTTGTGAGAAGAGATCTTGCTTACGAAAGTGTTAAAAAAGCACGTTGATACACAATTGAAAGGCTACTATGTACGGATGTATATAATCCTTTAATATTCTTTTAGAGAAAAGAATAGTAACAATACAAGGGTGTATAACCTGATAGACATCCTGAAGTGCTACAAGATGTCACACCACTTGTAATATTATGGATGACAACCAAAGAAATAAGACTAAAATTAATGAAACCCTTTAGGGGAACTCATGTTTGTCGGGCTTTCTGTGGAGGAAAACAACACACACACACAGTTAGTTGAGTATTATACTTCTTTCTCTAACGTCTTCAGACAATTCTTAACTGGTAACTGGAACTTTGTTAGAAGTGGTATTCATCGTTTAAAAATAATTCCATTCCAGTCTGTGCGGTTCCATACACCAATAAAAATTTTTCTGGGAGATTACAACGGTGAGGGGCAAACGGGTAACTTCACTGCCGTCCTCTGAGTCATGTAATCTATTGCTGGTAATTGCAGTCACTATTGTATTGCATGCATAACTCCTCGTATTTATCAGAACACAATGGAGTTATCTTTGTAGTTGCTTCTAGTTAAATAATACATGTCAACGCTCTGAACGTCCATGGATCATATATTTGTGCCGAAACCTATAACGGCAGTATTGTTCCGAGTATTGCATCGAGTTACTCTGTGAAATTGACAATTGCGCCCGTGTGTGTATGATCAGTGAATCGTGCAAATAACCTTGAAAAGACAAATGAACAAGCAAAAATAAAATTATTAACTTATTTTAAACATAGGAGGATAACCGTCTTGCCTCTATTCACTATTAAAGTGACGAGAATTTCCACGTTTTATTAGATAGGGAATAACAATGGGGAAAATAGTAGGACTGTTATAATCACTTTGCAAAATGAACGAAACTATTAGTTACTTTAAGGAACTGTATAATTAGTTTCAGGGAAATGTTTGACATCAGCTAACCTATAAATAAGGCCAATTTCTACTATTGAGATATTCCCTTTCTATCAAAACACACGGTTCAAACCAGTTAATGAGAAAAATGCAAGATGAAAAATTTAGAAAAAGTATTTTTATTATTTAGTATTTTTATATATATTATTTAGAAAATACATAAGATTATATATATATATATATATATATATGTATATATATATATATATGTATATATATATATATATATATAAAGAAATTTGTATTATATATCAAAAACAAGAAATAATAGATAATGAGCATAACAAGAAATAGCGTAATAAAAATATAAAAAAAAAAATATAAAAGTAAACATGAAGATCAAAATTATAGAAAAATAAAAAAGAAACTACAAAAAAAAGAAGTGCAACTTAAACCGAATATTAAACTAGTTTGAAGGCGCCAACCTTCCCCTTTGCAAGGAAAAACCAAATAAAAATTTCAGTATGTAAAAACTATATGATGAAACCACTCACTACTATTATGTATAAACTCTTAATGCATTAGTTTGAAAAGTATTTTTCAAAAAATAATTTAACAAAATTTCTTTACTCACAGAGCTTTTACGAAGAGAATCAAGCGTATGGACAAATGAAAATCAATTTTTCAAAGTTAAAAAATTATATTAAACACATATTTTGTATTAGATGAAATATATATATATATATATATATATATATATATATATATATATATATATATATATATATATATACAAAAATTAATATTAAAGTGAAGTTTGTAAATATATATATATATATATATATATATATATATTAGATTAGTTTGATAGTTAAACATATATCTTAGTATGGCAAAGAAAGAAGTTATATTCCATGGTATTAGATGAAATCAAAATATGTTTAACCACTTATTTGAAGTAAATTTTAAACATTGACTTTTTCAAAACATTATGCTTAAACGTAACATTGTAAAAAAATCTTAAAGGGATAATATATGCGTATTTTTTTATGTAAGATTAAAAGAAACAAATTAAAGGATTTAAAGTATCTACATCCATTAATATCTCTTCTCAATTAAATTGTGATCACGAATCTAAATTTAAATGTGTGAGTAACTATCAAGTTTTGTAACATATTTTTTTCTTTACTAGCACTTCTATGACAGCAACATCTGTAATATTTTGTAACATTGTTAAGATTGCTATTGTAACAACGTGTATTAACTTCTTTTTTTAAAACTACGTTAACTTAATAGAAAAGAAAAAATAAGTTTGAAAATATTTTTATTGATTTTGTAATTGTGCAGGAAATGGCAATATATACTAAGTATTTAAGATTTTTGTCAACTGTACATATCATTTTCGATTTAAAAATGTTATTGTGAATGCTTCTTTAGATTAGAATTGGCTTAAGAATTGTTATCTTGTCGAACAGTTTTTCATTTGTTTTGAGATAAGAAAGTGGTAGCACTTAAAAAAAAATCATCACATATTTGAATCTTTTCGACGCATTTATTTTCGACATTACCTCAAATAAAAACATCAATCAATGAAATCATTTATTGAACTATTAAGGTAATTCCCCCCTTCTGTTACAAATTATATCCACATTATCACAGCTGTATCACTGATTTTATAAGCACACTGTTTTTTTCAATTTCTTGCTCTGCAAAGCAATATCGTCTTTTAGAAAGACTTTTCAACTAATGAACTTCGAACATTGTTATCCGAGCATCAACGCTATGACAATGAATTCCAAAACGCAGGTCTCCATTCTGTGTTCTTCACTTTCTTTAAAATTTATTTTACAGAGGTAAAAAAATAAAATGTACCCCTAAATAATGAAATATTTTTCAAAGCATATGCAGTTTTGTTCGTATCTCTTTACATGGAATTTAATTGCTCTCTGGTATTCTTTTTGTAATTTAATCATTTAAACTATAAGTAAAACAATTATACTAGAGGATTATTTTATCTAATCAAGAAATTCTGCATTTACTATATCATTTACTTTGGACAATAAATAGAGACTTTTTTCAGTTTGTACTCTGCATTTCAATATTTTATTCCATTAATGTGTTTCAATACGCACACAAAATTGCATTTTTACACAAATACAATTAATCTTTACAGAAAAAAAAGTATTTACTTCGCAGAATATTTCTGTGAACATGTTATGAGGCTACACTTGAACATAGGTTGCAGTTTAGTATATCACATAATAATGATGTACCAATAGATATTATTTAATTTCACTATACAGAACCTGAAACCCTTCATTTACATTAATTGAGGTTAAATAATATAATGTATGATATTTTTTATGAAAAAAAAAACACTTACTTAGCAAGTTAGAAAATACAATGGATAGAATTGTTACAAAATATTGTAATAAAAGGGTTATTGAATGAAAATAATGTAGTTTCTATGTATATAAAAGGCTTCAATTATGGAACTCAATAAAGGAAACAATAGAAATATATTTTCTTTCTAGGTTTCTCTTATTCGTTTTCTAAAATTAAGTCAGGAAAATGTTTAGTTTCATTCGAAACTTTTATAAGAGAAATATTTTGAATTTATCAACCAAGAAAAAAAGGTAATACCATTGCATAAGTAGCAGGGATTCACTAAAGAAAATGTAAATATTTCTCTTAATTAAATTCCTAGAAATATCCAAATCATTTCGTGTTTTAAGTATGCTAAGTCTTCTACATATTCTTACACAAAAAGTGTTTTTACAATTGCTTTATATATTTGTTTAGTTTATTTCGAGATTGGAGTAATTAAATTAGCATTAACAGAATCATATATGAACAGAAAAAATAATAAGATGATGTTAATAATGCGTACGATACTAAAAGTATTTTCAATGGAAAATATTAATTTCGTAACGTATTTACCTCAAAAAAATTTAGTGTTATATACGAATATAAAACTAAAAAATTTACATTTCTTGTTTTAAAAATGACATCACTTTTGTAATATTATTTAACATAGTAATAAATACGAAATTTAGTTATTTTCTTAAAAAAACATTAATTTATTTCTATTATATTATTTTCCAACTTATACCCAAAAGTTAACCCCATCATGGAATAATCCATTACTTTTTAATTTAAAATTGACAGTGAAATCATATAATTTTAAAGAATATGAAATACAATCACATTTATTGAAATAGTGCAGTAAAGATGGGTTACAACTTTGATATTTTGTAAGTAGAAAAATATGTATCTAGTATGCAAATTATATAACTTTTTACATTACAACGCTAGCTCCCACAGCTCGAAAAAAGACAATATTGAAATTTAGTTTATAAATATTGGTATCTTTTAATCTTCGCACGCATGCGAACAACTTTACTTATGCAATAATGTACACGGAAGACAAATAATGTCTTTTAGAAATCAGAGACATGTACGAACATTTTATAGATTTAGATACATGTGTAATAATTGGAATGAAGAATACACAGGAAGGTTTTCTGATCAATTTTCGCACATGCATCTAAATTAACCTCAGTATTATCTTGAACAAAATGTTATTTTCTAATCTTTCTTCAAACGCTGAATCACTATCATCAAAATTTTCTTCATATAATCCATATTTAAAATGCTAAAGCTGTAATTACTTAAGAATTTTCTGGCCCATTCTAAGAAATCGATGGAAGACAAGAAAATGAAAAAAAAAACCTAAAATTATCGACATCGTTTAATTCTTCAATGGAGTATTTATTTTCAAAATCAGAATAGATTGTTTATTTTAGTCGATAATGATAAAATTTGCACACACAACCTGATAATGTTGGTGAAAAATATCACTACCCAACTACAAAAAAAGGTTGTTGTTTCTAATGCCACGTGTCTGGCGTAGTCAGATCGTTGCCCACGAAATTCATTGTGACAAGGGGTTAGAAGAACGCCTGTCGTTGACCTTGAGCACCATACAGGTGACAGTACGAATACAATCGGTGAAATTACCCGAAGGGGTGACAGATGGTGACACTACCTATCTACACCTCCACAATTTAGGCAGGGAACAGAAGGGGAGGAATTATCCTCCAATGCCCTGCAATCGTGATTCAGCTCACAAGTCTTTTGGACCCACTGATTTAACGAGCACGTACTTCGTGTGTACTCGGAGGGTATTTGGTGAAGACGGGCATTGAACCCAGGCCTTCCGGTCTGAAGTCCGATGTTCTAACCACTAGGCTACCCACGGCCCACAATCAATGGTAGCATAGTCGTCTACTTTCTCTAGAAAAAACCGAGGAGCGAAAAGTCTATGACCGGCTTGGTAGAACAGTAGTACCGTAGTTGGTCAAAGAGAAAAAGTTTTTTGGATTCAGCCTGTGTACTATCGAGTTGTAAATGTTAATTTAGTTTCGAGAGTAGTATATTTATCAGCCGTTTATGTATGTGCTCATTTATCTCTACGTCATCTAGGACTGAATACGTTAGCTACCGATTGGTATACCGCCTGTGGTTTCCAGGTCAGGGTAAACGAAGCAATGAACGCATTCCGGACATTCCATTTTGATGCAAATGGCGTCGAATGGTATGAGCGGAACCGAATGACCCGTAACTGAATGAATCTGTTGTGCTATGGTTTGTGATGTGGTTGCGTGATTCATCACTGTCAGTTGCACAATCCGCCTATTATCACGTACAGTGGTGCAACGAGATGGGTGCGACCGGCCCCGTCAGTGCGTCATTTCCTCCTGCATCCAGCGATGACAGATCTGTATCACAGTTGCATAGTTTCGTCCAGCACGTTGACCGATTTCTCTGAAGAATAATCCGCAATCCCTATAGGCTACTATTCTCCTTTGGTGGAATTCAGAAACTTGGTCAAAAGAAACTCCATGTCACCCACGAGGCATAGGTAAACAGCCAAAGAAAAATTGCAAGGACAAAATTATCGTACTTCAAATCACCAATCTGATCTGCACATATGTAGTGCTTGCGGGGGGCAATACGGTCGTCAGTGATGTGCTTCTGAGCTAAAATGCTAATTATTTGCGTATTTTATCGCTGCCTCAACGCATGATGTAAATTTCACATGGTCTGCATGCTTCCTTGCTTCCTTCAGGGTATTGCAGTTTGTGCGAATATATGAATATATGTGTGTGTGCTTGCGTGTTTGTGTGTGTATGTTAAATTTCTGCTCTTAAAAGTACTTCCAATGCAAAAAAAACTACAATTCAAAATTCAATTGTGGATTGTAAAATAATTTTAATAAATTTCAATGCGAGAGATTCCGCTGACATTGTAAACTTATATACATGCACTTTATGTTATAAGAAACATGTTATAAAAATGAACATGAGATGAGTTATAGAAATTTTCAAAAAACATCCTAAAGCTGCTTGCTACTTTTGAAACGAATTAATTCTTTCAATAAATTCTTTTAATTAAACCCTATTGAATGGAGAAAAGAAAAAGTTTTTCAGACCTTGAAATAATAGAAAGAAAGAAGAATCATGGATATTTTTTTCTGTCAAATAATCAGTATAATATCATTGTTTCCTTACAGAAAAGTACTTTTTGTGCAATCAAGTAAACTTTGCTTATCTAATGTTTAGAGTTTTTTTTATAGGAACTTTTACATACAAAAGATTATTTAAATATTTACTGAAGGTAAATTAAGCAACAAAAGTTTAAAAAAATTGGCTCCAACTATTTATACCTTTTAGAAATATTGAAAACTGCCTGCGGAGTGTTTTTATCCGAGTAATTTCGGCATTGTTCTACTTTAGATTCAGATACATTTTTCCTTTATTTTTCCACTCGCATTCTTACTTGTTTACAATGCACCAATTGTCATTTTATCTTTTCAAAGTTTTTAACTCATACTTCAAAAGATACTTTTTTTTGTAAAAAATCGTACTACACAAAAAAGTACTAAATTATTTCAACGCTTTCAATATACAAAACTATAGTACTTTCTTTGATAAATAAATTTTAAAAGAAAAAACAAATGTTGCGCAAAAATTTTTTAAATAAAATATGTATTCCACATTTTGTGTTTATTTAACGATCATTCATTCTGCTTAAGCAAATGCAATATGAAGTATATATATATTTTTTTATATATACCACAAGTATCACACGCGACTTACAGAAAAGAGTAGAACACACAAAATAGGATAAATAAAATAAAAATTAAATATCAAAACAAAAGTTACGAAATAATGAAATAACAAATACAAAAGAGTTACAAAGGCAAAAATACATTACAAAAAAAAATTACAAAACAAAATCAATACAATGAAGTTACAAAAATAGAGAAATGAAAAATTTACAAAAAAATACAGAGTCAAATCAATGAAGATGCAAAGAGAAATAAGCTTTACTTGTAATGCGACGCTAAGTTAGTTTATTTAATTTTTATGACTTTAACCCAAAATTCTAATTTCACATCGCATCATGACAATTAATTAAGTTAACTAATTCTAAAAAGTAAAATACTCATATCACAATAAATTAGACACTGATCGTATAGTTTTAAAACAATTATTAAATTTATTTAAGTAACTATAAATTTACTTCACAACAAGATTAAAATTTAACTTAGCTTGAGAGAGAGAGATGAAGTGGGGTAGGATAAAGGACATGGTTGACGCCCGGAGTCCCGCGGAGGTTTAGATTCTCAAGGTCTGGGATCTGCTCAGTCTGTGTCTCTCCAAATCGGGGTGCGTCCCATTTTATTTGACGACTTTTCACCCGAAAATCCTTTTTTAGCGGAATATTTGCCTTGTTCACTTAATTGCCTCTGATTGGTCCAGATCAAGGTGATAATGGAAGTGAGGTGGATGACGGGGATGAAGATCAGGGTGTAACTTTCTTGACTTTTCTGCTCCAAATCAATAGGGAATGCATGCAGATAAGTTCAATTCAGTTCCTTTTGATTTTAGGAGGTAAGATTGCCCACACATTGTAAAAAATTACAATTATTACATGGGGGTGGCAACGATCATCTGGAACGTACCATAAGTTTCTACAGAATGATGTTCCGAACCAAGATTACTTATTATAATTATTACTCTTACTTATGAGACAAAAGTACAGGAAAAGATACAAATACTTAAAGAGAGAGAGAAATGCGTGGGCCATCAATCTTCTATTTACAATCATTGGTCACCTTCCACACAAATACATTTGAAAACTTAATATGCAGTACACATATATTCAAATATATATATATATAGCTATAACATTCCACTCATAATGCAGAAAACCCCCAGGTAAGTTTAAATTCCGCTTCGATAACAATTAATAAGATGCTAAAAACGTCTCATATATTTTTTTAAGAAAGGATAAATTATAATTATTAGTTTAAACAGATGTATTTTATATGGCAACTTTCAGAAAGCACGCACATAACTGCAATTATAAATAAAAAAATAAATCAAAACGAAATATTTCATCTTCTACATTTAATTACACATAAAAAAGAAATCTTGCTCTCAATGATACAGCAGTTTCTGTGAAGATCAAAAACTTAAATTTTATACAGCTTATTTCTAATTCGCAAAGATCATTATGTGTGTGTGTACTTCTTTTGAAAATAAGACTAATTTAAACTAAAATTTTTACAGACTCATTTCTTTTAAGGAAGAGAATGACTTTTTAAGATGATATTCAGGGAAGAGAGAAGGATTATTAAACACGCAAAAGTTTAAAAGATCAAAACGACTAGGAAATTCAATTAAAGGGGAGGATACTTACATTTAGTTATTCAACAGTTTAATTATAAAGCTTAACAAGAGCGCAAGACAAAATTAATGATCGTGTAAAATGAACGTATATCTGTTTTTTAATCTTTTTTTAAGAAAGAATTTTGTGTGATCGTAGCGACTTTCAAATAAATCTTACAATGCTGACGTTAACGATATTTTAATTGAGAGATACTTTCCTAAAATTAATAAAAAAGACAATTTTTATTAGGGAATTTTAATACAGTAAGCTATGCAAATACAACATAATACCGCCGGAAAAAGACGTTTTCAATGTCCAAGAAAAAAGTGTTGAAATATTGAAATCATTATGTGATTGTTCAGATACATCCAAACGCTAGATAAATGTGTTTTCCCAAAAAATAAAGTTATTTTAGTGAATACATTGTAAAGGGTGTTTTTTAGAGGTATAGAACTTTAAATTGCAATAAAACAACGATGTATTATTCGATTGACATGAATTTTTTTTTATTCGAAAAATAATCTTGTGGAATTACATTTTAAATATGATTTCTGGCATACGACTGCCACGGCTGGCTCGGATGTAGTCCAATCTGAACGTCTAATTTTCGATTACTTTTTCCAACATTTGCGGCCGTATATCGGCAATAACACGGTGAATGTTGTCTTCCAAACGGTCAAGCGTGTGTGGCTTATCCGCATAGACCAATGACTTTACATAGCCCCACAGAAAATAGTCTAGCGGTGTTAAATCACAAGATCTTGGAGGCCAATTCACAGGTTCAAAACGTGAAATTAGGCGGTCACCAAACGTGTCTTTCAATAAATCTAGGATCATAATGCACAAAATTTTAGGTGAACTTTTATTGTGGCACGAGCTGTGTGACATGTTGCGTCGTCTGGTTGGAGCCACAGCTCCTGGACATCATGATTGTTCAATTCAGGAATGAAAAAGTTAGTAATCATGGCTCTATACCGATCACCATTGACTGTAACGTTGTGGCCTTCATCGTTTTTGAAGAAGGATTCCACCAGCCCATAAAGCGCACCAAACAGTCAGTTTTTCTGGATGTAACGGTGTTTCGAAATACACTTGTGGATTAGCTTCACTCCAAATGCGGCAGTTTTGTTTGTTGACGTAGCCATTTAACCAGAAGTGCGCTTCATCGCTAAACAAAATTCGCTTATGAAAACCGGGAACAATGGCAATCTGGTTTTGGGCCCATTCGACGAACCTACGCCTTGCTTGATGATCGTTTTGATGAATTGCCAAACCAAACTGAGAATAAATCACTTGACAGCTGTTAAATCGGTCGCTATCTTGGAAAGTAATACCAACTTAAACTTCTATACCTGAAAAAAAACACTCTTTATCTTCAACCTAAAATTTTGCTACGTCAGTAAAAAAGTGTGTTTTACTCAGCTCTTTATGTCTTGAAGATGTGCCAGGATTTCCTTGAATACAATGGAATATACGTAATTGAATGCTTTTGTGTATGCCATCGCTGGGTATTTTATGATGTTGCATAACAATATTCTCTTCTCAACAAAAGAAATTTTTTGTCTTTATCTGTAATAACTTGAAAAAACGGTGAATCTTTATTTATATCCATCGTTAACCCTTTTTTCGGCCAAATACCTTTTCAACGGTTCTCTACTCAACAAAAGAAGCATGCTTGTCAAAGAGAATTTTTAACTGTAACGCTCAAGAAATACCCATTTGGAGCTGACCTTTGTTAAATTTTTTCGGAGCTGATATCTGCCGAACAAAAGTAACATACCTGCCAAAATTTCAAACCTATAAACCTAACAGTTCCAGAAATCTCGTGATTAGTGAGTGGGTGAATCAATTTTCTCAAGTATACATATAGAGAAAGAGATGATAAAGTCAGTAAAAGTAATCTAGAGTCCTGAAATAATTAGTTCCACTTCAGCAAAACTATTATAATGAAACTTCTTAGTAAATATATTTAAGGTATGGAAATTTGAACTTGTTTTCAAATTTATGGGCATTTGAAAACATGAAAATGTATTTACCTATTATCATCATTTCAAAACTCTCAAACAATACGATACTTCATTTAAGCATCGTATTGTCATCCAAAACAATCGTGTGTATAAAATTTCAGTTCAACTGAATGCTTTGAAACGTGAGAAAAACCATTTTCAAGTTTTGACACAAGTCACCAAAAATTATGCTAATGTGGATGTATTTGTAACTCTTTAAATAAATAGGTTTAATCAATTAATTTTTATTAACTATAATTAAATTATTGTATTGTCATCCAAAATAATCATGTATATAAAATTTCAGCTCAATTGAACGCTTTAAATAGTATCTTATTAACGATTGAAAATTCCACAAAGATAAATAAATACATAGAGAGTGCGAGCAATTAACGGGAATTCAAAAATAGGAAACGTTAAAAGGCAGTTCAAAAGTTTGCATATAAGTTTCGATACAGATTTTCCTTCAAAAAGCGAATTGCATAAATAAAAATTAAACGAATTTAATTTGCAATTAATCGGACAACAAACGTGGTGGTGCAAAACTGGTGGATAGAACACGCCAACTATGGATTCGTAGCCGAGTAACGTGAACACAAGACAAAAGTGATCACTCCTGTCCGGAGGCTGTTATTGGCTTATGTAGATACTGCTACAAAAGCGTAAAATGCAAATAACAATTAAACAATAATGGATATAATTGGATTTGCTAATACTTTAAAAAACAAGATAATTCTAATATCTTCTCAGTTGATAAAGACCGAATTAAAATTTCAAAAATATTTATGATGAGTTGGTTAAAAACGGGAAGCACGTGCTCATTGACTGAGTGATACTGTATCGCGATTCCACACCACAGGTCCGGGATTCAAATCCCGGTGAGGAAATGGGCGTCTCAGCCTTTCATCCCTTCAGTGGGTCTATACATAAGTACCAAATTTGCTTTGGAGCTGAAAACTGGGGATTCACGTCAGACTGACCACTTCACCGAAACATCTACACATGCATCTCAGTGCCTAAGGTCACATATACTGAGATCAGCACAGTAGACCTTCACCCTCATGGGCTGTTGCACCACTGAGTTCAGTTCAGTAGGCTAAAAAGAGTTGTACATTAAGCAAAGAGGAAATTTTTTATAATGCAAAAATAAAACTGCTCTCCGAACTTGAGAGGCGTTTTCAAAAATTTACCAGACTAGAATTAATAGTTAAATGCATGTGTTACCCATTTGGCAATGTTGACGTGGAAAATGCAATTGGAAATATGTTATGTTATCTTTATCAATTAAGGACAACGAAGTTTTTCTCCTTCAAAATTACGTAATTTTAAAGGAATAACTTTTGGAATCTAATGGATGAAGTAAAGTATCCTAATTTTAAAAAAAAGCTGCATTTCATTTAACATCATTCTCTTGCTCTGCCTACCTGTGTAAACCTGTACTTTCAATGAAGAATATAATTAAGACAACATATCATTCTCGTTTCGCGGACGACTACTTGTAATCCAGTGTAAGATTAACAGTTAGTTATTATATACAGGGGTATTCAAGATTGGGGTGGACAGTCTGCAGTATATGTTTTCTACTGAGACTATAAAATTCTACGAGAACTAACTTTGAATGGAAATTATTTATGTTTCAATGATTTTTGAGGTTTTTGATAATAAATGCATCACTTGATATTATTAAATTCGTGGGTATAAAATTATTATATTTGTATCTTGCATTTTGTTTTAAACGGGGTTCTAAAAGTGTAAGTTTTTTTTATTGTAATTATGTAGGTAAGTGTATATTCTGCATTTATTATTGTTAGAATATAAATATTGTTGAGCTTTATTTATGGCTTACAACACCTACACTACTGGGTGGACCTCAACACCTTTTAAAAATTAGAAGTAGACGTATAATAAAGTAAAAATATATCAAACCCTGATCTACAGTATATGCTTAGGGTTTTTGGTGTATCACACATCCAGTAAGCATCCAGCATGTGCTCTATCATGAAAGAAATCGGGTGAGGTCATCGACCAGGGAAGGATGCTTATCCCATTCAAGCTACTAAGAGTCCATTGTATGACAGAAAACCGGACAGCGTCCTGTTGGAATAACACATCGGATTTGGCCTCAATTAATAGCCAAATTTCAAGCAAAATAGCAATTGTAAATTACCCGTTTGATGATAAAATGCCAGTAATGTGCACAAAGAATGCCCACTGTTCAAACCATGGATCCTAACATTGGATTGACGTGGCAGGCAAGTGATGTTCCCTGAGAACTTGTTACACAACTACTCAAACTCTATGTTATCTATGCACCAAATCGAGATTCATAAGAAACAGTTTTAGATGCAACTTATTGATCGAGCGGCTGTAACATTGACATCAAGTCAAGTATTAAGTCTTGTGCTGAGTTCTTAAAGGAACTTCGGTGACTAACTTCCGAGCCGCACCTAATGATAACTGTTATGGGTGGTTTGTCTGTTGACAGATTCATCCTCTAATGAATCAGTTGAATTTCTACGTCTAGTCAGGACAAACATTTTAGCTATTCATTGCTATTTCATTGCAAACTATGGGAAATCTATTTGATACATTGTTTCTCTAACATGTTTTTTCACTATCCTCCATACGCTTCCTACACATTCTTCCATTGAAATTGCATTCGTTCTAACACCAGTGGCAATTGCATACATCGAAAAACAAAGATCATGTAGCTCTAGGATAGGAGATCCCGCAGACAATAAATACTTGTATTCAAGCATACCTAACACACTTTCAATAGTGCGGCAAGCCAACTGTTATAATTTATACCTAGTGACTTACCTGCTGGTTTTTATTACAGGAAATTGAGTACCCTGAGACTAGATGCACACTCATGTACGCACATATGTGTTTTTCACCTGCGCCCATACCGTAATTTTTATTTAGTTAAGACGATTTTCTAAAGGGGTTGCAATTTTACCTTTAGGTAATGCAAGTTTAGATGATTTATATTTGATAGAATGCACTGTAATTATCTAAATTATTTATGAATGTTAATATGTATATTCTATAAATTTATATACGTGCTGGAAACTCGTTAAAACAAAGCAATGCTATAATTTGATACATTAAAATATTTTATTGTAAAGAAAAACTGACATCATGTTTTTAAAAAAGTCCTATAATGCTAAACTCAATTCCAAGTTTATTTAAATAGGTTTACTCGAAATTGTTCCAATCAAATTATCCTATGTAAGTCAGAATTTATAACATTTTCAATGGTAATGCTTTTATTGAATGAAAATTAATCATAGTCAAAAAAGAGAACGATAAATGAAGAAAAAAGAAATAAAAACAAAAAAAATATGAGTTGCAATTACATAAAGAAGAAAAATTGAGAGAATAATATTTAACGATAAAACTTCCTAATTTCAACACGATAAGGTTACTACACATACTAATACGTAAAAAAGCTGATAAAATTTACAATAAATGAGAATCTTAGATAAGAAGAGGCATTAAAATGTCGATAATTATGAAATATCTTTGAGAGAAAAGAAAGTTATATATAATAAAAAACTACTATTGAGTCCATTTGAAAACTAAGCAAAACCTAATTAGATTTATTATTATTATTATGTTCATCTTCAAATGAAATAAAAAGTCTGTACCATTTTTTTATCCAAGGTACATATTCTAAGACCTATAATAATAAAGATGATGTTACTTTAAACTGAAAACCAGCAAATTCAATATTTTCTGCACCACTTGTACGATGAAATGAAGGAGATTTCTAATGTCATTTTAGCGTTATGTTTATTCCATTAAAACTTGTAAATTAGTTTAATTTTGAAAAAAGAGAAAAATTATTAACATTCTAATCCTTAAAATTAAGCTCATAAATTATACTTGGATACATTTAAACAAAAAAAAGCATTATATCGATTTAATCCTATTTCTCTGTATCTCTTTCGCCATTTCCCATTCAGCTCTTTTATTTATTTCCCCATTTCTTTATATCTCTTTAAATCCTAAGAATAACTCTACTTTTAATCACAAACTATAGAATGTTATTTGAATTCGTAAGAAATACATATCATAGTGGATTCTAAAACACATTTGTTCTAATCTCTTGGATTACTATAGTCATTTTTTGTTATGAGGATCTCGCCATGTCAAGGAATCTTTACGTATGCAATAAATCTTTATAATATAAACAAAAGTATAAGGAACAAATGAGATTACAAGAAGCTAGGATATTACAGAGAGTAAAACGAAGTGTAGGTTCTTAAGCAATTTAGAGTACAAAAGTAAAATTGATTAAGAGGCTTAGTTGAATCATTCTTGAGTGAAATTATATATATAGTAAAGAGTGTTTTTTTTCCAGGTATAGAAGTTTAAGTTGGCATTACTTTCCAAGATGGAGACCGATTTAACAGCTATCAAGTAATTTATTCTCAGTTTGGTTTGGCAATTCATCATGAATAGACTCACGCCTGAACAACGCTTTCAGATCCATCGAATGGGCCCAAAACGAGATTTCCGTTGTTCCCGATTTTCATAAGCGAATTTTGTTTACCAAAGAAGCGCACTTCTGGTTGAATGGCTACGTCAACAAACAAAACTGCCGCATTTGGAGTGAAGCTAATCCACAAGTGTATGTCGAAACACCGTTACATCCAGAAAAACTGACTGTTTGGTGCGCTTTATGGGCTGGTAGAATCATTGGTAATTATTTCTTCAAAAACGATGAAGGCCACAACGTTACAGTCAATGGTGATCGGTATAGAGCCATGATTACTAACTTTTTCATTCCTGAATTGAACAATCATGATGTCCAGGAGATGTGGTTCCAACAAGAGGCGCAACATGTCACACAGCTCGTGCCACAATCGATTTATTGAAAGACACGTTTGTTGGTCCGCCTAATTTCACGTTTTGGACCTGTGAATTGCCTCAAGATCTTGTGATTTAACACCGCTAGACTATTTTCTGTGGGGCTATGTAAAGTCATTGGTCTATTCGGATAACCCACAAACGCTTGATCATTTGGAAGACAACATTCGCCGTGTTATTGCCGATATACGGCCACAAATGTTGGAAAAAGTCATCGAAAATTGGACGTCCAGATTGGACTACATCCGAGCCAACCGTGGCAGTCATATGCCAGAAATCATATTTAAAATGTAATGCCACAAGATTATCTTTCGAAAAAAAAAAAAGAATGCATGTCAAATCGAATAATACATCGTTGTTTTATTGCAATTTAAAGTTCTGTACCTGTTTTATAATAAAATAAAATAAATTAGACACAAATTGTTGTAAATCCTATATGGATGAAATTTCTTTCGAAAACCCCAAAATTTCAAAAACTACAAAAAGACCTAAGTTAATTAATTAAAATAGAAACCTATTGTATTTTCTAAACTGCCACTTAGGACAGTTAAATAGGGTTAATCTCTTCTAACCTTCCCTTACAAAGAAAAAGTTCTAAAAATGAAAAATCATAGAAAAATGAAGTTAAGCTAATAAAAAGCATTTGTAGTACTCTTTCAAACAAAGAAACTAAAATGAATCACTATAAAAAATTTGTACTATGTTACATACTGAAACAAACAATAAACTGACGCTAAGATAATAACTTATTTAAAGTCTTTGAGATCTCGAACAATAAAAATAAATGTAATACATGTTTACTACATGAACACAAACTGCATAGTAGAGTTACAATCTATTAAATGTTCCTGTATAACTCTCAATTTATTTATGATGCCATCTATATGGCTCTATAGTAATAAATGTTAAAAAAAACTATTGTAAGTGAATAGAATAATTGAAGAGAGAAATTGGTAAAAAAAATCTAACAAACTATTTGTTTTTATTTTTGTAAATATATTTAAATTAAAAAAAAACTATTTGGATATTCCCATTGCAAGCAATGTTTAAAATATTTATTAAAATTATAACATTTTTTTCTGATTTATTTAAAACTAATCCAGTATATTCCTTTCTACACAATTACTTACTATATTTCTAAAATAGAAGTGTGTTAGCTGCTAGTAAAGTAAGGTACCTTATTAATGTAAAAATTGGAGTCTTCTCTTCTAGCTTATATATTAGACTTTATACAATTATCATCTATATTTAATAATAGATCTAAAAAAGTTTGCTTTATATAATTCAGAGTTGGTTCTAACTAATTTCAGATACTGAGGATAAATGCTAAAGTTAGGAATATAATTGAATTTATTACAAAGAATAAATAAATCATCAATGTGTCAAAAAATATGATTTATTTATTGTCTATATTTTCAATTTCATAAAATGAAGATAAATCTTAGCTAGACAATTACTTGCAGGTCCTCTTTGAGGCAGCCCCTTATTTTGCTTATACTAAAATCTATTGCAAAAAATGTAGTTTTCTTTAAATACTAATTAAACGTTGTATTATAATTTGTATAATTTATAGATTTATTTATCGATTATTTAAGGGGAGTTGGAAACCTCTCTCTCTATATATATACTGACAATGTTAACTTAGCTGTTTTCGATGTACCTTTTCTCAAAATCTGTTTTATGTACATGCTTGAAATTTTTCATACTATTAAAGTACACCTCTCTTATTATACTGAAATGAGCTTTTAGCTAATTTTGAATTTTTTAAGAAATTATGAAATATTTTATCAAACATTGCGAAATTTGACCCATTTTTTACTTGAAAAATTTGTAAAAATTAAATTTTTGAGTGTTTTAAAAAAATCTCATTTTAGTATATATTAGACATCATTATAAATAATTCATAAAAAATTTACATACCTGTGAACAGTAGTTTTTCAGAAAAGGTACATCGCACATTAAAATTTACAGTTTGAGATAAATTGATTTTAATGTATACAGTGAGACTTCTAATCGGCTGGGAAATAAAAAAATAAAAGGCTCAATTTAAAATAAAAGATACATGTTTTGGTTAATATCAATCATGACACTTTTAAGCAAAAACAAAGTAATTTGTTTACAATTTTCGCCATTAAAATGGGCGTGGCCCAAATTCAACGAATATTTAAAAATACGTTTTAAAGGCTTTTAAATACCCCAGAGGTTCAAGTAAGGTATTTTTAGAAAGGTTAAAATGTATACAATTGGAAAATGTAAAAATCTCAAATTGTGAAAAAAATAAGATTTTAGCTTTCCAACACCCCTTAATATAAAGTTCTTTGAGAACTTAAATTATATCATCTATATCTACAATAGGGCTGCAACCTTTATAGATCAACGTGCCATTTTTTCTAAATAAGTGTTTAATGAGGAATAGATGTGCCGTCAAATAGTTTAAACTTGTAATTATTGGGACAGTAATGAAACTAATTATCAACATCACAAAATTATATTTACTACGAAAAAATAACTTTTGCACTGTATAGTTATGAACGATTTAGTTATACGTATAATTCAAATTCAAGTAACATTAGTGTGACTTCCATTGTTGCAGATTGTGGATGACCCATAACTTATATTAGGATTGTATGATGATATATTTGATTGCAAGATTGTATTTTTGATGTCATTCACTTTTTTTGACAAGAGAGTTTGTGATTTGATTCAAAAATATTGTTTTACGGACACTGTTTGCATACCTCTATTCAAGAACATAAAACACACACCTCTTTGTTGCTTTTACTAATAATGCCATGTTTCTCGGTCCACCAAATTTGAACTTCTCTGTTACACTTACTATCTTGCGCCTTTTATTCTTTTGCTGAACTAGACATATTAAATAAGTTAAAAATCGTAACTATAATGCAGATGAAATTTAAAATACTGTTGTGTCAATGAAATTGACTATGTTATGCGTAGACAAACTTTACATCATAAGCAATTGTAGTCTTCGTCGCAACTATTGCAAGACAATAACAAGCGAATATGCTCTTGACCGCCCCGCGACCTATCACTCGCGTTTGTTCGTAATATTTCACAGTGAACTTAGAAATTTTAAAATAAAATGCAAACCATTTTAATCACTCGCGTGCCAATAATATTGTGCCGCGTGCCATCAATGGCACGCATTCAGTGGTTCGCCATTCCTGATCTATAAAATTATAAAAGCCTTCAAAATCATAACTATGGATATAGTTAATCTCATTGCCTTTCAATAGCGTAACTAAATTTTTACCATATTTAATTATATTAAAAGTATTAGAAAGATTGTGTCTAACGTATCCTGTATTACCTTCTGTAATATCGTACAAGGTTTTACGATGTAAGCTTTACAGTTATTAGTTTCTGTTCTGAATTTAATGGAGTTCTCTTATGAAATTTATAAAAAGTGCGGGAATTTTACGTTTAAAATATTCGAACTCAACTTTTTATGGTAAGCAGAGTTACGATTATGATAAACTACAAAGTCTTTGTGTAGATCTAAAATTTGAAGTTTAATATCTCGGAAAATAAAATTATTCTCAATTTTATAGTTATGAAACATTAATTCTTTTTTTGAGCACTTATTAAATTTAAATTTATAGAAAACTTTAAGCAAATATCCATATTTAACAGCTAATTTGGTGACGACTTTTTCAATATAATTAGTAAATTGGTTTTAATAACTATGTAATTCTTAGAAATCCTCTGTCTAAAGCTTGTACCATTATTCATAATTTTTCTCAGTACATTGTCTTTAACAATGCTAGTCTCCGTTATAACATACTTATGATGTCCACTTATAAATTAAGATTAATTATGACAATTACATACTATATTGTTATTATTTTGCAAGTCATATATATTATTGTAATTAAAAATAGATCTACCAATTTTTATTATATATAAAGGCCTTCTTAATACATACATTATTAAAAAGTAAGCATTGTACATGCTTATTAAATATTTAGAGAAGTTAATATAGTTAAATTATTTATTCATGACTAGTATAGTAGAATTTTTTGTTATGTCTTTATCAACTTTATTGAATTTCTGAATGAGAAAATTATTAACATCCTTAATTCTATGTAAAAAAACACATATCTGTCTTTAAATTTATTATTTCTAGTATTTCTTATCTTTAGTATAAATTATTTTTTGTTTGTTCATATCAAACATGAAATCTTTATTCTGTTTAATGTTAAATGTCGTTTGAAAGTTGCTACATAATTCATTAATTTTAGAAACTAAATCTTCTGTAGTTTAATATCTCTTTTCTTCCCAGTTCCTCTTTTTATTAGTTAAACTTTTAAATTATTGTATCACTTTTATAAATATATACCTTGCTATCTTTTTGTTGAAAGCTTTGTAATACATTTCTTCCAAAATGCATGGTAATGAAACCATATGCATATATAATGTTGTAATATTTAACGAAAGGTTTTTTTCCACCGCATTTTTTTTCTAAAATTTCGGTCCATTCTAAGAATGAAAATATCTGTACTCTCAAAGCCATGTAGATGAAAGTATCAATTTATAAGTTCAATTTTATTATTACTATTGTTCTTATAAGAGTTTTTGGGGTATTTATATATTTATGATTATGTAAATTCAGTGTATATATATATGTGTATATCTTCTAAGTTGAAACTGAGGAGAACCACATTTGGAAGTACTCTACGACCGATTTCCTACTTTGTCACAGAATTCCAAGAACATTGTGTTCTAAAGGAAATATATATATACTAACAATTTATTCAACAGACATACCAAGCGTTTATAAATAAGTTGAATAATTTAAAATCTAATAATCATTTACATTCTTTCCAAACTATTACTGGAAAATTCTTCACATTAGCAGCGTAGCATGTTTATTTACACAATACAACAAACAATAAATTTAGCTTATGAAAGAAGCATATATATTATTCCTTTTAAATAATATTCGATACAAAAATGAACGTAAAATGTACTGATCGCTGGAACAGAATATTTGAAGTTGAATTAAAACCTAACTTTGAAAAACATGGCAACTATCTACGAAATAGTACTAAAAAACAAACATCCAAAGTCCAGGTGCTAAATAAGAAGTTAAACAACTTTCGCATATGAATACCTCATAAATTAAGTGATTTAGATGCTATAGAGCATACTTAAATTAGATCATATATGAAAACAATGTATCCAAGACCATGTAAAAGCATTAAAATTAAAGGTAATGGCACCTATAAAAGTTTATAAGGACCACACGAAGATCCTTACAGTACGACTACGTGGGCCGAATTTGTTATGATTATTTTTCTTTTAATGTGACTATTTCAAGTATTCAGCAATGATGTTTTGAAAATGATAACAAAAGAGGGAAATAAAGTGAGAACAAGGATGATTAGGCTCCGAAGGCGATGGTTAATATTAGTTGTTTGCTCTTCCTCTTCTTTTGCTTCTTTCAGCATTATTTCCCTAAGATAAGGCGTAGACAGTTGGAGACCACGCTCTATGAACATTTTGAGGGATTCTGATAACTCAAAATAAGACAATGGGAATATGTCACTGTAGGATACATGGCGAATATATAAAATTTTCGTATTCCAAATTATTGTTATTGTCTATTTTATAACTATTTCCTGTCGCAACAAATGGGATCGAATATTTACCTCCAACAAATAGCTTGATTGTATATTTAAAAGCTAAGAATATCAAATAAAATTCACGTTTCTATTTCGATTATTTGTAGTGATAATGTAAGCTTTGCGATATAGCCTCACGTATATATAAAATTACAACTCTAAGAATAATTAAACAGACGACAATTATATTTAGATAAGTATATAACTATTTTATAAAAATATTGCTGTAAGCCTTAAATTCTTATCCCCAGTATAATACGTACTATGAAAGTAGCACTCCTGACATAAACTTATTAAAATTAAACATAAATATGAAGAACACATATTCTTACTTCAACAGCTGCATGCAAAGATTTGTAACGGTATACAAAAGTTTGAAAAATTTATATCCGAAAAAAGCAGGGCTTGCTTTATGCATTTAATAAAAGTTAGAAATGAATGGACAGTAAATAGAGGCCGAGGAAAAATTGAATTAATTTAAGCTCTTAATGTTTGAAAACGTTAAAAATAACCGTAGAAATTTATCGGAATCTAAATAAACTTCCGATGCAATATTTTATAAGATATAATCCACCAAAAAAACACGAATAATATGTCGATATAAAGAGCAGAACTCTTAATGTGGCCTAGAAATGAAATTACATGGTTGAACCTTTTGATTAATCCTATGTCAGCTGTAAGACGAATCATGATTAATCTATTTATGGAAACAAGATTCCTCCCCCAACCCGCCAACTTACGAAAACATTCAATATCTTTTCCTTTCCGTCAGGGTTATTAAAGAGCTTAGAAATCACGATACTGCCATGTTTTCCGTATTTGCCTAGCCTACTTTTATGATTTGGAGTAATGGAATACATTCAGTCACCCAATCCTACATAAAGACGCTCTTCAGTTTGACTTGAATTAAATTTATTACTACAACCTCTGTTAAAACTATTACTTATATTTAAGTTCAATTGAAGCTCAATTTTTTATTAGAATGAAGTAAGTAAAATAAACGAATTTTTTTCTCAGATTACACCTTAGAGACAATTGAATTAAACTTTAGTCTTCATTCCCTAAAAATTAAAACATTTCAAGGATACCAATCCAGACACAGCAATGTACTTAATAACACAAAAGCATCCTAAAATGAGGCAGCAGTTCTATTAAAAAACATGAAATTCAAAAAATCACAGAGAAAATTCAATATAATTTATTTTTTATATTAGTGCACGTAAACATAACATATGTGTATATAAATATAATTTCAATAATAAAGATGTCAATTCATAGTAATAAAGATGATAATCGGCTTTTGGCTTTCAACAAATAACTGAATATATATATATATATATATATATATATATATATATATATATTCACCTAAAAATATATTAAATATCCACGCATTTTTTTAAGACTAAAATTTCATAAAAACACTATATAATTCCGTATAATTACTAATGGGTACCATACATATATCGCGAAGTCTAGGAAGATTTTACAATCTTTTTTGCATAATATCATTGATAACACACAGCAATAATTAAAAATAGCCTAGAGATTGCCAGAGTCACTAAGGATATGTTAATTTTTTTCCATGCATGGCTTTAACTTTGAGGACCTTTTTAATTCTGTCAATCTTGATTATATGATTAGGGTTCTACAGTTAATTTATAATAAATATGAATTATATAATTCAATAAAAAAAGAAAAATTTTATATTCTTCTTAACCTTGTATTACAAGAAAATTTCATTGCATTTGATTAGAATTTTTATAAACAGATCAGAGGGTTACCTCAGGGTGGTCCCACTAGTAATTATTTAGCTAACCTATATTTACATTTTTTTAATTGATCATATTGTTAATGAATCTTACTTGCTTTGTGGTTATGTAGGTGATTTAATAGTTTTTACAAGCCAAATATTACGTCCTACCCAGACTATCTCAACCTCCTTAAAACTTACTTTAACACTAATATAGATGAATTCCTGGATTTATTCTTGCATCTTATTAACAATTATGTAGTCAGTAACATTTTTGTGATAAAAGTGATTCTTTTAAATTCCATGTAATTAAAACTCCTGTATAGAATAGTAATATGCATTTATCAATTTGCAAAAATATTTTTTTTTTAATTTTTTTATTTAGAAATGATAACTTAACTACCCAAAAAATAGATAAATTCTATAATATCAAAAAAAAAAATTTCAATGCTGTTTAGATCATGACTACCTTTTTAACTTCGTAAGAACTTATATACATCACAAATACATTAATCGTCTTGCTACACTGCTGGCCACCATAAATACAACACCAAGAAAGACAAGAGATAGCGCAACAATATTTATTTTGTAGATAACATGTAGACCTAGTATCAAATGATTAAATTTATAGACTTATGTGAAGTGTGGTTAATGCCAGAATCAGAAGCTAGAGTAGCCGCCATTCTTGGAGATCACCGCTGCCACACGCCTCGACATTGATTCAAAGAGACTTTCGATGTGTTCTAGAGTTACAACACACCAAGCAGTCTCCACATGTTGCCAAAGTTAATCTGGTGTGGCAGCAGGGGGTGTAATCTGGGTCAATCGTTGAGCAACCATGGACTATATGTTTTCTATCAGCGAAAGATCCGGAGAGCGAGCCGCCCAGGGACGCAATTCAATCTTCTGATTGACTAAGAACATTTGGACAATGCGTGCCACGTGTGGTCACGCATTAACCTGTTGAAATATGGCTGTGGCCAAGCCCTGAAGGTAAAGAAGGACAACTATCCCCCACTCCTCGGAGATGTAGCGCTGGTTTTTTAAAGTACCGGCAATGCGTACTAGAGGAGTGCGAGAGTGATATCCAATACCGCCCCATACAATAATACCCGGTTCAGGACCTGTGTGGTGGTGTATAACGCAGCTGTTCAGTATCCTCTGTCCACGGTGTCTCCAGACTCGAATCCTACCATCGTGGTGTTGCAGACAGATGCGTGACACGTCAGTAAAGACAACTTCATTTTATTCTGCCGCCCATATCCTTCTTCCATCGCACCATTGGTGGTGGAGACGTCTGTGGTTCTGCGTCAAGGGTACACCAAGCAATGGACGTCTTGCGGACAGACCACTTTGCTGTAAACGGCGTCGAATGGTACGCGCAGACACTGAATGATGCGTTACAGACTCAATGTGTTGTGCTATGGTTCGTGATGTGACTGATCGATCCGTCACTTCCATGCGCACAATTTGCCTGTCCTCACGTGAAGTGGTGCACTGAGGTGGATGTGATCGACCACGTCGGTCCGTCGTACCCTCCTGCATTCAACGGTCACATATCCGCATTGCTGTTGTTTGCTGTTGTCCATCAAGACTACCTATTTCCCTAAAAGATAATCCGCAATCTTAGTAGGCCACTATCCTTCCTCTGTCGAACTCGGATACTTGATCAAAAGCTGATCGTTGTTTTCTACGAGACATAACTGATCGTTTTTTTAAAAATACAAGAAAAACACAATTGCTGAACTTGAAATCGTCGAAATCTCCAAACCTAAAATAGCGCTCTGAGGTGGCGCCACAGGCATGCTTGATGTGTGTCTGCGCTGAAATTCTAATCATTTGCATATCTCACCTCCGCTAATGCATGTTGTAAATTTCATGTTATTTGCGTCCTTCCTTCAGGGTGTTGCTTTGACGGTGGCCAGCAGTGTACTTCTGATTCCAAATCCAACACACAACAATAGGATTTCAAAGTCAGCATGTTAGTAGTCTTGCTGTGAAGATTATAATATAACGCTTTTCTCACACTTTACATGTGTGGAAAACACACACACATATTGAACATCTTACACATTTACAAATTTCTACATTTTTGACAACCAACCAATTCATAGCCTATCAAGTTTGATTGTCAATTCTCTTAGTATCTAGCTTTGCTGGCTTGTTTAAAGGATGCGTTTATGTACAATCTGGATTTTTAACTCAGTTAATAGTAGCTTTCCATTAATTTCAAGATTTTAAAAAAGCTCTGTAAGTAGAAGTTTTGTAAAATTATTTTTTGAAAAATCCTTTTCTTATGTAATTCCATAGTAATTTTTTTAGGAATTTTCTGCTTTAAAAAAAAAGATTTTAGGAGAATTTGTTGCAGAATAGTAGTCGGTAATTTTTCATACTTTCTTTGAGTTTTTATATATTTTGAGTTGTTATTTATTTTATTTGGTTTTTCCTACCCAGTTTCAAAGGGAGAAGGGTGGTGCCTTCAAACTACTTATTCGGTTCGAAGTCCGGAATTGCTTTTTGACTAGCTAGGTTCTTTTTTGTAGTTCCTTTTATCGTTCCTTCGTTTTGATTTTATATATATTTACGTTATTTCTTATTATGTTCATTATCTACCATTTTTAGTTTTTGATATATTATATAAATTTCTTTCATACATATATTTCTTAAACGTGTTCATATATTATTGAGTTAACAGTGTTTTTCTTCCTTATATTTTCCCTGTGATTCAAAACATTTTTTAAATCGTGAATCTAGTTTCATTTAATGGAAAGTTACAAGTGCAGAATTATAGAACTGAATCCATCACAGGGAAAAACACGTTTTTAGACCGGATTTTTTTTAAACAGATTTTATTCCTTTTTAAATATATAATTTTTTTCTAAAAAATTAATAAAATATTATAAAATCATGCTGTTACTTTGATATTTTTAATCATAAAGCACAAATTGAATACAAAATAAAATCTATTTTGAAAATCCCAGGCGTACTAGTAATCAAGTCAAAATCTCTTGAAAACAATTTAGTTTTTTCAGCAACAACACAGAATCGAGATCACTGAATAATATTCCGATCTAAGTGACTTTCAGTTTTAAAGATGAATAACTCTATAACAACATTTTTTTTCAATAAAATTATTTTTTGCACAAAATAGTTGATTTTTATTTTCTGTAATCCTACAACCTTGGGTCAAATGAATATTTAAATTAGAAGAAAGAGTGATAGATCCAAACTCACAATTTTTTTTCCTTCCTCAGTGGGGCGACAGCTCAGGGGGCATTGGCCTTCTCAAGATACCTTTTCCAGGCCAGCCTTCTTCTTGCTAGTGTTCTCCAATTATGAGTTTTCAAAACTAGGGGATCTTCTTCTAGGACAAAAATCCATCAAAGATTTGGCCTGCCCCTTCGTGTGCCAATTGGTAGAGCATTTAAGACTTTTTTAGAGGTGCAGTCTTCGTTCTTTCTGATAACGTGGCCTGCCCTTTGAATTCGTTGTATTTTGATGCAGTTAACAATGTCAAATTCTTTATATGATTGACTGAGCTCTAGATTTGATCTCCTTCGTCACGTTTCATTTCCCTGAATTCTCTGATCCTAAAAGAAAATCCAAATCCCCTGACTCAGAGTTTCATTCAATCAAAACTAGGAATGTCTTTCGGTATTGTAATTAAAATTATTCATAAAGATTAAATATTAAAAAGATCTTTAAACATAAAATTCATCACCTTTTCTAAAACATATTTCTGAAAGAAAGGCTAATTGTAGAAAATTACATTAAAAAAAACCCAGCCTAAATGCTGACAAATGGAATTTGGCGTAACACTCAAAAAGGCATGGGTATATTTAAGTGATTGTGATAAATTCCAATTTTATGTTGCTCAACTGAAAGAACTGACGGTATGAAATGTCTTCCGCAGTTTACAGAAAAGTTCCCAGAGTGATTCATAATAGCAGTCAGATTTTCTAACAATACCAAATTAAAAATCGAAACCATCTCATGTAAAATAAAAATTAATTAATTTACTATTAGCAGAATATTCTAGAACTAATTTTTTTTAAAAAGAAATTCCAAACTTATATGGAAAGGATATTAATACATTTGAGGTTCATTTGGAAAAAAAGCCTCTAGTTTCATGTCTAAGTCAACTGCCGCTATTTTAGCAAAAAAAGAATCTAAAACAGGAAAAAAAATATTTGATGAAATACTGATGGGAGCTGGACGGTCCCCTTTTTTCTGGTAATTCTATATGTGTGACGAATCTGTACGGAACCTTTCCACTAATCTTCTTAGGCGTCTCTTTGGAGAATATAAATTCGCGTTTATTTTCAATCAACTCCAAAAAGATGAACGGGATATTCAAATTAGATAAGGTGCTTAAATCGAACTTTGTGAGATAGCAATGCAGATGATGGAAGGCTATTGAGCCAGCAACTTTAACCGCAATATTAGAGGATCCCAAGATATTTGAATAGTGTAGAAGAATTGCTGTGATTATAAGGAAGTACCAGAAAGCTGGTATAGCCAACGGTAAATATAATTTACTTACGCTTAAAAGAAGCGTTAGTTTAGTCGAATTAGTTAAAGTTAATGAGAGTTAAGAATTCGAGTATGTGTATTTCTCGGACCTCCTATTTCGGCAGACCTTACTTGATATTGAGCGTAATTATTAATTGGTTGCATCATTCGTAATTTAATTTATTATAAATGTAAATCCCTTTATTGGACGTAACATAAAAGTATCATATGTTATCAGAGATTTTTTTGAGAAAATTATAATAATAAATAAGTATTATTATTATTCAAAATGGCTCTTAGTTGTTCTTTGCCTCAAATTAATCTTGATGTTCAAGGTGAGACCCAGGGGGTTTCCACATATGAGCCCCCCTTGACCGGATGTTGTCACATTCCTTCTGAAAGGGATTGTCAAGATCTTGGGTCCTTTGTTGGGGTCGAAAACCTCGTAAATCTTGTGGAATGTAACTTTTTACGATTGGAATATCCAATTGGAGACTCAGCTTGGAGGACAGAAGTATGTTCTGCCCAAGAATTCGCAGGTAATTCGGCTCACTATTATTCAGACGCGCGCCCATTTCGGCAGACTTTTTCCCTTCCATCTTCTACCCCATAACGTCATGTAAAGGAAAGTCTACTGTTCCCCCATGGAAACAAACCGTCCACCCGAAAGTCAGGATCCTCTCATTCGTTCTCAAAGCTAAGTTTTCTCTTATCGTATTCTTTTTTATAAATGTAAAATTTTAAATGTGTATTAATAAATTTAATTATAACTTAAATTAACGTTCAGCCAATCTTTGAGTAGTTATTCTAGTTAAAATGTAATTATTTAACATTGACCATGATGCGATTAAGCAACACTAAACTTGGGTTATTTAGAGTGAAATTATAATTTAATGGTCTCGCATCAAAACGTTTAATCAAAACGTTTAAAATCACCATACGCTTCTACAATGGACTTTTGAGCTTTTGGTTTATTAAACCCAGTCTTAGGAACACGGCATCCAAGAACACTGAACAGAGAAATGAAGTAAAATTTGCATAATATTTGTAAGTAAAAGTTTACTTTCATGAAAAATTCAAGGTAGAGCTATTGTCAAGGATTGTGGCTATCAGATAGAAGCAAATTGCCACAAAAAATACAATATTTTTTATATAAAAATTAACTATATATATCAAAATCGTTTGCACATAATGTGTGAACGAACTTCTATAGTCTTAAAATGTCGATTTCAGGGGAAGTATCTGATCTCAGCATGAAGAAATGAAACTTCTCTCATTAATCTGAATATTTTAACACCAAGAACTCTCTAAAATACTCATTATGACATAATTTCTGTTTTCCTAAATTTATACACCGATTAGATTCATTTTTTTTTCTTTTTGAATATTTTCACTGCATATACATTATAATATGTGCGACCTTTGACGTTAAATGTTTTAAAATACTTATCGAGTTATAGGTATATAGAATTAAAATATTTAATTTTACTTTTTTATATATATTTGCACAAAATCAAAAAATTCTGCTTATGAAATGTATGGGCATTAGAATATTTAGGTATCATACCACCAAAGTAAGGTTTGCCGGGTTTTGTATGTGTGTGTGTTATCGTATATATACTTTCAAATCTATTGTTATCATCTCTGACGTCAAAAATTTACACGATTTTTGAATTATATAATTGAATAATTCAAAAGAAAAATCAAAATTTTCTCAAAAGGGGCAAATTTTATGCGTTAGAAAGAAATGTTGCTGAATTTAGAATATTTAATATTTAATCAGACTACAAAGCTGAATTTTAAAAGTTGAAGAAAAGTAATTATTTTAATCCTGTGATAGCGAAATTAACAATATTTTCATTAATAATATTAATTCATTCTCAATAATACCGGTACTTTGTAACCGGTAAGTTGTATTATCATCTAGAATCTTGTTTCAAATCATGTAGAGTTTTATCAGTTTTATTTTGTACCAAAGTAAAAGGTGTGTTTCAATACGAGATTGATGGTTCAAATACTCCAGTTTAGTGTCAATAATAAGAACTAAAAATATTTAACTAAATCATAAAGATATTATTATTACATATGAACGCTAAACCTTAAAAAATGGTATTAAACTTAGTATTGCAACAGCCCATGAGGGTCAATGCCTACTGTGTCGATCTTAGTACTCTCTGAACACACTTTGAAAATTGTATGCGATGAAACTATAGATATAATGTAAGTAAAGAAATTCACATTCATACACTTATACACCTATGACGAAATCTACTGAACTATTAGACGAACAAACTTGAATTTTGGTTGGAATGCTTCTTTTGTTAAATAGAAATGCGCTAAAGGGTTTAGCGGAAATAGATTTCCAAGAGGGTTAGAAAGGGATATAAATAAATAAAAATTCCTATTATTGAACTTTTTGACAAATTTAAATCCTTTTCTTGTTAAATCAAAACGCAAGGGATATAAAGCTGCTTTTGAATTCAATCTAATGCTTAATGCAAGGACTTAGACTTCACTAACTTAATAGCAATGTATGAATCATAAACTACCAAGAAAAGTGGATGGATAACGGCTTGTATAGATATAGTGAAACAAACCATTCAAAATATCTGTAGAGATTATTGTCTTGTTCGTATGTCAAGTTAATGTATACACTATATATTTGAAACTATGTATACTTAACTATAAATATAGTATTTCATGTATGTTTTATCATATTGGACCCATTATGAAAATTTGCAATGATTCATTTGATTATGGAATCAATATTACGCTGAATTTTTATTTTAGGAATGTTTATTTTGCTTCGAGAGTTCATGTTGTAGGACTGGTCGTAGCATGCCTAGGAGCTACTCTTGAGCTACCCTCTGGTTTATCTGGGTGTTTTGCGAAGCATTTAGATCGGTGCTTCTCAAAGTTTCTATATTCACGGCCCAAAATTCAATCATAACTTTCATCCAGCCCCCTCATACAATAACAATGCATTGAATTCAATAATACTATGTGATGTCCCTCCCCTTGGAAATACATCTCTCGAAGCATCAGCGTGAGCTAGAGGTGTAGGATCAGCGAAAGAACTAGGATCAAACATTATCTTAATATGACTATTAAGATATTCAACTTAAACCTGTAACAAATTTAATTATAATAATTAATATGAGAGAATCTACGATGACTCAATACGCAACACACAATATATATACAATATATATATATATATATATATATATATATATATATATATATATATATATATATATATATATATATATATATATATATATATATATATATAATAAGATCTAATCCAATTCAGACCAATGCCAATAAGCGAACCGACTAATCTTCGATTCTAATATTAAATAATCAATCCTACCTTATTACAACTTGTAGAAGTAACCACTTTTGTCTTTATATGCAATGGGACACAACTTTACTAATAATATGAATCCACGTCACGCAGAACTCATTCAAACTTGAAGCACGAACTGTAATAATCATCAACTACCACAACGCATATCAATTGTCTAACATTCCTTTATATTGCCATCCCGCTTACTTTAAGATCCGATATTTAAAGTCCGTTTATTTGCATCTCTTATTCACATCTCATTTCTTGGATTTGGTTGGAAAAGAGTTGCCATTAATTCTGACCCAAAGAACTCAAAGGACTTGTTAAAGAAAAGACGCGTAAGACGTCGCAATCCCCTCCAAGAAACAAAACGTGATTTATTTAAGGCTCTTAATGGCCCTTAAGAAATTACGTGCCTAAATTTTATTCTTCTACTTCTAACTTTCTAAGTTTTAAATTTTTACTTTAAATATTCATTCTAACCGCTAATTTCTAATGCTCCACTTAAATTTTAATTTTCGCTATTCATCTTAAGTTTAATTTTTAATATTTTTCCTTAATTTGAATTTTCAACAGCCATCATAAATCTTACTCAATTAACAAGACCAACATTCATAGTCATGCATTTTAATCACGGTAGACTCTCACATGTACAAAATAAACAGACGTGTCCAATCTGGGTTACAGGGCCGGGGAAAAACCATATATGACTTAAATGGTAGAAAAAAAGAGGCCCACACGTCTCTTAACTAACTTAATTCTACTTCAATGTTTACTTAAATTCTAACAGTTTTTCTTCTTTACAGCTTCTAATTTGCTCTGTTCTTTGTATAAAGAAAGATAAACCATTAATTAATTTCCTGTAGACTTCAGAGTCTGTCCCCCTGAAAGAAAAATCTCTTAAGTCAATTAAAAAAAAGTTTTACACATTATGATTACATTTCACAATTTTTATACAGTACATATCACTTTTAAATTGCAACTAATTTCTATACATATATTTCATCTGGCTCTTTCAAAAACTTCCCCTCAACTGGTTAAATGTTATGGTCGTATGCTATCTACGCCGCGTTTCCCAAAACTAAATGTTCATCAATATGAAACAATATAACAACATATATAATATATACACTATACAATTACAAACATTTTCAATAAACAATTAAAACAAACAACCAAAGGATTTGTTGCATCTTAGCAAAGTCATAACAGAAGTAAACAAATGCATTTTCACAATTGTTTTCTCCATAATTATACAAAAAATTTACAAGACAAAGGTTTATTTTTTTTTCTAGAAAAACACACTCACTTTAGTGTCCACTTTTGCTTGGCTTCTTAAATTTTAAATATTGGACCGTGACTTGCTTCATTGCAATAATTCTTCCGACCACTTGTTCGAAAGAATATAAAAAGAAACGATACAACCTGGTTCTTATGACTTGTAGTTGGCGTTACCTACCAAGACATCCAGGGACAAATACTTTTTCGTACACGCTCCTCTCTTTTCTTGGTCTTGCCGTTGTTGATTCCCTCCTCGTCTAGCGTTCTTGTTGCTTGTCTTGTTCGTTCTTCGATGTAGGGGCTATCGTTCCTTCCTCTGCCTTTTCTGGATTAAACTGGTCCTCCTTGTTGTGTCTTCCTCTCTATGCTTTGGTCGGGACTCCACTTCCTTTTTCCCTTTCTTGGTCTCAGGTTGTAGCCGCTTATGGTGGGCGCTACTGTCTCTTCCCTTCGGCTTTTCTTTCTAAATTTTGTCAGACTATGATTAGTTCTGTAATTAGACGACAAAGCCCTTTTATTCACTCTATGCTCTGATCCCTTCTGAACCTTCCTTTCTGGTCCTCCCGACCTAGATTCATGTGATCTTTTATACCTTAATCGTTCATTTTTACTTTTTTTAATCATTTTATCTTTCTCATACTAAGAACTAGGTATTGATCTGATAAGTGGTCCGCGCTTATTGGTCTTATTTGTGTGTTTCTCTCCTTGATTATTTCTAAAACTTAACCCTTTTTCCTCCAACTCACGCTTTACTTCTGACCCTTTCTTTTTACCATCTCGCGAGTCATTTGATCTCCGTTGTACTCTGTCAAAACCCCTTGATTCATCGCGCAAACTACCGTTATCCGATTTACCAGTTCCTATCTCCGTCACGTCACATTTCCTATGACGATATATTCGAACCTGATCTACATTAATCGTTAACCTTTTTCCCGTTTTCCATATCACTACGTTGTTATTCTTTACATCTAATACTTTTTACGGACCTTAAAATTTTGGTTTAAACTTAGCTACCACTTTTCTTGTTGCCGAACTTAAAGGATGTGTTGCTACCAAAACCCAATCATTCACCTTAATTTGCACATCACGCCTGCGTATATTATAATATTTCTCCCATTTTCATGCTTAGTTTTTGTGTTTCGTCTAGCTTCCTCAAACAATCTCTCAATATCTCCTACTGCAAATTCCGTTCCGTTAGATACCATCACTAATTTCTGAAAAGGCGTAATCAACTTTCTACCTAAAAATAATTCCGCAGGGGTTTTCCCCGTTGTTTCGTTTACAGCCGTACGAATAGCATAAGCAAACTCACGTAAGAATTGGTCCCATGTGTCATGTTGCTCATTGACATAATTTGCAATCATTTGCACCAGATCGCGATTTACGCGTTCTGTTCTGTTTGCTTGAGGTCTATATACAACAGTCTTCACACACCTTATGCCTAATCTTTCACTTAATTTTTCAAAAATATCGGAAATAAATTGAAGACCGTTATCACGAATTAATTTTATTGGAGCTCCAAAACGCGATATATATTTATCAAAAAAATTATCTGCTGTAATTCGAGCAGAGGCTTTTTTAAGGGGTATGATTTCAGCCCACTTGCTGAAATGATCCGTAATTACTAATACATATCGGTTACGTCTTACTCTCGACATAGGATACGGACCTAACAAATCTATCGTAACTATTTCATTTGAATAATTTGATACAATTGGTATTAACCGACCAGCTGGTAACGCGTTTTTATAATTATTAACTTGGCACATATGGCATGTAGAGACATATTGATCAATAAATTTTCTCATATACGGGAAATAACAAACATCCCTTATTTTATGATAAGTTTTAAAATGTCCAAAATGACCTGCTAATGGCTTGTCGTGAAATTCATTCATTATTTCATTCCTTAAAGATTTCGGGGGGAATGTATCCTCGCATTTATCCTAATGACGTTGCATATTTCGATTAAAACAACAAGCCTAAAATCCCGGGACCAATTCTCACATATTGTCATATTAACCGAGCTATCTTCTGGGTTTTCCAGATATCTATAGATATGACCTAACTCTAGGTCTGTTCTTTGTTCTTCTATTAACTGATCTCGTGACGAAAGTACCAAATCTCTGATTATTGCATAAATAACTTTCTCTCCTATTATACTTTCAATTGGGGTTCTCGACAAAACGTCAGCTATTGTATTCTGAGTTCCAGGCCTATGCTCCTATTCTATATTAAATTCTGCTAATTTTAATGCCCATCTGATCATTCTATTTGACAAAGTTTTACCATTCGTTAAATACGTTAACGCAACGTGATCCGTAATAACCTTAATCGGCAAAGAACCTAAATACGTTCTGAATTTATTCAAAGCCCAAACTACTGTTAAACATTCCCTCTGTGTGTGTGTGTTACCGTATAATTCCTCTCCGCAGCACTAGGCGTACGAGAAGCAAATACTACTGGTCTCTGCTCTTGGTTTAGAACTGCTCCTACCCCTATTGAGCTTGCATCCGTAAATAACTCAAACGTTTTTTTGAAATCTGGGAATTTTAAAACTGGCGCTTTTGTTACAGCCGCCTTGACCGCATCGAATGCTTTCTGCGCCTGAATCGACCAAATAAATTTCTTTAATTTTCGTTTAAGATTATAAAGAGGTTCACAAATATCGGAATAATTTTTAATGAATTTTGCGTACCATTGGGACATTCCTAAAAATTCCGACACCTCTTTGGAGTTTCGCGGAGGTTTCATTTCAACTATAGCTTGAACTTTTGTTTCATCAGTTTTAATTCCCTCCTTATTAATAATTAAACCCATATATATATTTCAACTCTTCACAACCAAATTTACACTTGTCCTTATTCAAGGTTAACACCGCCTCATGTAATAATCAAAAAACTTCTTTCAAATGCTTAATATGTTGAGTGAATGATGGAGATGATATAATCACATCGTCCATATAAACATTCACAAACTTGCCTATGACAGGTTTGAGAATTATATCTATTGCTTTCTGAAAATTGGGAGCCGCCCAATTTTCATAATCCGAATATTTACTACCAATCCAGAGCGCTTCCCCGGAGAAAACCTTTCAAATAAGCACACGATATCTCACTTGGTATGCCAAGTAATTTGATTTTATTGCCAATATCCTCTAAAAATTCGGTGACGTTCTCTGACCCAGAAAAGTACACATCTGGTCAAACATTAAGCCCTCTCACGTTTCTCATCTCGGGGGCATATAGATTAAACCTAGTTGGGTGCCATTGTGATGTACCATCCTTGGAAATACATCTCTCGAAGCATCAGCATGAGCTAGAGGTGTAGGATCAGCGAAAGAACTAGGATCAAACATTATCTTAATATGACTTTATTAAGATATTCAACTTAAACCTTTAACAAATTTAATTATAATAATTAATATGAGAGAATCTACGATGACACAATACGCAACACGCAATATATATATATATATATATATATATATATATATATATATATATATATATATATATATATATATATATATATATATATATATATATATAATAAGATCTAATCCAATTCAGACCAGTGTCAATAAGCGAACCGCCTAATCTTTGATTCTAATATTAAATAATCAATCCTACCTTATTACAACTTGTAGAAGTAACCACTTTTGTCTTTATATGCAATGGGACACAACTTTACTAATAATATGAATCCACGTCACGTAGAACTCATTCAAACTTGAAGCACGAACTGTAATAATCATCAACTACCACAACGCACATCAATTGTCTAACATTCCTTTACATTGCCATCCCGCTTACTCTAAGATCCGATATTCAAAGTCCGTTTATTTGCATCTCTTATTCACATCTCATTTCTTGGATTTGGTTGGAAAAGAGTTGCCATTAATTCTGACCCAAAGAACCCAAAGGACTTGTTAAAGAAATGACGCGTAAGACTTTGACAACTATACTTTGATACTAAAACTAGGATACGATTTTAACCTCTGAAGTACCTTCGGTGTATATAAGCGACTATTTCCCCGGACGTATATATACTTCTTTCCAAAGAACGATCTTGTTGTCTACTGATATTCATATAATTATTCCGAAGGCTTTAGAATGCAATAAAAGATCCTTGACATTTTTTACTAAGGATTTACTTATTTCAGATTATATTTGATTTCTTATTCATCCCCCCCCTCCCGATACATCATGTTCGCGTATCTACGTGGAAATCTATTCGCATTGGGAAGCGAATCGCTTAAATTTAATCAGCAGTTAAGGGGTTTATTATAAACTGTACAAATTATCAAGATAAGTGTTAATTTTTGTATGTAATTTTATGTGACAATCCCATGGATTAACTGGTAATTATTAAACTTGTTCGTGATTTAGTATTGTTAAATTACTTATAAAATACATTGTGTATCACTGATATATTTATAAGTGTAATATATCAGTGTAAATGGGTATTTTAGTCTTTATTATGTCAGTAGGTATTTTGTTTGCTTACGTTCAGTTAATTAATAATTTACTGAACTCTTTATTCTTTCGTTTTCGATTTTTCAATATGCTAGCGTCCCCCTCATACAGTTGCCATGACCCCTAGAGGGGTGCGCTCCACAGTTTGAGAAACGCTGATTTAGATAGAATAGCAAAATGTTGAGTTATACAACTTTTAAGCATATTTTGTAGTAAATATTATATTATTCTTGTGCAAACCAGATGCTTCTCAACCAATATTTTTTTAATCATATCAGGATTACTTGCTTCTGTTATAGAAATACTTTAGTTATACATTTACGAAAGAAAATTTAATATATTTTGAATAAAGTTTTTTTTTTTTTTTTTTTTTTGTTGTTGTAAATTTTTTCTGTATACATAAGTGAATTTCATTTCGTAACTAAAGTAATTATTCCTCTAAATTTTTAACTTCTCTCTTTTTTTTCCACTGGTTCAACAAAAACAATATGTAAAATAAATTCTTTATGTATACAAGTTACTAAAAATTGTTTCATCAGAATAATGGGAGATCGGAAAATTTTTACTTAGACAATAATTAACTGTAAAAAAACTGAAGTAAAAAGGTAGGATTGTTAAAAATTTTCACAAGTTATAGCCATAATAAAACCGTTTTTGCAATTTCTGTTAGTTTGCATCAATAATAGATATTAAGGTTTATATGAAACAGATTTGAATCATATTGGAGATTTATTGGTATCATTAAAGAACTTACAATTGAGCTAATAAAAATGTTAGGTGATGTACATAAAAATGCCGCTAAGCTTTTCTTATATTGCTTATATGGATGTTGTTGCTCGTTGGTGAAACAAATATTAATCATTGCAGCCCACTCTTGTTGTACTGTTGGGAGGAAATAAGTTTACAAAATCATCTGTTATCGTTCTTGTTCTTTATCTATGACTACAAATCATGAAAAATATTACTAATACCGGATTGTGTGTGGCATAAATAAATCCATCAGATAAGTTCTAGTTAACCTTTATTAATTCCGTCATTGACTTTCTAAGTCAATTTCAATCAACTCCAAACACACACTTGATACAATTCTGTTGTTGATGAGTGATATTTATTTTGCGCTGAGAAAATTAGTCGAAAATAAAGGAATATTTTTAAGTAGTAATATTACAGCTATCTTTAAATTTAAGTAAAATCTGAAGTATAATGAAAAGATAAAGATAACAAGCACATTTTTGGAGAAAATAATAACATTTCGCTGTGTTCCATAAAAAAAGGTAATTCTTTTAAATAGAACTCTTGAAGAAAAATGAATTACAATTTTTTTTATTGCCAAAAAGAATCAAGTACGGAAAAAAATTATAATTTATTTAAATAATTGAAATTAATTTAAATTTTAGTTTTCTACCTCTTAATTATTTAAGAAAGTATTTTTTAGTTCAACAAAACTAGCGGTATGAAAATTTAAAATAACGATTGTTACACATGAAATGGTTTATAATAATCAAAGCTTCATCATAAAATCTTGTAATTATTTATAATATTCTTACTATTCTTTATCAGCAAAAAATTCATTCGAACTACTTTCTAAAGTTTGATTTATTTCTTAAAAGCGATACTATTTTGTTTACTAATTCTCTAAGTTTCTAGTTATTTCTATCAGTTGAACTTAACGTACTCGGAAGCACATTTCACTCATTTTTGATTATAAAGTAATTTAAATCTTTTATGGGGAATCATATACATAATACTTTAAAAGATTAAATAAAAACATTATAAATAAATATACGAAAGCGATAGGCAAAATAAATCTAGCATGAAAAAAATTAAAACGATATGAAAGTAAAATAACTGAACTATAGCTAAAAACAATGAAGAATTTGTATGAAATGAATAAAAATATGATCGTGAAGTTAATAATATTATACAAAACAAGATGTTTGTAAAGAAAATAAATTAAAGAAAAATTCAAGTAATACATAATAAAAAAAATAAGAAAATAATCGAATTAAAGGAAGTAGAAAAAAAGGAACATGTAAGAAATGAAAAGTACGTATTTTAATAAAATAAGCAGATAACAGAACCAATTTTAAATCTGCTTAGTTTGAGTGGAAGCTTGTTTAAAGTAAATATTAATTTTGAATTTCCTCTCCTTAAAAATATAATTTATCTTGAGATAACATGAGAACAGTAACACGTTAAAAGTTGTATACTTACTGTTTTATGAGTCCATGTTATTACCAAAATGGCAAACTTTCCCTGATTTTGTCTTCATACTTAAAAATCGAATTTCCAAAAAATAAATGGAAAATAAACATAAAATATTCCCTTATACGAAAAATATATTCAGGAAAATATCGAATTCACGTTTTTTTTCCCTTTTTGAATAATTAGTAACTATACACCGATAATGCGTGTTGTATACTGAGGATACCCTGTAACTGAAGACGGTTATCCATGATTATGTGCAGCAAGACGTGTTTTTTCATGCAATTAAGTATAGAAAAATGAGAAACATAGATATTTATTCTAATTAAATGGTGTTGATGTTATTATTTGACTCGATGTTAAATAGCGATAAGAATAGCAATTGAAAAAAAATCGTTTTGAAGAAATTACAATAGTAATTAAAATAATTAATTAATACGTAGTGTTAATTATAATAATACATAATAAATTTGACGTTTTTATTTATTTATTTGTTAATTTTTTTATTACCTTTCGAATCTAAAAGAATGTAAGGGCTATTGTTTTTGAACCTCTTGTTTTTGAAATTTAGAAAAGTGACGATGATGTAAAATGTAATTATCATTTGAAATAACTGGTAACACCGAATTTCTAAATTATTCCTTCGGGGAAAAAATAAAAAAGATTTATCCGTTTATGTTACAAATACAAGTAAAAAAATGTCCACCTAAATATTCTCAAATCAATTGATCTTTTCTGTTATAACAGACATATTAAGCAGATTAAACTGCCTTGGAAGCAATCTCGTCCACAGAAGTATGTCCAGACTATTGTTTGTCCAGTCGCACTGGCACCAAAGTACAAATTCTAAATAAATGATAAAGAGCCCCAGCTGCACGTGCACCAAAACTAAGTCTAGTATTGTCCTGAAAGAGTGAAACTCGTTTCGAAAGGGGGACGTCACAAGCCAATTGCCGCTTTTTTTAGCAAAGAAAGAATCAGAAACAGGAATAAGTATATCCCAATTGGTGAAGTACTTGTAAAATCCTCTGATGCTTCCCCAATGTACTTTTGTGTTTTAAAACAAGCCGTAGTAAAACGGCATCCATGAACACTGAATGAAATTTGGAAATTGTTCAAGAAGAATGTTGTAAAATTGATATGACAGTACTAAGAAGAAGTTTACTTTCATTGAAAATTTTATCTAGAGTTAATATCAAGAATCCGGGCTATCAGATAGTAGCAAATAGTGACAAAAAATACAGCCTTCATGAATAACAGTTATCTATCAAATTATTTTCCATAAAGGTCAAACGACCGAGAAAACATCAGGATAAAGGCCTTGTAAAAAATGTTTGCTGAAGAAAAAAATAAAAGGAATACAAATAAGTTTCCGTCCTTTTTTATCAAAAATTCGGCATTCATAGTGAAAGAACGATACATTGAATTTTATTTAAAGCATTTTCCATTGCTAGCACCTACTTTTCCACATCTTTCTGGCGGAATAAGGATAGAGTGCTTCGAAAGAATGCTTCACGTTTTGAGGCTATCCTCAGATCCACCTAATGTTTGGTCAATTCCTATCTTATATGATGGGAAGTTCTTCTTAGACTGGCCATATGCCATCAATCGGAACAAGTTATAATCCGAAGGGGCACTGTCTGTTGAATACGGCGGGTGGCGTAGGACTTCTATTCCTTATTGAGTGTTTACGAGTAGGTTTTGAACCACGTCGCAACACGTGATAGAGCATTATTATTCAGAAGAACAATCTTTTCGTGACTGGTGTGGTAGTGGGATGTTTTTACACGAGTGGTTAGTTCAGTCTTATCAATTGGGATCAGCAGAGAACCTCAGTAATGGTTTCATTTGATTTGAGCAATTTATAATGCCAGACACTAAGCTAACCCCACCAAATAACAGCTTGAGTTTTTTTCATAAATATTGCGTTGTTGAAGCATAACCTCAAGTCCCCATGATTTCCTTTTCCTTAGATTATCATCGTGGGTTAACTTTTTCATCACTTAGGGCTATACCATACCAAAATCTGTAGTAGTTTAAAATAGCAACCTTCGGATTCATAGCCTAGTAACATTCCACTAGACCAGAGTATCAAACAATCCAACACGAGGCCCGAGGGCCGCATGTGGGCTCCACCAGTACGTAGTGGCTCACCAAATATTTTTTTAAAAAATTTATATACCACATTTAAAATTTTTTTTTCATTTTTAAATTTATTTGAGGGAAAATGTATATATATATATATATATATATATATATATATACTAGCCGTTACCCACCCGCTTCACTGGGTATTTCACGATGTTGCATATATGTATACTGTTTACATATGTATTAATTATTGATATCTATCATTAAGAATTCGATTGTATTGAAAAATATATTTATAGCTGTTACACTCTCACCCCTTGATATAAAAAGTACATAAATTATAATATCTAATTTCTATTTATGTCTAAAATCGAAGTAGAAAGATTTTTTCGCTTACTTAACCTAATAATCAAGTGGATTTCCACCAAAGCAACTTTCAGTGGATCTCTACTCCATAAAATAAACATGCGTGCTGAATTTCAAGTCTAAATCTAACAGAGCAAAAACGGAATTTTTATCATCAATACCTCTTTGACAGCATTCTTAGCGGATTCCAATTCAACAAAAGAGACATGCAAACCAAATTTTATTATTATAGTCTTAGCAGTTCAAAAACGGGAATTTTGTCTATCAATACGCCCCATTAACTTTCCCCGCTTCCCCCTGGAGTTGATTTCCGTAAAATCTATTCTTAGTGGAACTCTATTCAACTAAAGAAAAGTGCTCAACAAATTTCAAGTAAGTGAGTTAAATTCAAAAACAGAAATTTTTCTATAACATGCCTTAATCACTCGCAAACTCACTCTTTTGGGAGTCCGTTTTCGCAAAAATCTTTGTAAAAGGAACTTTATTTCATGAACGGAACATACCTTCTAATTTTCAAGCAGGTGGTTCTATTAGTTGAAACGCGGAAATATTTACCTATTACGCGCCTTAATCACCCTCAGTGACCCTTGGGGATCAATTTTCCCCAAAACTATTTTGTAGCGGATCTCTACACCATGAAAGGAATTACCTTACAAACTTTTAAGACTGTACGTCTAATAGTTTAAAAAAATGGAAATAATTATCTATAACGCCCCTTAAGTCCCCGCAACGCCACTTAGGAAACGATTTTCCTAAAACCCATCTTATAGCGGATCTCTACTCAATGAATGGAATCAGCTTACGAAATTTCGAGATTTTACGTCTAATAGTTTAAAAAAGGAGTTAATTGCCTATAACGCCCCTTAATTCTCCACAACGCCACTTGGGGTCGATTTTCACAAAACCCATTATGCAGCGGATTTGTACTCTATGAAAGGAATCCGCTTACCAAATTTCAAGACTGTACGTCTAATAGTTTAAAAATGGAAATAATTATGTATAACGCCCCTTAAGCGCCCTCAACGCCCCTTGGAGGTCGATTTTTGTAAAAAACATTATGTAGGGAATCTCTACTTTATGAAAGAAATCTGTGTACCAAGTTTCACGACTTTACATCTAATAGTTTAGTAAAGGTGGGAGGGAATGTGATGTCTATTTATTCGCGAGAGAAAAGGTTTCGAATGATTTAATGAGCAGAAATCCAGGGAGTGGAGTCAAAACAGATGGGCGAAATAGACTGCAGACGGTTAGCACTTTTCGTCAAGAGAGAAACTCGTCGAATGTTTTCGTGACCGAAACCAAACCAAATTGTGTTCTGTGTAAGGTTAATAATTTTCATCCCCTTTCTAAGTGTTATCAGTTTAAGAAACTGTCAGTTGAGGATAGAGTAGAGGTAGTTAAACGGAATAATCTTTGTTTTCGTTGTTTTTTACCTCATAGATTGAAGGAATGCCGTTCAGAGAAAAATTGTTTTTGCCTTAGACCTCATAATAGCTTGATTCATTTTTCACGTGACAAAACGAGGAATCCCACTCCTACTAGTAATTTAAATTTGGATGCTCCTACTTTGTTCCAGGGCAGATTGATGGATCAGTTGAAGCAAATTCACAATCGCAGTTTGTGGCGACTGGGTTTGAGAAAGGCAGACTAAAGAATATGTTTTTGAGTACTGTTCGCGCGCTTGTTAAAAATAAATACTCTCAATGGGTGGAGATCAGATGCTTGTTAAATGTAGGATCGCAGTCTTGTTTATGTACGAGGGCATGTGCTGAGAAGTTGCAGCTGAAAATGGAGAAAATAAATACAGTGGTTTCATGCGTTAATGGTGCTTTTATGGTTGTTAAAAATTGCGTAAAAACTCTAGTTGCAAATAAAGCCAAAACTTTTGAGAGTGAGTTGTTAGTAGTTAATAACATTTCACATCTCATTCCAAACAAGGTGATTGATGTAGATGTTAATGTTTCAGAGTTTGTGCCCTTAGCGGATGATAAATTTAATATACCAGATAGAATTGATATGTTACTTGGTGCTGAAATCTTTTACGAATTGTTAAAGCCTACAAAGTTTTATTGTGATAATTCGCATTCAGTGATACAAAATACGGTGTTTGGTTATGTTGTAAGTGGAAGTGTAGATCACACACACACACACAAGTTACAGAGAATCGCGTTCATTGCGGATTAATAGTTGATGACGATTTAAACAAAACACTGAAAAAATTATGGGAAATTGAGGGTGTTCACATAGAGCCAAAGGTTGATACAGAGGTGTCCTTGTGTGAGGATCATTTTGTGCGCACTCATAGGAGGAATTGTGAGGGTAGGTATGTAGTATCGATGGCATTAAATAAAGATCCGTCTTGTTTAGGAAACTCCAAAGATATTGCTATTAGGCGACTTAATTCATTGTGGAAACGGTTGTCTAGGGATTCTATGTATTTATCGTTGCATGCGGAATTTTTGAAGGAGTATAAGGAGTTAGGTCATTTGGAAAGTGTAGTTGATTCAAGTGAACCACCCACGCATTACTACATACCCCACCATGGTGTATTACGCCCTGAAAAACTGACTACTAAAGTCTTTAACGGTTCATCCCCCACCACATCAGGCATAAGCCTTAATACCATTTTAATGAAAGGTGAAGTGAGGGAAGATGTGTTTGAGACAATATCTCGTTTTAGAAGACACAAATTTTCTTTTACGACTGACATCCAAAAGATGTACAGGCAAATATTAATAAATCCTGATCAGCAGGATTTGCAACGCATTATATGGAAACATGGACTAGATGCAGAAATTTTAACGTACCGACTAAAGACTGTCACTTACGGGCTGTCCAACGCACCCTTCCTTGCCATAAGAACCCTGCAGCAATTGGCGAAGGATGAAAAATCGAGATTTCCTTTAGCTTCTGAAACCATGTTATATGATACCTACATGGATCATATTTTGAGCGGAGCGCCGGATTTGGAGACTGCTCAACAATTGCAATCGCAACTGAAAGATGCTCTGCAATCTTGTGGAATGAACCTTCATAAATGGTCATCTAATTCTCCTGAGTTATTAAATAGTTCGTTGTCATCAGAAGTCGAGCATTCATTTTCTACTGAGATTGACTTATCTGTGAAGACATTGGGAATTAGTTGGAAGTCATTTGAAGATTGTTTCGTGTTTAAGGTATCTGTTTCAGCTGAACATATATATACAAAACGTGAAGTTTTAAGTGTAATTCCTGAGCTATACGACCCTTTGGGTTTCTTAGGCCCAGTGATTGCGAAAGCAAAGGTGTTTCTGCAGCAATTATGGCAATGTAAACTGGATTGGGATGATGTGTTACCTAATTCAATTGCCAACGAGTGGAGAGTATTTGTGACAACATTAAAATGTATCGAGGAATTGAAAATTAACAGATTTATTATGGCTGACAATAATGTTAGAATCGTTCTCCAAGGATTTGCGGATGCATCTGAAGCGGCCTACGGAACGGTCGTTTACCTACAGTGTTTTCTTCACAACGGTGCTGCCAAAGTGAGAATTCTTGCCAGCAAATCTCGTGTTGCACCAATTCGAGTTATTTCCATACCTCGACTCGAGCTTTGTGCCTGTGTTTTATTAGCTCAACTCGTCAAGAAAATACGCTCCACCTTGAGGTTAAACATAAGTGATATTGTACTACATACGGATTCAACTATTGCATTGGCATGGTTAAATACACCTGCCAATCGTTTAAAAACCTTCGTGGCCAATCGTGTCGCCAAGGTGCAAGAATTGACTGAAGGATTCCAGTGGAATCATATGCCATCTGTTCTCAACCCAGCAGATCTTGTGTCTCGGGGATTGCGCCCTTGTGACCTTCCAAATTTAAGGTTATGGTGACATGGACAACAATTCCTTGAAAAAGGTAAGTTGTCAAGTGAAGAAACAAGTTTGTCACCAGTTAAAGAATGCGAGTATTCTAAGGAACTGAAAACTGGTTCGAGTTCTGATATAATTACATCTAGTGTTTGTGTTTCAACTAATTGTGTATCTTCTATTTTATCTACTCTGTTACGTAAAAGTAATAGTTATATGAAAATTGTTCGTATATTTAGTTATGTGTTAAGATTTAGTAATAATGTAAACAAACGTAAACTAACATTGAGTGGTCTTCTTTCTGCTACAGATATAGACCAAGCAGAAACTAAACTGATCAGAATGGTCCAAGAACAGGTTTTTTTGGCTGAGATTAAGAGCTTACAAAGTAAAGGAGTTGTCTCACCTAATAGTAAACTTAGAAATTTAAACCCCTTTATAGACAGTGATGGATTATTAGGAGTTGGATGACGGCTAAGTAATTCAGATTTACCATATGTCAAACATCCTGCAATTTTACCAAGAAATCATAATTTAACTGTTCAAATAATTGCCCATTTCCATAGAAAGAATCTACATATACTGGTGCTTCTTCTCTTCTACACTATGTAAGGGAAAAGTTCTGGCCATTAAATGGTCGTTCATTATGCAGAAAAGTAGTGAATGAGTGCCTTGTCTGTTTTAAAAGCCGACCCCTTGTTACCTCTCAGCTAATGGGTAATCTACCTCGTGATAGAGTAGTCCCAGATTCCCCGTTCAACTGTTCTGGTGTGGATTTTTGTGGCCCATTCATGATCAGGTACAAAAATCAAAGAAAAGGAATTTTGCATAAAATTTATATTTGTGTATTTGTATGTTTTGTGTCTAAAGCGATTCACATAGAAATTGTGTCAGATCTTACATCTGATGCTTTTATTGCTACATTAAAAAGATTTTTTAGTCGCAGAGGTAAATGTGATAAATTGTATTCCGATAATGGGAAAACATTTGTAGGTGCCAATAAAGAGCTCAAGAGTTTCTAAAACTTATTGACGATTCAGATGATAATTTAGCAGGTTTCTTATCTGCTGAGGGTATAGAATGGAAGTTTATACCACCTAGAGCGCCATCCTTTGGTGGTCTTTGGGAAGCTTCGGTTAAGCCAATAAAGTACCATCTTAAGAGAGTTGTCAGTGGCTCAGATTTAACCTATGAGGAATGTTTAACTGTTTGTATCCAAATAGAGGGAATTTTAAATTCCATGCCACTGTGCCCTTTATCGAGTAATTCGGATGACTTGAACGCTTTAACTCCAGCCCACTTTTTGATAGGGAGGTCTATGACTTCTGTAGTCGAGCCCAATTTAATTGAATTAAAAGAGAATGCCCTTAAAAATTGCAACGGATAACCAGACTAGTACAACTAATTTGGAATAAGTGGCACAGATGTTATCTTAGTGAATTACAACAGCGCAATAAATGGCAATTTAAAAAACAAAATGTTAAGGTGGGTGATTTGGTAGTTCTCATTGAAGACAATATGCCAACCTTTAAATAGCATTTAGGGAGAATCACTGAGATTTATAGTGGCAGTGATGCACTAATAAGGGTTGTAAAAGTAAAAATACAATTTGGAGAATATAAAAGAGCCATTTGAAGAGTTTGTCTTTTACCTATGCCAGTTTGAATTTTGTCTCTGAATATTGTGTATTAGAATTTTTATATGTACCTTAATTTGTTTCACGCAATCCTATAGTATTTTATCGTTTAATGTTTTATTGTAATTTGTGTTATTTTTGAATGTATTACATGTCAACGCGGGGGAGAATGTTCCTGCTTGTCACAAAAACCGTGCGCCAGACGGCGCTGTCTGTGTATCTCTAGTTACTATGTGTAAGTGAATAAAAATAGATAGTGTTTTACAGTCCATGTGTGAGGTGTGTTATTGAGCTATCCCGGGTGTAGTGATCAAACAGTAGCATAAACTAAGTTTTTGTTAATAAAAGGGTAAAAAAGAAGAAATAGGTGGGAAATAAAATTTTATTCTGTTTTATGCTCACTTTAAAAAGTTTGGTAAAATAAACTCAATCCAAATAAATAACTACACTCCGAAAATTTATCAAGGATTTCAGGGCTTATATTAAAGTCAGAGAGTGAAAAGAAAGGCTTTGTAACATATTGTTATAACCTGTTCATATATCTGTTTAGTGAGGGAATGTTTATTTTGGGACTATAAAGCATGAGAAGGGCTATTGGCGGCTCGGACTTGAAATTTTGAAAACGGTCAAGTGACGAAGACACCTGAGTTTGCACCCCTCTCCAGATTACCAAACCACGCAAACGGAAGGACATTGAGTCTAAACAGATTTAATGCGCATTAGCCTCCCTACTCGGCGGGCTTTCCGTAACACCTTGACTTAAGATATCTAACTACCCTAAAATTGTGATTTTTTCCAAAAAAATTAAAGAAATTTTGTTTTGTTTTTTATAGGTCAACTTATTAACTTTATATCAGTGCTTCTCAAACTTTCAATACTGGCGCCCCCCTTTTCGATCACAATTTTTTTCGCGCCCCCCCCTTATACATTAATAATGTACTGAATGCAATAATAATGCACTTTGACGCTAAAGTTACAACAGGCGATCTTAATTATAAACCATACGAATTAGTAACATAAGTATTAAATTTTGTATACTACTTTTAAGCAAAATAAATAAATAAATAAAATAATACGATAATTATTATGTTATTTTTCCTTTCTCTAATTTTTAAATTGAACATATTACAAAATGCGGTAGCTGCTTAGAAGACAAAATATAGATATCTGCTAAATATAGAAAAAGAACTCAGAGGGTCAATTTCTAATAATAAGCATTCCTTATAAAAACTTTGCTTTCCAAGACAAGCTCATGGACGCCATTAATACTTATTAAACTTGTTCTTAATTTAGTATTAATTAAAAAGTTATAAAATATTCTGTGCAGCACTGATACATTAAAAGTATACCGCCTGAAGTGCCCGCTCTTTGCTCGAGTTCATTTATAAGAAAATAAAACATTATTGATATAATAGCTGAATTGTAAGGGAAGCAAAACCAAGTGCTTGACAATGTTTACAAAAACGTAAAATGATTTTTTTAAAATCATTGCTCAAATTATAATTAGTTTTAAGCGAATTGTAATTTTAAGCCTCACAGAATTAGCATTTATAATTGATGTTAAACAGTAGCGCACACAGGAATTTTTCAAGGGGAGGTCCGGGGTCGAAAGTTCACCAATCTTGTATCAGGTTCCTTTTGATTTTGTCGATTTTCGGGAACAAAAAACAGTAAAAAGCTAATTCCTGAATAAATAATTAGCATTAACTAATAAAATTAATCATTAATAACAAATACTTAACTAAATTTTGCGTACTATAAACTTAGAATTATAATCAATCGGAAAAATCAGGCTTTGGGGGTCCAGACCCCCCTTGTGTGCGCCACTGATGTTAAATAATGATTAATAATATAAAATATCGATGAAGAATAATTGTATTATTTTTAATATTTAAAGTGAAAAGGTCAACATGTTTTAACCCGGGAGCAGGCGCGCACTCGGTACGGTCGGGGTTATTGAGTCACCCCAATCCTTTTTTTTTATAATTATTTTATTGTACACGATACAAATCATGATTCCAGTGAATGATTTAACTAAGAGAAAGTTTACTTACCTACTTTCAAGGACTTTTCAATTTTCTTTGGTAATAAATAAACAATTTTGCCAGAATTAACGATTTCGTAATCTGTGTGTCCCGCGCGACCACTTCCGGGTAAAAAGTATATTCATTATGATAATATGTATGTTACTGCTAAAAAAATGTGTGAAACGTTTTTCGTTATGCTTTATACATTGAGAATATTTATAAAAATATGTCTTGGCCACAAGTAATCCTTCATGAGAGATAGTGTGTGTGTGTGTGTGCTCTCCGTGGTTTTCCAAATATCATAAAACTCTTTTGCATGAAAAAAAGCGCAACAGAGAACACGTAAGGGAGGGGTCATAACTAACTGTACCAATAACTTAGAAGGTCAAACAGATTACAGCTATAATGTGCAGAGCATTTCAAAAATAATGACAGTGATGAATTTTTTATGTTACTAAAGTTTTTCGATTCTGGGTCCGGGATCTGGTTTTTCTCTGAAAGAGTAGTATGTTAGGTTAAAAAAAGCGTAATAAAAAATCTCTCATCACGGGATGACAGTAAATCAAATAAAAGTTTTTTATTTGGTTATAGGATCAAGTGAGTGAGTGAGTGAGTGAAGATTAACGTCGCACTGTTCAGCTACACGAGGGCTTTTGGCGACGGACCACGTAATTTTGAACCATGGTCAAGTGACGTGGACGACACCTGAGCTGGTACCCCCCTCTCCTAACTACCACACCACACCAACGGGAGGAAGTTTCAGCTCTCGACAGATTTAGCGTGCATCGCTACCCTACATGGCGGGTCTTTAGTGGTACTGGGCTCGAACTCGTGACAAAGCCAGCCACGATCCGATGCCTATACCACTCGGCTACCGCGGCCTATTATAGGATCAAAGATAGCTAATTAGGTATTGAAGAAGTTTTTATTTTTTATGGCTTTTAATATCGCCTATAAATTATATCAGAGTAAAAGTGCATTTTTTATTATGTCTGAAAGTATTTTGTTTTAATTCATTCCAGTAAACTAATTATTTTTTAAATCTTTTATTTTTCCGATATGCTCGCGCCCCCTCGTAAGGGGGCGCGCCCCACAGTTTGAGAAGCACTGCTTTATATAAATACCAAGTTTATTATTTTCCATTCACTAGAACAAAAACTACAAGTGTTTTAGTAAAAGAAGATGACATTACTTTAAGGAAGATGTCGTACTTTAAAAAGCGTTTTACTCGAAATGGGTTTTTTTAATTGCTCGAACGGGGACAGCGATTGCTCAAAAAGAATTGAAAATAATTAACTGATTTTTTTTTCTGTTCTGTATAATTGTAGAAGTGTTTTAACTTTCAGATTTATCAACCACTTTTTTATTACAAAAGTTATTGTCCCTCTTGGGAATATAATCTCTGCTTTTTTAATCATTTGCATGTAATAACTAAGATAAAGTGCCTAGCTTTTATAAAAATTAAAATATCTCTTATCCTGAAGGTCATTTCCAAAATGAATAGCGAGATAACTCATCAAAGCTGAAAAATCGAGAATTTGTGCGTTAAGTGTTTGTACAGAATTGGTCCCATTTATGTAATTTATCGTAACTTTTTAAATTGTTTTCCCTTTTTAAAATAATAAGTTCTTTCTTCTTAAATTTAGCATACTTTTCTAAAACTACACTAAATAAATCTAAAAATAACAAAAAAAAATCTCCATATTTTCATTTTTTAATGGAGATATGGGGATTTTTGGGGATTTTTTTAAATTTATGCACAATTAATCATAAGTAGTTGGAAACCTTACGTACTTAAAAATGTAAGAAATACAAAAATTTCTGCATAACAAGAAGTTTGTCTAAAATTATGGCACATCAAGATAAACAATGTTTGCTTCTAAAAATGGAAACTATGGACAAAAAAGACATTTGTCAGATAGGAATCAAAGAGAAACTGCTCAATTTATTGCCACGAAACGTTAATCTACATATGAGTAAGTATCCGCAGATTTAAACATCAATATAAAGATCCCATTTCGTTGAGAAGAAACACTTGAAAAGAAAGTGCTTTGGGAGCGTAACGGATTAGAATTTTACAAGCGTGTTACAAGCAACATTTTTCTTGATTTTCTTTAATGCATATACTTACTCATAAAAATTATTTTCGAGGTTCGGTGTATACTATTTATAAAAAATGCATAATAATCTTTTTATTTGACAATGCGAATCCTTTTTTACTATTTAATCACATTTGAAAATAAAATATATGTGTAATTTCTCGGGAGGGTAAATATTACTGTAATAAAAGTAGATTGTTTAACTCAAGATTAAGTCAAATAATTTATCTAAATAGAAACTATACAAGTGCAAGTCCTTCTACATTGAAAGATGAAAAAAGAAGCAGTTGTTCAAGCAAATTCAAGGTTGATTCGCATATTCACGTGCCAGATATTATGGTCCAAACCTTATATCAGGTATAAATCTTTTTTTGTTTAAATTTAAAAACACAATAAAGACTCTATTTTACTAAATGTCAACGTTTTATTTCTTTCTATGAAGTCTGTTTAAAGTTAGTTTTTATGCACTTTTACCTCATAAATGTAATAACTAGGGAAAATGGAATGATTTCAAAACAAAAAAGAAGAAGAATCATGTTATAAAGTGATTTTAAAATTAAAGTGTTAAGTTCTTGAAAAAGTATTTTTTCTTCCAAGGTTTTTTTTTTCTTAGAAAATCTATCATAACCAAAGTTCAGCATTTCATTTCGGAAAGATTAAATCTAATTCCAAAAAACATTTTTATCAAATTAAAAAATTTTTCATTAATATGCTGAAAATGTTCCATTTTAGCTTTCATAATTTTTATATATTTGATCTATATGTCGATTATTACATGGTTTATTTTCTTTCAATCGTAAATGAAGAAATATTTCTTTCGCATAGGCGATGTTAAGGGAAAAAATGCTGTAAAAAGTCGTATTGCCGCATAATCAGAAAATAGATTTTTCAAAGAGAGTTTATAGTCTTGTTTTTATTATCAGACAAATATCTTCATATTTATTATTAAAACTATATGTTTATACGTCTGTTATATAAAAGGTTAAAGAAATGTATACTAATCCAGTTCATAATTTGTATGTTTTGTGACCAAGCAGTAATTAAAATATTTATCCAACTCAATGTTTAATTAATATATATATATATATTTGTAATTGAAATCATGGATATACAAAGGTGAATTAAGAAATATTTTGCAAAAAAGAAAATATAGTTTAATTGAAATAGAAATGAAAGTATATTAAAATATTTTGCTATATATTACTTTATAAAATTTATAGCATGCTGATTATTTTAAGCAATTTTATTTGAAAAAATTCTGATTTTTGCTTCCTGATCCTCACATTATTACATATAATCCTTAAAAGTGTATTTTCTAGTCAATTTAATTTGTTTCACTGGGAATAATTGGTCACGTATACTAGTATGGGCACAGTAGGCCCTGACCCTCATGGACTGTTGCACCACTGAGTTTGAGTTTGAGTGGATAATTGTAATGCTAACATATAGCATGCAAGAAACTTAAAGTGATTTATATTAATTTTTGATTATGAATGGCAAAATTAAAAAGAAATGTAAATTGTGTATCATCTTATAACGGTATATTTGAGATTATTTAAGAGGTTAATATTGAAAAATTCTATAATACAAGAAATTTCCTCAAGTAGTTAAAAGATTAATTTGAAACTTATTCACAACAGAAGTAAATCCTTATTCTTTATTTCTTAATTCAGATAAAAATTATTTAAAAAATTCTGTACTTATATATATAATTATGAATAAAAGAAGTTTTCCTAAAACTTTCTTTCTCTGCTTGTGACGGACTCATGCGTCTTTTCTTTAACATGTTCTTTGGGTTCTTTGAGCCAGTATTAATGGCAATTGAGGGCAATTTGTGGCAGTTGATGACAAGTAGAGGAGTGTTAATATAGTTCGTGGTTCAAGTTTGTATAATGATACGTGGTGGTGATTTGAAGTTATAATTTATAAAGATCTAGATAACCAAGGTGCATACCAGTGCACGCAAGTAAATACAAGATTGCCTTAATAATATTAGAGATTGATTCTTCAGACTGCAAAAAGGTAGGATTGAATATTTAATATTAGAATCAGAGATTGTATTGGAATTGAGGTTAGGCTATTCAGTTATTGATAGTGGTCCGGGTTTGGTTAAGTCGTTATTATCTATATATATTGTGTGTTGCGTATTTTGCCATCGCGTAGATTCTCTCACTTTAATTATTATAATTTAATTTGTTAGAAGTTTAAGTTGAAAATCTTAATAAAGATATATTAAGATTATGCTTCCTTCTAGTTCTTTCATTAATCCTACGCCTCTAGCTCACGCTGATATTCCGAGAGATATTCTACCAAGGGGGATTATCACATGGTTCACACATATGCATTATTTTATAGTCAAAAATGCTAAATTTAAATGGTGGGAACAATCTGCTCTACTCTAGTTCGTGATATTCTAGGTCGTAACATCAGCAAACGCATCTAGTAGTGTGCAATGGTAACGGCCTGTTGGTGCAGTGCCTCTGACTTCAACCTCCATTCGAAAAGTCACCTACCAATAGCCTTTACTAGTCTGTGATATCCTAATCAACGTGTCAAATCGTTGATAATGACACATCAGTTGTCTCCGCTGGAAAGATCCATCTGTCATCCTTCTATACCATCATGCTATGGTGCTGTTAGGGTGTTGCGCTATTTATGCCAGGTCACTCCTTTGAAAGGCTGCTTTAGGAGGACATTGGGATGCTTTTAGATGTGAGCCTTGATAGGTCACTGTAGGTCTGAGAGGACTCAAGTAAATCTGGAAGTCGATCGGAGAGAGTGGGTTTGAGTGTGCTGGAACGTCGTAGAGTGTTGAAGCCTGTAGAAGTGTCTCTCTAGTGTTCTGGAGTAGTTCTAGTGTAGTTGGAGTTTCTTAGCTCTTCGAGAGTCACCGGGATCCCCATTTGATGTCAATTTAAAGGTGTAATACGTCATGGCCACAAAAGCAACATGTGATGCAGAATAATTTCTGTTTTGACGTAGCCGGGATTACTACTCGGCTATTCGTCCTAGTCACCTCTTGCACGATGGTCTTTGATGTCAGAAATCAGCGTGGAAATCGAGTTCATCACCTATCTGTAGGCAGGATAAAGGGAGGTCAAATGTTGACTTGCCTTAGAACAGAAGCATAGGTGTATCCGGTCTTAGTTACATTCCCACAAGAAATTGCGTGACCGTTGAGACTTCACTAGTTCCCTAACAGGAGAGCCACCACAATCGTCTTCAACTGTCTCGATGCTCTGAGTGGCTATTATACTCACCCTTACCTGTAAACATCATCGAAAAGTAGCATCACACTCGGAACCAAACATCGACAATCCCTGCCAACCAAAAATGGCCTCCCTGCTTCATTTAATCTAATTCCACGTCCTCTCTCGAGTAATGATATATGTCCACACTGCTCTCATATTTGCCGACGAGGCATTGGTATAGTCTACAGGAATCTTATTCATATGGAAGATTTTCTTAATATTGGAATATCCTCTACTTTATATGCCATCAAAAAGTTATGTTGCAATGCTCTGAAATCCAGCTAGTTAGTCACTACAACCAAAAACACATATTATGTCATGAGATATTGTAAGGTATTCGCCCGTGGGTGATGCCTTACTTCTAAGTTATCCTCGTGACCTAGGTGTGTGGGAGCGAATAAAGAACCAGGTATTGCCACGATCTTAAAATGTCTTTATTAAGATCTTACCTTAAACACTAACAATGATAATATTTATATTTTAACTTAGCGGATCTTAGGTGAGAAAACGCACAATACGTATTACAAAATAAGCATGACTTCAATCACTATATTCCCGCCTAATCTTAATTTCAACTTATACACAGTTCCTAATAGATAACAGAATTATCCTACCTTTATCTCTTGTTATCTTAACCACAATCCTCTCGGATCATAAATCTCTTTTTGTTTATCTCGCGTGGAATAGTATCAACCCTGACTTGATCGCTCTGTCACGGATAGCTTCACACTCAAATGACAGATTCCTTCTCTTCCTTCAGTTTACGCGTTTAAACTCAGACTAGCATAATCACTTCCCAATAGGTCATACGCTTACATTAAACTTCTGCTATTTAAAAGGTTTCTATTTTGCATACTCACGTTTCACTTCTGGATTTGGTTGGAAAGAATTTGCCTTTTTGACCCCAAAGAACCCAAGAGGAGTTTTTAGCAGAAAACGCGATGAGCCCATCACAATATATTCCAATACAATTTCGTTAGATTAGAAGAACTGCCACTTAAGGAGTCATCTCTTTATATAGAATGTAGAACAGTAGAGCCCCGAAACCTCGGCACTCGATGAGCTTATAGTCCGTATAACTCGATCAAGCAACACATTATGTGTCCGATTAGAACTTATTGCTGCTGTCACAGTAAATAAAAAATGTTGGAAAATGGTGAAGAAGTTGCTGAGGACACACCGTACAAACTACTAAAATATGATATAGTTAAAGACTAAAGGCTGTCACCTCCCTTCAGTATTTTGAACAAGATGCGTTGGTATTGGACTTACTGTTTCTTCGTTTACTTTGAGATGAAGTTGTAAAATGTGGAGTACAGCGTGGAAGACAATGGGACATTATGTATTTCCTTTTTAAAAAAGGAGCTAGTTTTCTTGCAGAATAGCATGCTTATTTTTTATTATAGATATCCGTATAACTTTATAACGTATTTCTGTGAGGTGTGTCTGATCATATCAATTACTATATACGATGTTCTCATTAAATATCTTTTTTAATGTAGTCAATATTCTTTGTCTGCATAAAGTACGTACCGTCTCTCTGTTAATTTAGGCATTTATTTTCGGTTGTATTTTCAAGCAAACAATACAATGTTTTCCGAGAAAACACTCTTACGTATTCTTTTTTAATCCCATTAACGATAGCCCGTCATTTTCAGAAACGCGGTCGCTCTTCATTCTATGTTAGGCTGTGTTTTAGGGACTCTACTGTACATAAACATTTATTTAGATTACCATAATAAATACTGATAACATCAGCCTAACTACTTTGATGTATTTCTCATTATAAAATTTCGATAATAATTAGATTCAATAATTATAAATAAACTCTGTTAGAAAAAAAACAAGCACCCTGAAGAAATCGAGCAACTATTATTAAATTTGGTAGGAATGTAGCCTGGTAAGAGATATGCAAATGATTAAAATTTCGAAACCAATGAGACAAGGGTAATCGCGCTATGCGCATAAAATATGCACAGCTGGTGTAAAAGTATGCTCGTGGCATAGTGTTATTGAAACAAATCTGCAAGCTTGGATGGAATGTATTAGGGAAGCCTTGGAAACATAATGAATGACAGTACGAACAATTGTAGGACGTATATAGTAAGCCTCAGAGTAGCAGGTTGGTCGAAGAGACGTATCGGCCACCACCTCGATCGGAGCAATATGGTAGTTGCTCGATGTTGACAAAAATGGATAACGGAAATGATAGTCAGCCGTTGTAGAGTGACAGTGAGTCACAGGGTCACAAATACGTGCGATGATCATGCAATCCTAAGATTGATTACGTCCTTACCAACAACGTAGTTAGAATCAGTTCTACGCCATTAACCATCTTCCAGACATCCTCTGGTATCAAGAGAAATCATACGGAGATGACTGGCCGAAGCAGGTATAAGGATACGACGACCATATCATAGGCAGTGGACAATTTCGTTGACCTCACACTAACTGGAATAGTAGCGACTGTGGGCTGTGATATTCAGGGATGAATTCTTTAGTCACAATGCTAATGATCAGCGCATACGCGTGTGGATGGGGCCAGGCCAAAATCCGGTACGACATTGGTTGTCGAGAAGCATACGGTGATTACACAAGGTGTGACATACGATCACCTCTAGTCGTCCTTTAACACACTTTGTACGCACGTAGATACGTAGACGAGATTTTAACGTCAGTTATACTGCTTTTGTTATTAAATCACCCAGGAGCCATTTACCTGTTAGACAACGCTCGTCCATATACTGCACGACTTTTCCAACAATATCTCCAAGTATTTGACGTACTCTCGTAGCCTGCCAGGTCACCAAATCTCTCGCATATAGAGCACGTTCTAGATGTGCTTGATAGGCCACTGCCACCGTGCCGGAATACTAGTGAATTAACTGCCCAATTGCAACGGTTATGGCCTGACCTTCCGCATGAGGCTACAGGTGATGTCACTAATTTAATGCCACGCCGTGTTTCGGTTTGCATAGCTCCCAGAGGTGGATTTACTACCTACTGATTTGGAACCATTTCCATGTCATACATTCTTGCTAAAACAATCTGTTCTAAATATGTAATCATTTGTTTATCTCCTCATACCCTACACGCATGTTAAGTTTCGTAAAAGTATATCTCGTTTCCTCTTAGGTGTATATATTCTTTTTGTGACAGAGTGTGTTTAAAATTCAAGTTTGAACTCAATAATTTAACTGCTTTTAGATAGAATATTTAAAATTACTATCAGCTCATATGTAAAGCACGTTTATATCTCCTAAATATTAAGTAAAATATGTTGGGTTAAAGTAACATGCAAGTATAGCTTTATATCAATATTACCGAGTATCAAGTCAATAAAAGATTTCTTTTTTTTTTACTTTTAAATTAATAAAGTTTTTTCTAATCTACAATGTTAAATAAAGATATTTAAACCAAAAATTTAAAAAAAATTAACATTAAAGGTATTTTTGTTGTAAACGTATTTTCAAAATTCTATGTCCATAACCTTTTTGTAATAAACATTTATTTGGCTCATATTTAAAACGTATTTAAATTAATAATACTGATGTGGCCATTAAACCAAACACATAATATGTCACTATCATGCCGCTATTGAATACCGAAACGTTTTATATGCCATTTCTCCTTCTTACATGAAGTGTAATACAATCTCTTTTGAATAACCATCAGTGTTCAAAAGTGAAACTGAGAACTCCAGTGACTACGGTGACAATATCTGGGCATATGGCTCGCGAAGCGAGCCTCCATCCCATATCCGAAAAATATAAGAGGAACGACTATGGGCTGTATCCTGCTAGCATGTAGGAAGCAGCTGATTGGTCGAGCCAATCGTTGTAGTAATTTCCTGGGTCGTGCGGATTTCTGTGTTCATGGTGGAGAGCTGAAAGGAAGCTCTCTTATTGGTGCATGGCGGGAGATGAAATCGACTCTCATAGGCTGCTCAAGTCTCTCAAAGAGAAAATTAAGACTAAAGGGGAGGGGCAAGCCCGGATGGTGGGGATACGACAAAATTTAAGATGAAAAAATAAAGATAAATATAGAATTAAAAATTTAGCAGTATTTGTGCAAAAGATGCACTGGCTATTAAAATTAAGGCGGATTGTAGGAGTCGAGAAGTATTCTTCTCGGTCTTTTGGTAGAATCATGAGGAGTATATGTATTTAAGAATCATATTGCTATTATTAGTGAATTGCAGAGAATTAAAGAACTTTTAGCTATTTTCTGGATATAGAATTTAAAAAACTTTTGATTTTAAGAGCTTTCCGAATGTCGTCGTTTCTCATGTACCTTGAGGCTTTAACGATCATTCGGATTGTTGAATTTTGTAAAGTATCTAAGATATTGATATTAGTTTTAGCGGCGTATCCCACACTGGGCACCCATAAGATAATATGGGACGCATAACGGCTGTGAATAAAAGCACTTTATTATTTCTAGATAAATCCGAATTCCGGCCAATTAGGGGAAAAGTTTAAACATTAATTTCCGGAATTTTTGACGCGTGTTTTGAATGTGTGTTTTCCAAGTGAGATTTTTATCAAATGTAATACCAAGGTATTTAGTATTTTGAGACCATGGGATTGTAGTGTTGTACATTTTAGGTGGTGGTGGAATTTTACGTTTTTTAGTGAATAATACGGCGGCGGATTTTTAAACATTAATGCTGATTTTCCACCGGTCGTAGTAATTTTCTAGCAATTTAAGGTGTTTATTTAGAGCAAAAGTGACTGATGTGATTCTCTTAAATGTAGTGTGCACAGCTGTATCGTCTGCATACATGTTTAGTTTAGTGAGAGAGTATTCTGGTATGTCATTAATGTAAAGATTAAACAGCAGGGGTCCAAGCAGACTGCCCTGTGCTACTCCACAGTTAATAAATTTAGTTGTAGACAAGGTATCCTTGACACGAACCTGATAAGAGCGGTTAGAGTTGTACGAGTGAAGTAGAAAAACGAGCGGAGGAGGAATTTTATAATTTATAAGTTTATAAGTAAGACCAGTAAGCCACACACGGTCGAAGGCTTTCTGGATATCCAGAAATACTGCGCCGGTGCTCTTTTTACTTTGAAAGCCCTCTGAGATCGCTTCCGTTAGATTCAAAAGTGGGTGCAGGGTAGAGAGTTTATTTGTAAAACCATACTGATTAGGGTTGATAATATTGTTAGTATAGAGAAATTCTTTGAGTCTAGTCAGGATAATAGATTCTGTGATTTTACTTAAGGTGGAAAGTAAGGAGATTGGTCTATAACTAGAAGGAATATTTTTGTTTTTTCCTGGCTTAAGGATAGGAAAAATAATGGCTTCTTTCCAAGCTTTAGGAAAGTAATTGAGAGTTAGAATCTTATTAATTAGAATTGTTAAAATGAGAATAGCTTTGAGGGAGAAATTTTTAGTCATTCGATTACTAATGCCATCTTTACCTGGCGCTTTTTTAGAGTTAGATTTCTTAATATAGGTAATAATCTCAGAGGGATAGGCAGTTTCAGTTGTAGTGGGAGTAGGAAGGGAAAGGAAGGTGTTAACCGTGTTATTAATTAACTCATCGTCGTTATCAAAATCATTATTAGGTCTAGAATTTTCGGTGAAATTATCAAGAATAGATTCGGCCAGGATATTCGCTTTTTGTGTATCTGTAACAGCTGTGCCGGAGGAACAGTTTAACGGTGGAATGTCGGAACGCTTATTTTTGAGGAATTTTTGCACCGCCCATAGACTATTGTCTTGTGTGTCAAGTGCTTTTAGTCTGGCTGTCCAATTTTCATTACTATATTTACGAAGTTCATTTTTGACATTTTTTTTGTGCTCTATTGTAAAGTGTTTTGTAGTGTGGATCGAGAGTTCTGTGATATAAATTTCTGTATTGGTTTTTCTGCTTAATAAGATTGTGAATATGCGGCGGAGTGTAGCTTTTGCGGAGAGTTTCTATTGGTCGGGAGGCGTGGCTATGGGCGGCGCGGACCGTTTCGGTGAACTCTGAAATTTTTTGGTCGATATCTGTGCTAGTTTTAATAGAATTTGGATGATAATTAATTAGAGAAAGCTTAGTATTAAGATGCTTAGAGAAAAGCGGCCAGTCTGTATGAACAGCTCTGGGATTAGGAGTATCTTTTTTAAGTTTAAGAGTGAAATTAAGAAGAACTGGGTTGTGATCGGATGATAGATCATGAAGGGAGTTAATGGAATATGGGTAGTAGAAATTTCTTATAACAGCGATGTCTAAGGTGTTAGCAGAGTTAATCCCGAACCTCATAGGAGAGTCGGGGTAGGCAATGTATAAATTAGTCATATTAACATAGTCAAGGAGGCGTACACCTCTAGAAGAGTTAGTATTACAATTCCAGGCAGTATGTGGGGCATTGAAGTCGCCAAATAAAACACAGTTACTGCTGGTTTGAATGAGGTTTTCGATATCAATTGTGAAGGTGTATTCGTCCGATCTCGGTGGTATATAAATACTGACAATCGAGATGGGATCGTGATCAATGGGAGTTAGAATTACAATGGTAGCTTCGATAGTTTGCATGGATGGAGTAGGAAGTGAGTAGTGTTTGATAGAGTTTTTAATGAGAATTAGAGTTCCACCGAAGGCCCTGTAGTTTTCATTTGATGTCAGTCTGTCGTTTCTGTAACAAATGTAATTAGCTATGTTTATGTTGTGTGATGGTCTCAAATGTGTCTCTTGAATTAAGATTAGGTCAGGGGAGTGCTTTTCTATAAAAATTTTAAGTTCAGTTATTTTTCCAAGTAAGCCGTTTGCGTTCCATGAACACAAACTGAGACCGATTGGGGACTTATTGATCATTATCAATATTACAAGATCCCTCTATTAGGGCGTACATTTGATTTGCATCCGCTTGTGCGGAACTAACTGTATCAAAATTATTTGCAATTGCTGGGGTGGTATTCAATGCGTTAAGGAGTTGAATTAAACATTGCACTGTAGTTGAAAGCAGTGCTTTGATATCACTATTATTATTGTTAGTATTAATGTTAGGGATAGTTTGGTTTTGATTATTTGCTCGAGTAGAGCTAGTTTGAGGATTTACATTACGATTTATGATGGGTGGGGTTTGAACTACGGTCTCAGTTTGGCGTGAAGTCTCAGGTCTTCGTGGCGCCATCTGTTGAGGATTTTTGTTCGTAATTTTAGGTTTCCCGGAGGTAGCTTGTGCATAGGAAAGGTTGGGTCTGATTAGACTATTGTACAAATTAGTGTAGCTATTTCGGTTGATTTTAGCAGTCCCCTTAGGGGGCTTAGGGAAAGCAGGGGCAACCATACCAGTTGGCCATGTGCCCGTACACCTGGCAGTTAATACAGAATTTAGTTTCTAATCTCTGTTTTATGGGGCAGTCTTTGGTTAAATGTTCTTCCCCGCATTTAAGACAGCGGGGTTTAAGGTAGCAGTTATCCGCGTTGTGGTGAAAATTGTTGCAGGAGAAGCACTGCGTGACTCCTCTGCCGTTGTATCCGTCTACAGTTATGTTGAGATGAGCAAGAGTCTTAAGATCAAATATTTTAAGGTTTTCTATGGTGCGGGGGAGCGTTACTTGAAAAATGGGTAGCAGTTGCTTGGTTCTGCGACCAACGAGTTGTGTCACTTTTTCGGGTTCAAATCCTTCTTTCTCTAGATCTTTTTTAATGTCTTCGGGGTTTGCTTTCTTGGGGAATCCCTTAATAACGACTTTAATTGGGCGTTCATTCTTGGGGGTGATTACGTAAAAATTTATAACCTAGTTGAATTAGAGTTTGCCTGACAGTTCTATTTTTGTTCCGTAGTATTAGAGTATAATTTAATGTATTCTCCGGTTGTTTTGAGCCTTAAGTGCGGGTAGATTTTTTAATGGTGTCTACCTGGACGCGATAATTTTCATCAGTTTTTAGCATGAGGGGGTGGAAGCGCGTTGCTTCCATTTTTCTGATTGGCTGAGGCAGCCGGTTCAGAGATATTTGCTGTAGGTGGGGCCAGTTGACCTGAGACTTGTTGTTTAATAATAACATTGGGGAGAAGAGAAAATTGGTTTTCAATTCCGATCTCATCGGAATCCTGCAGAATAGTTTTGCGAGCAGTTTTTCTGATTGGGGGAAACTCAAAGTCATCGTCGTCTTTACGTTTTTGCTGAAAATTTCTCCTAGTGGGAGAAGGTGGGGGAGTATTTTTGGGGGTGACTTTAGGTGAGACATGATGCGAGCAGCCTGGGTTGGTACAGGGGGGGAGAGAGTCAAAGTCACTCACCGCTTGCTGCAAGGAGCTTTGTACATCCTGGTACTCGTTCCAAGCCAGTTGGTACAGCGTGTCACTTTCGTCATGTCCTTTGTCCTGTCTCAGGAGGGAGACAGTCTTTTCCTTCTCATTACAAATTATTCGGAGTCGTCTTATGTAAATTTTCATCGAGGTGAGCTCTTCGCATGTTGAGGGAGCAGTGCCGTTCGATGTGGTAGAGAGAGGAGATTGCGGGGTAATATCCATTCCAGATTGCATGTCAAGTGCCATAACCAAGTCGTAGATCCAATAGAGCAAATTGTACAGAAAAAAACTAACTATCTGTCTACACAGATAGCACTGAAAAGTGCTGTAGCCAGATAATAGTGTGGAGAATGCGAAGGATGAACGAAGTATAATGAATTGGGGCGTATAGATGACGCATCCAATTCGGTCATTCCATAACTGAATATTTCCTTTCCTTATATACTGCCGTCGAAAGCTCCAGAACCTTTCATCTGATAACTCCACTGGGTAAGTTTCCTTTTATACAGAATTATATCATTCCTCACGTTCTGCATCATTCTATTGCATTAGACTATGAATCATTTGCATGTCAAAGCATCTTCCTTTCATGAAAATTAGACGTTCGAACACTCCCTCTTTTATAATGATACATTTCTACACAAAATGTACTGCATTGATCATAGAATATGTGCAAACAAATACAGAAACTGTCGGTAAATTTTATGAAGTATGATATGTAATATAATTTACATTATTAAAATGTCTTTAAAGTTAAGGTGGCTTTTAAATGTAAAAAAAATAATCTTTTGTAATTTTTCTGTATCGGAAAAGATATATGCATCAATAATATTTAAAGCATTAAAGCAGAAAAATTAATAGCAAGAGAATCTTGTTCGTTTCCAATACGTTTGATCAAAAAATTGTTAAATTATTTTGTAGTAAAATATACAATATATGTTATTATATATAATATAAATAATATAAAAGAGGAGTTAAACACATGTGTATTGGCCAGGCAACCTTCAACCTCTTTCTGTTAATGATACTGAGCAAAAAGAATTCTATTGCAAATAATGGATAGAATACCTAAATCCATTACAAGAAAACGGTAACTTGCCGAAAAATTGCACTCAAAAATGCATAGCCCGTGCTAAATCTGAGTACAATAAACAAGTTTTTGCCAAATTATGTGAGGGGAAAGGGGCTAAGTGGAAAGAAATATCTAAGGTTAAAAAAATATAATATTAAAATATGAGCCCCATCACATAGATTAAAAACAAAATAGAGCATTTTAATTCCAAAAAAATTAGAGAATAAGTGTTATATTATATATGCTACAGGAAAAGTATGAAATGCCGGCATTCTATAGAATGCCTGACGTTTTTAGGCAAAGTATGAAATATGATAATTATTTCTCATACTTTTCATAGGCATTCTATGGAATGACCAAAACTGTTTAGGCAAAGTATGAAACAAGATCAATAGATAAGGCTATTATATCAATGACGTACATTTCGAAAGAATACAATGTTAGACAAAATAATGAGAAATCGATTAAAAAATTACTCCAAATACGTAAAGGAAAAATAAATTTGTCTTTCTTTTATTAAGAAAAACAATATTTTCAAATAAAAAATAGAAACTTAAAATTAACCTACTTACTGCAACATGGTAGGCTTGAATGCCATTTTGAATTGGATTTCATTACATTTTTAACGCAAAGGCCATTCTTATTTTGGCACTTTGTTTTACACATACATTTGACGAATCCTTTACCACTTCCAAAGGAATGAGAAATTGCAATTGACAGAAGAGGAATAAAAATTCATGATCAGGAACATCTTTAATTCTAAGCAAGTTCTTAGGGCATAAAGTAAATTCTGATTCCGCATATACTTGTTTTAAAATTCCCTCAAAAATTTCAAGTCAACAGTAACCTTTTCCAACTCGTTACTAGTTCCAATAAATTGGCCTTCAGAAAAAAAATCACAAATTTTACAACAATGCTTTTTTTTAAAGAATTTTTTCTATTTTTTTTCTGGCAAGATTCACAAAGAGGTGGATGTACAGTTCAATATCATAACGTGTAACGTTTTTGTATTTGGTTGAAAGTTCTTTCACAAAATTCTATCAGCTATTTTAACTAGAATTAACTTTAACTAGAATTTTGGGCAGCTCGGGGTTGAATAGTTGTTTCATGCCTATGGACCAGGGGTCGGCAATCTTTTATCTGTGGCGTGTCAAAAACCAATCTACCCATCATGATTCAGCGAGCTACACAGTAGGACAATTTTGAAACAACTCGATTCTCACGATAATGTTTACAGAGATAGAGAATAGTGTTCAATTATATAGATTTACAGCTTTATCACACATTAATTTTGCATCAATTAAAAATATTTATTAACACAAAAGAAACACACAGCATAAAATATAACTTTATTCAACAAAAATAAAAAAAACCCGAAACTGTACGTATGCTATTTTTAAACATATTTATTAAAATAAGAAATAGTCAGCGTAAAATATAAGTATTTCCCTTCATTACAGTTAAATAAAAAATATATAAAATTTTTAATGTTAACCTAGTGCTGCTTCACTCTCATATCGCAAAAAAAATGTGGTGTAATTTGTGACTTTAACTTTGACACGATTCTGAACATTCAGTGGTTAAACAATTTCTTTGCAGACTCGAAATATCTTTCATATGATGAAAGATATTTTACTTAGGTATGTAAAATAGTGCTTCTCATACTTTCAATAACTGCAACCCAATTTTCAAACATAATTTTCATCGCGCCCTCCATATAATAATAATGCATTGAACATAATAAAAATATACTTTCACGCTAGAGCTACAATACAATATTAATTATAAACCATACAAACTATCAAGACAAGTATTAAATTCTGTATAAGACAAACTCATAGGTGGCACTAATAAATGTTAAACTTTTGTTTTTAACTTAGTATTGATAAACTAATTATCAAAAACATTGTAAAGTACTGATATATTTATAAGTATATTATACCTATGTAAATGTGCATTTAATTTTTATTATGTCAGAATGAATTTTGTTTTACTTACTTTCAGAAAATTAATACCTATTTTAAATCTTTTACTTTCGACTTTTCAATAAACTCGTGCCCCTTTTACAATAATATCACGCCCCTTAGGGGGTCGCGCCCCACATTTTAAGAAACGCTGATGTAGAACTCAAAGTGGAAAAGCAGAATACATGTAATTTTCTCTGTTCAAGCAATTAAATATCTCTACCTATGGCATTCCATAATTTACAAAAAAGCCGTAAATTTACATTTAGAGTAATCGTTCAAATTTTTTCATAGTTCCTTAATTGCCCATAATTCTACAGATGTTTGTCAAATAAGGTCGATTACAAATTTATGAAGTTTCATCCATTTAAAAATTGACAAATTTGTTGAGTAGTGCTGAGTGCCAATGACAATTGCACCATCTGCCATAGGTTGTCGACCCCTGCTATAGACCATGACTCCTTATACAACACTACATCTTGCTTCTCCATTTTCATGAAGCAAAGGAAAAAACCAATTTTTTATGGAACTAGTTTAAGCAAAATTGAGTATTTTGACTCTCCCGTACAAACCACAACGTGCAACCTACAAATTCTGTATCTGAAACACGAGTTAATAGTCTCGTGCCTTGCCACACAATATTCGAAACGAATTGGAGTTGTATTTCATACTTTGCCAGTTTCTCATTGGAAATTCTATGGAATGATTATGCCATAGGTGAAATAAGAATAATTCCATACATTGCTGGCTCGATTTAGGCAATCTATACAATGCATAGGCATTCGATAGAATGCCGGAGTTCATACTTTGCCAGTAACATGTACACTCATGGACAAAAAAATTAGCCCACCAAGAAGAAGTCGTCAAAATGAAATGAAATTTTACATACGTAATGACTACTTTGTCAAATCAAAGAAAATGGAACATCTATTTCAGAGAAACAGGGAAAAGAACGGCGGGTTTAATACCCTGTTGAATACCCTTAAGCACAAATGCACAATGCGATACGATCGGACATTGAGGCATACAAGTTCTGTACATTTCGTTCCATATTTGTTGTACCCTTGCCTCTAGTTCGTTCAAACTCGTAGGATGCCCAACTCCCCGTCCCAAATTATTCCAGATATGTTTGATTGGAGACAAATTTAGGGACCGATCAGGCCAAGGAAGGGTAGTAACAATGCGGAGACAGTCTTGTTAAACCCTTGCCATGTTAGACAGAGCATTGCTTTGTTGAAAAATGACAAAACATGTGTTTGCAGGATGTCATAAACATACCGCTGGGCTGTCATGGTGCCACGGATCAATACTAGGGGTGACCGTGTATTGTAGGAAATGGCACCCCATACCTTCACACCGGCAGTGGGAGCGGTGCGTCGCGGTAAAGCAAAGGCAGGATTGTGTCGTTCACCACGGGGTCTCACCACACGAACACGATTGTCATCACTGCTGAGATGGAATGTGGATTTTCGTTGCTAAAGACGACCTGGTTCCATTACACTGCAGTCCAGTTTCCTCGTGAGCGGCACCACTCCAAATGGAGGCGTCGATGGGTGGGCGTCAAGAGCAGCACACGTAATGGGCGCCGCGATCCAAAATTCCCTTTAGCCAGGCGCCTTCGTATAGTTCGAGAAGGCACAGGGGTCCATAGTGAAGGTGCTACTTGTGCCTGGATGGCGGCCGATGAAGCAGTTGGCTGTACGCATACATTTTTCGGATGTGGCGGTATTCTCGACGACTGGTCTGTCAAGGGTGTCATGAGCCTTGTCTTCGTGTAAATGGCGTCTCTCAAATCCACTGGTCCCAATACCTCCTCACAATACAATCAGAGCAGCCTAATTGACGAGCTACTCGTCTTGCTGACCAAACAGCTTCCATCATGGCGATGATTCTTCCCCTCTCAAACTGCGACAGCGGCTCATATTGTCTTCGAAAACGACGTAATGGCAAGTCTACCTCAGCACTTCCTTTGTAAACGATTCAGCGCGCTCAAACAAGCTTTGTTTATCTATTTTTTACTCCACGGAAAACGACGTTAAATGCCCTCTACCAGCTATACGTAAGGCGCAATCAAGCTGCATTTCTAATCATTTGCATATCTCCCCGACATGTACCTTCGTGCCATGTTTCTTTACGACCCCAAATTATTTCTTGGTGCGCTAAGTTTTTTGTCCATGAGTGCTTTCACTATTAAAAAGAACCAAATTCTTACCTAAAATTAACTAAATTAATTTGCATCTTTTTTATTAAAAGGTATTAAACACTTTAAAATATGCTTTATTTTATATAAAGAGAGTGTCAGCCATAATTTTTAATCTATTCTATATACAAATACATATGACAAAAATGTAGAATATAAAAAGATTTTCAGAAACTATTTTTATGTATTCAAACATATATATATTATATATATTCAAACATATATATATATATATATATATATATATATATATATATATATATATATATATATATATATATATATATATAATATATATATATATATATATATATACATAAATAGAGAGAGGGAGAGAGATAATTTGAATACATAAATATATGTATAATATTTTGATGTATTAGATTATCAATGCATATAAAATACATTGCTAAAAAACCAAACATTGTACATGCAAATCATTTTTTAATTTATATATAAGTCACATATAAATATAAGTAAACCAGAACACATTTTTCTAAATATTATAAGAATTCATTAAGGTATCCGACTGCACATTCGGAACCGCGATTTTGCAAAAGCGTATAAATGGATAACATTTATGATATTTAGTGTCACTTAGATTAGAAAATGTATATAAAATTGTTTTAAGAATAGTATTACAATAAAAAACTATTTAAGTACAATATTTTGATAAAAACTGAACATTGAATGACCAATTTTCAAAATATTATCCTTCTGTGAAAAATGCTTCTATTATAATAATAATTTGCCTGTATATAGCTCAGACCTCTTTACAGAGGCTCAACCAGAATTTTTGAAATATATAACTTAGAAGGGGGTATATCCAGGTCTTACGACAACAGAGGGGAGAAATTTTAAGAAAAAAACGCGAATAATTATTTCAATTTGTTGTAACTCTGAAATTAATGGGAATTTTTCAAAACTCATAGTTGAGCCTCTGTACAGAGGTCTGAGCTATATACAGGCAAAATATTATTATATTAGAAGCATTTTTCACAAACGGAGAACATTTTGAAAAAAGGTTATTCTAAGTTAATTTTTGCCAAAATATTGTATTTAAATAATTTTTTTGTCAAAATGTCCTTAAAACAATTTTATACATGCATTCTAATCTAAGTGACACTAAATATCATGAAAATTATCCATTTATGCGCTTTTATAAAATCACGGTTTTGAACGTTGACGGATACCTTATAAGGCTAAACATTTGTGTGTCATCTAAAATAAATACATCCCCTTGATACACCAAATCTATAAAAAAAAATTTAAACTATGGTATTGTTTGTTATCTAGCACTTTCTTTTTGTTAAAATGTGTTTTATGGGTGTCAAGTATAATCAGTTTATCTGTATAGTAATAAAATAAAATGTATCTAGATTTATAATAAAAAAAATTATTTAAAAATAAAAATCGATAAATAAATACTGTGCTAGATGTCCTCTGACATTCATCAGTGTTCGTGAGTTAGAATGAAGATCCACCATAAACAAAACAAATAAAATTTAGTAATCATTTAACAAGTCTCAATAACCCAGGCGCTCGTAATGAAGTAGCGAGGCAAAAAAAAAGGTAAACGAGATTTTTAATATTTAATTATGAATTGCATGACTTCTTTTTGGAACGTTTTGCTAGTATACGTTCTAAATCATAGAAATTCAGCTCTAAGCTATTCTACTTCTACAGCCGACACTATTCCAATTCAAACATCTTATTGACCAAATCGTCTACTATCAATTTTAAGTATTAAACAATTAACGAGTCACTGTCTACTAGCTTTCAACTTTCTACTACTTTAAGTTATTCACTAATTTCTATATATACTAACTCCTAACCACTCTCTCTATCTCTATCGAACCTAAAATTTAATGCTTAAATATAAGCCTTGATTTACATAAACCGCTTCTTCTTCGGGAGAAATTTTTCAATACAACAATATTTAAAAATAGTTATTCCCCCCAAAAATTAGTAAGAGGCTGGCGAATTGACCCAATACGCAATAAATTTTTATATTTTTTTAAAAAAAATTCTACATTTAAAACTTTTTGTTGTATAATTTAGTTGTAGAAAATTATGAATATCCAAGTCATTATACTTCATTTTCTATATACCATTTTCTTTTAAAAGTAGGATGTTAATAACACAAACATTAGTTAATCGTAAAAGATAATTGTATTTCAAAATATTAACCTGTGTGTGTAATAAAATCAAATAGGAGCTGACATAATCGTGTACTTAGCCACTCAAGGTGTATTCTCTTTAATTACTCCGTGCACAAAACTTTCGATTTTATTTGTTTGCGCACATTCCTTATTGACACTATATATATATATATATATATATATATATGTCTTTTTATTTTCATCCTATATATATATATGTATATATATATATATTTCACCTTATTTATTTACTTTCATATATTTAATTTGTTCAAAAGTTTTACGATTAATGAAGTAACATTTCCAGAAACTCATAATAAATCCATTTCCTCACTGGTATGCTTTCGGATGGTAACATGTTTTTAGCTGTGTAGAAGTAAACAATGTATTTATGGAAGAAAAGAATGATTCTGTTGCTAATTCGTAAGGTATTTAATTTTTGTGTTATTGATATGTATAGTTCATGATCAATTCTAACCATTTTGTAAGAAGATAAAGTACATCCGGTAAGTATTAGATAAATGATAAATAAACTTTAAGTTGTATGTGTGTTATAAAAAATCATGGTATACTACATTTCGAAGGTAACAACTGTAATCACATTACTTCATGTATATATATATATATAATATTCTTACACACACACACACACACACATATATATATGTGTGTGTGTGTGTGTGTGTGTGTGTGTGTGTGTGTGTGTGTGTGTGTGTGTGTGTGTGTGTGTGTGTGTGTGTGTGTGTGTGTGTGTGTGTGTGTGTGTGTGTGTGTGTGTGTGTGTGTGTGTGTGTGTGTGTGTGTGTGTGTGTGTGTGTGTGTGTGTGTGTGTGTGTGTGTGTGTGTGTGTGTGTGTGTGTGTGTGTGTGTGTGTGTGTGTGTAAGAATATTAATTACTTATATTTAGCGGCATGGTGGAAACATACTTTTGAATATATGTTGTAATTAAGAGAGTATATATACAATTTATAAATATGTTTATATATAATGAACCTCTTAAATATAATTAAGTAATTTATAATTTAAAAATAGTTAAGCTAACACGTGTCTTTTTATTGATAGTCACCAAAATCATTTCCGTTTTAAAACCTATTATAATAAACATTTGAATTGGGCGGGTTTTTGAATAGTTTTAGGGGTCTATATTAGTATTTAGATAGTTTTAGGAGGCTGCATTAGAGGGGATATATTTTTTATCATGATATATATATATATATATATATATATATATATATATATATATATATATATATATATATATATATATAATTGCTTTATAAATTTCTTAAAATATGTTATTCTTTTAATTTTTATAAAAATTACTTACTGGTCCACATATTCTTTTTTATACTCTATTAAATTCTATTAACTGTTTACACTGTTAAATGTGATGTTTATTGTGTTTTAAATATATAAGCTGATTTTAGTCCTGATATTAAGTTATAAATTACATTGAAAGCGTGTAAATTAATAATTTTTAAAACATTGATTTAGTAGTATCATTTTCTAAGAAGTATATCTTCCTTTGTTGCTTAATAAAAACTTTCAGCAATTCCTGAGGAATTTAATTAATCTTTAAATTTATATTGCTTTTTTTGCCAAACTGTTTTTATTAACTGTGTGATTTTAAATTAAATCAAATTGTGAATTGAAATAAAAAATGAGTGTGTGATATAAATTGCTTAAATTATCTTTTTTTATCTGGTTATGTTTTCGTTGTTTTATTGTGAAGAAAATGAAAAAAAAATAGATGTAGAATTGTTTTTAATGTATTATCACTGGGGATATATTCCTTCCTATACTTGCAAAAAAACGAATTAACGTTCCAAAGTAGATTTTTATTCGAATAACAGCTTTCACAGAATATTTTAGGAATTTATTCATTATATATAAACATTCAAGAAAGATTTCAACTCGTTTAATTTCTCATGTGTCTTATTGCTATCAAGGTTTCAGTTATTTTAACTAATGAAATGAAATATATAAAATTTTACTATTTAATGTACTCAGTTCATTGTTTCATTATTTAATGAGCTGGTCGTTTCCAAGTACAAATAAACTGAAATGCATTATTCGTTTAGTAAGCAAGAAGCATTTTAATGTCAAGTATTCCTTTTAAATAAATTACCAGAATTATATACGTGCTTTATTTTTGGATAAAAAAGGCAAAACATGCTAATAAAAATTAATTACTTTATTTTATGTAAACACTCATACACTAAAAATTTAATTCAAAATACTAAACTATCCAAAACCATTTAATAATGAACATATTATCTAATAAATATTTAACCTATTAATGTCTAATATAGAGTTTTTTATTTGTATTATTAATTGTTATCATTCATATATTTGCTATTAAACTTATAAAAAATATGACAAATAGACATGACGAGATTTTTTGTGCAGATATATATATATATATACTTAACCCTCGTGGTTGTCTTATGTAGGGTTAATAATTTATTCACTGAAAAACTCTAAAAAAAATTAAATAATCTCAGAAGTAATATTTTTATTTTCAAAAGTATTAAATATGGTATTATGTAGTTAATAAAATTATACACACACACACACACACACAAAATAGCTAAGCACGCTTTTTCAATAATAAAGCCCAATTTGACTAGAAAGTGATTTAAGTATTATAGTATCTTGAGTTAAAGAAATAATAAAGTTCAATTATATTTGAAATTGTATTCATTCATTTTAAAAATAGCATTTTTGTATACACATACACAAAACTGAAGTCCTATTTGTAGCCAAAATGTATTTTAAAAATGAATGATGTTTTTTTCATTTCGCTCTATCTTTTATGCATTAAAATGCAAACATATCTTGACTCCAAAAGGTATTATTAAAAGGTATTATATATATATATATATATATATATATATATATATGTATTAAAATATTTTTAATAACTTTTCTACCTTTCTTTCTTTAAGATTCTTTGGGACTTTTCTCGGTGTTGTATGTATTAAAATATATTTTTTAACTGAATTTAGATGCATATGTTTTTGAAACAATGGATAATTGTGTTTTTAATATTTTCTTCTCTTATATATTCATGTGAAAAGTTCTTCGAATTCATTATATAGTTCCACTTATTATAAAATAAGAACTTTTCAAACTTTGAATTGAGAAACTTGAATGAACTTTAAAAAGTACATAAATACTATCATTATTATTCTGAACACATCCTTGTAGTCATGTCTATTTGATCATAATAAAAAATTTAAATAATATTGATCCATATTTTAAGCTATTCAAAGCATAATTAGTCACAAATGTATAGCGAAGAACATTTAAGCATCCTTTAAATTCAATAATTGATCAAATATTTTTTGGAAGATGTGCCATATTTTTTTAAAACCATTTCAAAAGCTTTCATCAAGCTTAGAAACAGGTCAAAATTATTGGTAGAAGAGTGGTTTATTATTTTTCATAAAACGAATAGTATACTACTGAATAAAACTGAGCAGACTGCAAAAACTGGAAATCAAAAATATAAACGTCTCATTTCTTCAAAAAGTCATCTGCGTTAACAAAGAGTAATCTCAGAATTATATAATCATGAAATGACTACATTATTAGATTGACTCATAAAAGATATCAGATTTTCTTTAAATGTGGACGTTTATCTCTCTCTTTCTCGTTTATAGTCGTTTTGCTCATTGTGAAAGTTACATTTCGACAAAGATTTTCTCAAAAGTGCTCCACTTTGTTATTTGCTGAGAATTTCATAAGCATGTGAATTAAACTTATATCCATGCAATTTTTATGTGAAGTGTAAATACGGTAATAATGCTGCAAGAGCAGTGCATTCAGTATAAATTTCGGTCTAGTGATTTTATCCTACAAAATAAACCACGTAGGAGGCCGAAAACATCTGTGAAAAAGGATGGTATGAAATTATTGGGGAAAGCAAATCCAACTGTATCTTTTATATTTCAAAAACATTGATGAAATGCAGGAAAAATTTTTTAGCGGCATGGTCCAATCCTACTATACGACAGCGCTCTACCAAATTCAACGTTCAAAAATTAAATGAACTAAAATATGAAACTTTGCAGCACTCAGCTTATTTTTAGCCACCCTACTTTAATTTTATAAACATTTAGAACAGTTTTTATGAGTTAAACAGTAAGAAATTTGAAATAGTCTAAAAAACTCCATATCAGAGTTTATAAATTCTAAATATCTGAATTTTTTTAAGACAGGTATCTTTGTACTAAACTCTCGTTGGAAAAGGTGTTTTGAAACGAGTAAAGCATATTTAATTCAAATAAACAGCTTTTGAAAAAAGATGATCAGTTTTATGTATTAATTCAAAATTCCGACATTCCATACACACCAATCTATTCTATGTACTATTTTAGTAATATGCAATTAACATAACAAATTACCTAAAAGCATCCTATCTTAATATTCCTTTGAAAAATCCTCAAGAATAAATTTATTTTTGTTTCATGTGCCATTAAGTCCATTCACATAACACTTCGAATTGCGACCTTTTCACCAGAAAGAAACTTTATAATTTGAGAAATACGAAAATGTCATTAGAAATCGAAAGCCGAAAGCATAATAATTAAATTATTTTTGAAGTCTGAAAAGAAGTTAATTAGTTTTTATTTCTCAGAAATTATATTATTCTTTTTAAAAATTATATAATTATAAACTGCTTCAATTTAAACCTTTTTATTTCTTCATCTCACGTAATTTTAATTTTTTGGCTCGTTTAAGGTGTCCGACTACCCTAAAATCATGATTTTTTTTCAAAAATTGACAAATTTTGTTTATGATTTTATTTTATAGGCCATCATATAAGCTTAATAAAAATACCAAACTTTTTATTTTCCATTAACTAGAACAAAAATTACAAGTGTTTTAGTAAAAGCAGATGCCATAGCTTTACACAAGATGACAAACTTTAAAATGCGCTTTACTCGAAATGTGTTTTTTGCGAAAAGTTCAAACGGGGACAGCGATTGCTCAAAAAGTTTTGAAAATAATTTGCTGAAATTTTTTGTGTATGTTATGTATAACAGTAGAAGTGTTTTGATTTTCAGATTTATCAATCGCTGCTTTATTTAAAAATTTACAGTCCTTTATGTGGATATAATCACTTTCTTTTTAAGCAATTTCGTATAATCACTAAGATAAAGTGCTCTAGGTTTTGTAAAAATTGAAATATATCTTATCCTAAAGGTCATTCCAAACACGAATAATAAAGTAACACATCAAAATTGAAAAATTGAGAATTTTCTCATAAAAATTTTGTACAGAGCGGGCCCCGTTTATGTAATTTTTTGTACATTTTTACCAGTTTTTTCCCTTTTTAATAATAATAATTTTTTTCTGCTTTCAATTTTAAGATTTTTTGCTTAAAATATACTAAATAAATCTAAAAATCACAAAAAAATCCTCATATTTCCATTTTTTCAAAAAAAAAGTTGTCGCAAGTAGTCGGATACCTTAATGGAATAATTAGGTACCCCCATATTTTAAATTAAGTTATTTTCCGGTAATTAGTGTTTTCATTCAAATAAAGAAATAAAATCAAACTGATTGAAGCTACGAATCTAAATCCATATTATTCTTTCACTTTTAAATTCCTATCACGCGGCTATTTTGCTAGTAAAAACTAAATTTCCAAAATGTCTTGAAATTGTTTTCGATAAAAAAAACTCGTTGATTCAGATGCGTTCTTAATAGTTTTTAATGCTAAACTCTACATTCAATATCTTTTGTTGACATAAAATACGTTTAAAGAAAATTGATACGGCATCTTATTTTAGTGGAGCACAAAAGAAAGGATAATAATTGACCCCTATTTTTGTACTCCGCTAAAATAAGGACCAAGTACATCTGAGAATTTATTTTAAAAGCTATCCTAATTGAACTATTTTCATTCCTTTACAAAGATGTTTATGTTTGTTTTATTTTTTTTATTCTTTATTGATCTTTTTCTACTTTGAATGTTTCCCACAATAAACCACAGAAATTGTTACAAGAATCAAAATCAATTTTTATAAATGAGAAAATGTTTGAAAAAGGTGTCCTTATTTTTTATAGTACTTATAAAAATATAAAGTTAAGAAAAAAATAAGAATAAAAAGTTTAAAAAAACTGTTTGTATCGGCTCTAATGTACGAATGGAGTATATTTCTTAAATACGGTTGTCTTTGATAATATAGTAATCAAATAAACGCATCTCATATAATACTGAAACCATACATACATTTTCTTAATTCTATTCACATTTTTCATATTGATTCGGTAAAATAATATACATTAACTATGTTACTTAATTATATGTTACTCATAGTTAATTAGTACATTGTTAAGAAGGTTGATTTACTTCACAATCAATATCACTGTGAGTATTAATTACATTCTGTCACCATTATTAATCACTATGACAAGAGACTTGTAACTAAAGTATGATACGTGAACGTCGGTGGATTTACCAATCGTGAAAACATTGCATCAATGTTTGTACCATTCCTAGTCGTCCCAGTGCCCTACCAGAAACAAAATCCAAATTAAGCTTTGATTTTAATTGTACTAATCTCAATCCTTCACTTTATCGAAATCAGTATTGAAATCGCCTCCAAGTATAAGTAGAAGTATATGATATTGTTTCTTCAGTAGTTTAGAACCCCCATTTGTATATACTAAAGTTCACATTCATTATTTTATACATAACAATAAGTTCTCTTAAAATTTAAAACAATAGAACAATTTTAAAATCTCCCCATTATTTACATTCACCATATAAGAAAAACATTCAAAATTATAGAAACGTTACAAAATTTGGTTCTTTCAATTGTTTTCAAAAATTTATTTTTGTTTCTATAATGAAACAAAACAAATTTTTCACGCGCATTTTTTTACTCGCCAAATTTGATGATTTTCATTTGTTATAGTGAATCTCATCTTGTGTAACCCATCAGCAGCTGTGATTTGCCAAGTTAAGATGGAATGGAGTATAAGCCATAACTCGCGAAAAAGTTGTTTAGCTTAAAAACTGTTTTTAGTCACCAATGACGCCACTAGACAAAATGACAGTAAATTGCGAATTTTTTTTAAAACTTTAGTTTTTCGAAGGCTTAATTTTTTTAAGTTATTATTTCAAAATTCCACACATCGATAACAAAAATAGTAATATTTAAACAAAAAAGGAAAAATAACCCTGCGTAAATGAATTCTTGTAAAAAGGGTAACTTTTTACAAGAGTTCATTTTAACTTATTACAATAAAAACTTTCTTTTAATCCTTAATTTTTCAATCCCTAGACAGAACATGGATTATAATGTTTGACAAACAGAAAAAAAACGTTTAATGCTATTATTTTTTTAAATGACAAAGTTATTAAATGTTTAATTAGAATTTTCAGAACTTTTTTCAAAAATCGTAAAAAAAAGTTTTCGGCATTTTATATTTTAAATCACTTATTCTAAAAGACCAAAGAAAGGACTTTTTTAATGTAGAACATCGATTTATTTCAATGATAAGAAGTCCGTACAGAATGATTGAAAAATTCTTTTCATGAAAACGTATCGATATTGTCTCATTTAAAAAAAAATCGTAAAAAATAAAAAAAACATCGTTATTTTGTGAAAACAAATATACCGTATCGTAGCGATAAAAATGATCTTTCCGATTCTGTAATCCTTTTTTTTTTTTTTGTCTGATTTCGGTTCGAAGAGACAGATCGCAATTTTAAAAGCAAAGAAAAAGTAGAAATTCTTCCTTCTTTCTTCGGACAGAAATTTAACGCATGCGCAGAAGCGAGTGTAACGCATTTTTGTTAACGCTTTTTTTTTTAAAATTCGCTCCTGAAAATATTGTCATACCGGGGGCTCAATATAAAAATGGATTCTTAAAGAGTATAAACTCCAACAATATGTTTCTTCATATTAAATGAATAATTTAAAATATTGCAGATTTCGAAGTTAGAAATAATATTTATCATTTTTTGCTACCTAAGTATTCTTTATATAAATATAATTTTAAAACTCTAGATAAAAGAAAGGTATCATAATTTTAAACACGAAGCTTTGGTACCTATAAGTATTGCGGACTGAAAAATTATTTGAGCAAAGGTGCATGTATAAAATGCCTTTCAATATGCTTAAATAATTTCTTAAGTCAAAGAAAAACGAATAAATTATTGCCATATTCAGTTACATATAAACTGTTCAAAGTGCCATCAATGTGAACAAGAGATGACCAAAACTTGTATCCAATAGCATCCCATAACAGTACGCCAGGTAAAATGCCGGTATGGCGATGATGATTGCATGCTGCCAATGTGTATTAAAAATGATGCCTCCAAACACAGATGCGACCATCTTGGTGCTAAAAACATTACCTGGATTCATCTGAAAAACCCCGTCTTGCCATTCGTGGGCCCAGGTTCGTCGATGATCGCACCTTTGAAGATGCTCCTGTACGTCAAGCAGCGTTAAGGGTAGCCGCAGCCATGATCTCCAAGTTTAAAGTCCATGCTGCAAATATCGTCGAACTGTTAGTGCAAATACTTGTTGTCTTGACTCGAGTCTCGTGACGTGGCTGCATGATCCATGGAGGTCATGAGGGTGACATGCCTGCTTTCTCGGCTGCTGGTGATACGGAGCAGTTGATATCTAGCACAGCATCCCGTATTACCATCCTAAACCCATCGATTTCATATTCTGCTAACAGTCATTGTATCTCGAAAGACGCGAGCAGCAATGCTGCGATACAATAAACCATAATCCCGGTATACTACAATTCGATTTTTCTCAAAGTCAGAGACGTGCTGGTACGCATTTCTGCTTCTGGCACGAGGCATCCCAATAACTTTTCAGCAGGGAACAACGTTCAAATGCAATTTGTGTATCAGAAATTGGCTGGACAAAGCTAGATTTGTCATCTGAAATTAAAATTTGACTACAACCATTGTCTGTTGATAAAAAGTCATATTTTGCACTTTCTTCAAACACGCTCAATGGTTGGATTCGAGATTTTATGACATAAGACTGTTCCAGAAATAAAATCGTCTAAAAATGTCTAACCCACGCGATCGTGCTGGTTGGGTCTTAAACGGATATGTCAGCTTTATGCCATATATATTTGAGAAAAGTATATAGGTTAATTAATCTTATGAAATTCATTAAAAAGTAATGGCATTACATGACTTAAAACGATAAAACTAGATTTTAATTTTAACAAAAATTAGATTCAAAGTAAAATTTCTTTGCAATAACACTTCTGGGTGGAATTAATATTTGTTTGCTTTTAAATTATCCCACTTGATAACAACAAGGATATTCTGTATTTGGCAGAAAGAATTAAATTAAAATTTTGACATATTTTTAAAATGACCCAAAGCCTTCAAAGTAGAAAATAGTTTATCTCATTTTTAAAATCTTTCTATTAATATTATAAAAAATCTGCTGTAAAAAGTGCAAAGTATTTTACAATAATTATTTCTTTTCATTCATAAAAAAAGATTCGTTGTAAAAGATGTTTGCTTTGAATTTGCACTTAAGTAAATGTCTTGAAATAAGAAATGTAATTTATGTCCAACATATATACAGTTAATTTTTCCATTTCATTTGTATACATTCAATCTTATACTTTTATACAAACTTATATCACACGTGTCTCCTAACTTAATAAAAAGGGTTGTTGTTGTTTCTAATGCCACCTGTCTGACAAAGTCAGCTCGAGGCCCACGAAATTCATCGTCGCAAGGAGCTAGAAGTACACCTTTCGTTGGTCTTGGACTTTAGCAGCAACAGGTGACAGAGCAAATTAGCTCGGCGAAATTCCCCGAAGGGACGATAGAGGGTGAAACCACCTATCTCCACATCCATAATTTAGGCATGGAACTGAAGGGGAGGGAAATATTCTCCAGTCCCCCTGCACTTGTGATACAGCCCACAATACTTTCGGACCCACTGATTTAACGAGCACGTACTCCGTGTGTACTCGGAGGGTATTTGGTGGCATCGGACATTGAACCCAGACCTTCCGACAATTTTTATGTAGCAACTTTCATTGTACGAGTAGTAAATCATTTCTTAATAAATTTCTTTAGTGTTGGCAGTAGCGGGACCCCTGCGTTTCTTGAAATTCCGGGATTAGAATAACTAATCTAGGGATTTAATTTTTGTATAATATATTTTAAAAATTTTTCTCATCAAAGTTTTTTAATAATTTTATGTTTGAAAATTCACATATATTTTTCCACGAATATGTAAGCGGAATTTTTAGTGTGCAATTATTTCTTTTGTATTGCAAAATGTATTTAAAACATAATCTAACAGAAAAACTTTAAACTCTGAGTACTAGACTGCTGGACGCACTTTAATTTTTTGCATTTAATATTCAGTTTGCAGTGGACTAAATTCAGATACAAGCGGCGCCAAAATGGAATCATGTGATGAAAGGACAATGCTTTATTAAAAGACTCCAACGCGAGGTGGAGCTGACTTTTGTCAATGGTGAAACATTTCTAACTACTAGAATATTGCATGCAATAAGTATTAATAGACATAAAATATACGAATAATTCACTAGATTTCTCTCATGATGAAATCCAAATATTATATGATATAATTGCTGCCCTTGGTTAGTGAAAATAACTATTTAAGCACTCCGACGTCGAAACACCAATCTGTTTACATCAGACATATCCATAAATTCTATACTGAAAAAGCTTAAAATACAAATAGAGTGATATGAATAAAAAATATATTCAGCTCTCACACATAACTTGTATGAGAGAACGTCGCACAGATCTAAGTGGTTTACTGTGATACTTACATAATGGTATAAGAAATGTCTTATGGATATATTTTGTCACAGTTCCTGCTTTAATTAAATGCGGTATATTAATAGTGGACCTGTTATCGGACTTGGCACTTCAAATCCCACTGTATTACTAACAGTTCATAGAACTGAGTCTTCTTTTTCAAATGAGATAACACTTGGAATTGATTCTCACTCTGATTCAATTACTGAATCAATTCGGGCTCAAAACCTGTAGTAGAAGGACTGTATAAAGTTATCAAAGAGGGACATGCACCAGTGCAACCTTTTAGATTTGAGACACTGTCATTAAAAACTCAAAAAAATTTCTCTTTTCGAAAATGGATGGAGACGTGGTAAGTACCTGGAAATAGCATACTACTGTTTGATGACGGTAACGCCTACTAGTCTAAGCGAGCATTTTATTCGGCAGAACAATATGTAAAAAAACAAGAAGCTGTTTGAACGATGAAACGCTGGACGAGCAGTGTTTCTTTAAAAGTTTATTTACAAAAACACAAGAAATGAAGACATGCTGTTTTAATTTCCGTATGTGCTATTTTTTATTTGTTTTTTTTACGATGATTTAATTTTGTTTATTTGTTTCAATAAATGATATTACTAAAGCATTTTTTTAATTATGTTTTCAGTTTTATTATGTAGTTTTAACTATGCTAATGTGTAAGTATTTTTCATAAATAGTCCAATCCTAATCCCGTTACCAATCTGGGATCTAGGGATTTGGATAATGTAATCCTGGGATTGAAAATATATAACACTGGATTGCTAAACCCAAATTATTCATAAATAGCGTCTTTCACAACCAGAAAGTGTGCCGCAGATTTAACACTTTTAGACTGATTACGAATTTAATAATGATATGTATGGTAATATAATTCAATTTTTCACGCATATATGCAAATTAAGCCAAGTAGCTGAGTAGTAGAAAACGAGCTTCCACGCCAAGGGTCTGGGGTTCCCACCCTGGGCAGAGCAGAGTCAAACTCAGCCTTTCATCACTTCAGTGGGTCGATAAATGTGTACCAATTTTGCTTGAAAACTAAACATTGATGGGTTAGTGTCAGACTGATCACCTTACCGAAACACCTGTTCATGCACCTCTGTCCCAAAGTTACGTATACTGAGATGGGCACAGAAGACCTTGGTTCTCATTAGTTGTTGCGCCATTGAGTTAAGACTTTATTCAGTAATTTTGCTGATTTGTTTTCTTTTTGATGTAAAAATGGAAGAAATTTATTTCGATGAATGTAAAAAAAAAATAGTTTTCTTGAAGCTTAACGAAAATAAATATCAATGTGAAAGCAGTAAATTGAATTAGAGAAACTAAATATCGAAATAATATACATAAACCAGGTAATATATAATTATATATCTTCTTTTATTTCTTTATTCTGTACAACTATATTACAGTTTAGAAAATAACTAAATATCTAGAGAAAATAGTACTTTTACGATAAAATCCTACGTATAAAAACCAGGAAAATATGTAGAAGTTATTATTTATTGTTCTTCTGGAGTTTTAAGTTTATAAATATTAATTACATAAAAATATCAAAAAAAAACCGTTGTAATCGGAAAAATTGCTGCACATATGTTTATAAGTTGAATGATAATCCACTTCTTGAAATGGCAAGGTATAGATTGGCATTTTATAGCTTTTCAGGTATAGATTGCTATTTTATAGCTTCTTCATAACATTATAATACAGGCTGTACAAATAATATATTTAGTTCATATTGTGAGAGTTGCAACAAGTAACTCCATTTTCTACTTGACGAAATACGTCATTATACACGTAAGTTAAGTAAGTTATGTAAAAGTCTTCGAGAATGGGTTGGTGCAAGACGAATAAGAAAGCTTCGAAACGAATTCTACAGCAAATAATAAAAAGAAATGAGTTGATATTTTTATAACTAATTAAATATAATTCACATAGAGCTCAAATAATCCTTATTAAGGTAAGTTTATTTAGGTTTAAATCTATTTTTATCATGATAAAGAAATCATGATCAATCTTATCAGTCAGTTTTGAAATTCAATAGCTTTGTTATCTTTCAATACTTTTTAGAGAAACTAAATGACAATTTATGATATTTATAAGTAAAAATAGGTTATTTTAGTTGGTAATATGTTTTATTAAGGGTGTTAAAGATTATTATTTGTTCAAAGTATGTGATTTACGTCATTGATTTTTACTTGTGTTAGTTTAAAATATCAAACCTATTTTAGTTTTTAATAAATCAACACACAATAAAGTTTTAAAATTTAATTTTTTTTAAATTGATATCTACATTGTTTTAATATTATTAGGTTGTCAAGTAAGAAGTGGAGCAAAAAATGCACACAAAATTGAATGCTATTTTTTTCCAATAAAAACTAAGATTTTAATGATCTGTTATTTTTTTTTTCAATCTAAAATATGCGTTAAAATGAAGAAAACATGTACGTTTATCACGAAAAAAAAATTGTGCCAATATACGGCATATAAATGAGGTAATGTACAATTTAAATAAACATGAAATTTGCTCCGTTTCATATTTGACAACCTAATATTTATAGAGATCTAAATAAACGCTCTAAAAATAAGAAGTTATTTAAATACAAATCTAAAATCATGCATTGGTTCAATACAGTGTTAATTCAAATGTAAAAAAAACATAGCTTCGTCTAATTTATTTAATACATCAAATTGGTAAAACGCATAATATATATTACAATTGTATCAAGTGTATTAACACGTATCATTTATTAAGTTAAAAAAATTTATGACAGTACATATAATAAAATTATTTTTTGTTTTTTCTCTTAATACGGTAAATTGTAACTATTTTATAATTATACAGAAAATTAGTTCCAAAATGAGTGTAAGATTCTTCAGAACACAGATAAAGAGTATTTGGATTGAAAAAAAATAATTAAAAACTATCTATCAATAACAACAATCATTACTCAAATCAAAAAATTTTTCAATCAAATACTGTATTTACTGCGGTGTACGACCTAATTTTTTTGGTGGTTCTTCGTTCGTACTACATTAATTTTTCGAAAGGATTTTTACATTCAAAACGTGATTCTAATTTGATATCGGTTCACTATCTGTTTTTTTTTCACTAGAAAGTAGTAAAATTTCGCCTTTAGAGGGAAAACATTGCAATGCATTGCAATGCAAATATTAGACTGGCCACGAAAAATCTATCTGGCATGATTTAAAAATCCTGCAAAAAACAAGAATGACATACCGGTATTAAATTATCTCTCAAAATGTGTCCTTTGTAAATCAAATTTAACTTGAAACCCACAGTAGGAATTAAGAAGATTGAAACATAATTATGAGATATTAAAAATAATTCTTTAGGAGATTTAAGTTAATTTAATGTTTTTAATATAAAAATAAAAAAAGAATTTTGAATGTTGTTATCAAAACAAATTGATCTACTGATTCAAATTATCCTTGTTTGTATATAAATGAGAGAGAAAATTCCACTAAATATATATAATATTCACATATCACTTTTTTTGCATGTCGAAGACTAAATTGGTCATTTATGAATTTCGAAACGGCAGTCAATAATTTAATTGTATGAAAAATATGGTGAAACATTTCCAAAATTATATGTGTATATTTAAACACCTTGACTATAAATAACTTATATTAAAAAATGTATGAAATAATCAGCAAGTTCGTTAAAAATAAGACATATTAATGCCTTATGTTTATACTGACTTTTTAAAAGCACTGATTTTTAATATTAAGTTTTCAAATCAAAAACTACAATCAGAAAATATTACAGCCTAACAATTAATTTTTAACAACGAACTACTTAAGCATTCCATTTAATTATGATAATTTTAGTAAATAAATTCATGACATCCTGAATTAATATTTGATAAATTCCTTTATTTTCATTCGACATTCGTGTTGAAGCATAATTTTTATCCATTTCGTCATCATAAGAAATACAATTTCTCGCTTTAATTTTGTTTTCAAAATGAATATTTAGATTATTTATGAAATTAACAAAATTTTTAGTAGGTTCATGTCATTTAAAATTCTTCCATTTACATACATTATTGCATATGCAAACTATACAAACTAAAACGACGTGTGTTCTACCTCGATTTGTTTTCCAGAATTTTGTGTTATAATTTTATCAACATTTGATACGCAGACACTATAGAACCAATAATTCACTACGTCCACAAATGATCATTAAATCTGTTATTTAATGTGACTTGCAACAAGTGTCCAATATTCTGCAATATGTAAGTCACAAGCATTTAAAGGCTTACAAATACATGTATAAATAATATGATACAGGGAGTATTCCTTTCTAAAACCGCACCTGAACGTTAGTGTTAGTGTAAAGCAGTGATTCCCAAAGTGATCTATAGGGACCTCTAGGGGTCTATGATGACATGCAAGCGGTCTGAGTAAGATAAGCAATATATAATTTGGGGGTTCTTGAGCTGTAAATGATGATTTGCGATAGTGGCTCTCCTTAAACCAGATCATGACTTTAATTTGAAAAGAAAATTTAATCAAATGGAAATCAGAATTCTTCGATTTTAAAAGATTTATTACTAAATTTAATGAGGTTAATTTACAGTTACAAGGTGGCAGCGCAGCGTAAGTTTTATTAAAACAAGGATCATCATTTCAGCCTTTTTGCCAAGGCTAAGGAGCTTGCTCAAACTAAAGGAGTACAATATTAAAAACCGCGAATTTTTCCGGTATTTCAATTAGCCACAGACAATCTGCCAGAAAAAGGACGCTTTAAACTACACTCAACATTTAAATGCCCATTATTGAGGATTTGAAACTAGGTTTGTCTATGATAATACCACAGTAGTTAACGAATTCTTTAGTCACATTGAAAAAGAAAATATCGTATATTACAAAAGGAACTGATTGAAATAGCCACTCACGGAGATCTTAAAGTGAATTTAAAAACTTAAGTCATCAATTTTGGTTTTAACGCTAGAAAGACTGAAACTTAGTATATACCTATTTCCCAAAAGCAGTCAAAATGACTGCGTTGTGAAAGAATAACTAATGAGTAAAGAAAAATTTGTTTAAAATTAACTTTTAATATATATTTATATTACTTACAGTCATATAGCATGTTATAAGTAAATATTAACAATAAAAAAAATTACTTCACTCGGAAAAAAATATATTCTAAAAAATTCTAAGAAATTGTGCATTATATATGTAATTGTTTTTCTAATTGAAATTAAAAAGCAGTCAAAACACTAGTGTTAAAAAGGCATGTTTGTTATTTACTCCTAAATATGGAGTATTGTGGGAAAGTTTTCAATTGCTTTTCATAGAGAGAAGGAGTTTCAGCGTTCTTACCAATCTCCAAAATAAAAAAAGAAAGAAAAAGAACGGAGGAAATTTAGGGTTAAAGCTGACAAGATTAGTGCCAAATGATAAAATTTGTTATTGAATAATCAGATTTATACCTCCTATTAAAAACATTTGTTTGTGGAAGAGTTGTTTTATGTATTTATTTAATACTACTTTAATTAATTAACATATGTTTTTCAAGTTGTAAACATTATACAGTTGAACCTGTTTTTGTGCGATATATAGGTACTGCAAAAAAAAAAATCACACAAAAAATTATTCAAAAATTCTTACACATAATGAACTAATTTGTGGTAATGCTACAAAAAACTTTTAATATGCGGTGGATAGGGACCGCATAAAAAGTCGCAATTATAAAATATCCCAATTATTTACGAAATTTATGCAAGAGTACTTCCATAGCAAAATAAATAATTAAATATTACACATGGAAAGATTTTAAAAACATGTTGTTTCTCATTGAATACACGGATAACCTTTCAAAATGCACATACATAATTCATTGCTACTCATCGTAATCCTAAGTCCTGTAATGAATAAGTTCCAAATCGCTTTCGTCACTTGAAGGTGCAATTTCAGTTGATTTATTTTTTGGCAACATAAAGTAAGAGATAAGTTTTTGTGACGAAGGACGGGTGGTCAGTTGCTTGTAAATGTCACGATAACCAGCTATTCATGAATGAAGCCCTTTTTGAAATTTTATACTCCTTTCTTAACTGGTATCTATTTTAAGAAAATGCTTTTCCACTTTGTTGCAAAGCTGGATCTCTGCATATTTTTATCCGCTCTCAAAGAATATGCCTTCATAATTTATCAAATTATTGATAATGTCACTGTCAATGAAAGTTTCATCTTCAATCAAGCGTGAGCTGTTGGAGCTTTGAGAGAAAGCTACTGAATGCGCATTGTCGGGAGACTGTTTGTAACAAATGTACAGTGTCTTGAAGTGTCTACATTTCAGTGGCGTAACGAACACCCCCACATCACGGGGGGGAGGCAAAACTCTAGGGGCCTCATGCCTGACTTACGTAAAAAACGTATCTGCACAATTTATAAAATATTAAAGACAAAACTTGACTTTCAGGGGGTCTTAACATTCTCCATTACACCACTGGTAAATAGATAGAAAACACTACAGTGGAGCCAAAGCCATCGAGTCCTGTCACGGGGGAGAGAGGATTCTAGGAGCCCAAGGCTTGACAAACGCTAAATACGCATTTACCCAATTTATAAAATTTTAAATGCGATACCTGATTTTCAGGGGGAAGAGGGGTCCTAACATAATGTATTACGCCACTAGTAAATTGAGAAAAAAAAACATTACAGTGGCTCCAAAGCCTTTAAAATTCATACACCGCATAAAAAATATCGTTCATAATAATCACACAAAATAATCACACAAAAAGGAAATCGCATAAAAAAGCCGTACAAAAACAGGTTCGACTGTATTTCTCTATGCTTAGAAATTTAGGTCTCTTAAAATAAGTAGCTCTACACCAGCAGTCTAAAAGGCATTTCAGTTGACGAATTTTCAGAACTTCAATATCATGTAAACAAGAGTCTACCCCAAACCGAAAAACATGGTAAGGGGTCTATGAGACAAAAGGTTTTGGAGCCTCTGGTACAAAGGTCAAGTTATGATGTTGTTTTATGATTACTGTAGCGAAAAGTAATCCCTATCAACTCGTGTAGAAATTTGACAGGAACAGAATCACGGTTTTGCAGTTTGTCGCTCAACGATGTTGCTGCTCTTTTTCGCCGTGTTGCCATGATTGTACGTGAAGCACGTACATGCAAAGTAAAAGTATCACTGTGATTTTTTTTTAAAAATTGTCATTTTTTTTTTTTTTTTTTTTTTTTTTTTTTTTGCGATAACTACTTTCTAGCAAAATATTTTGGAAATATTTCAAAAGGCTCGCTTCAGTATATATAATTACATATCAGTAATATGCAATAAAATTACAAGTGCATTTATACAGTAAATTCTGAAAGAAATGTACACACAGTTTTAAAAATATCATTTTGAAAAAATATCATTTTCAATATAAAAAGTGACTTCATCACAAAAGTAATGAATTACAACATGCAATTGTCCCATTTTATTAAATATTAGAATCTTCTTAACGCGTATTTTAAGTAAAATAGGAAACGAATATGTTTTAAATTGCCCAGAAAATACATACATAGCAATTTTTAGTTTTTGTCTAACGAGATATTTTGTAACATTTACATCAAGTTTCTCAAATTCTACATCAGTTTTTGAAGAATTTTTAGCTGTGATGTATTATAAACATCAAATTTGACCATAAAGCATCATAATATAATGTGAAAATGTATCAATATGGTTTTGGTATGAATTTGTGATTACGTTTGGGAATACATGATTATACTACATTTTTAAAGTTTTCATTATATATTTGAATGTTAGCATACTAACAACTTCCTTAAGTATCAGAATTCAAGTTTCTCTCTATATAAGGGATTTCTAAAACAATCCCAAGAAAACTTGGGTTTTTTTGTTTTTGTTTTTTTAATCTGAAATTTATTATTTTTTTTATGTATGTAACATGCTTCTCGCAACAACAATGACAATATGTGCCTTTTGTAACTTTTTCTCAGAAAGTATTAAACATAAAGATTCAAGATTTTGTTTGTATATTAAATAATACTTTATCTTTGTACTTAAGTGAAATTTTAGAAAAAAATTGTTTAGTTTTTTTTTTAAAAAAAAAAACTATAAAGTTTAGTGTATTTAATTGTTCAGTGTTTTTTTAAAGATAAGTTAGGGCCGCGGGTAGCCTGGTATTTAGAGCATCAGACTCCAGACCGGAAGGCTTGGGTTCGATGCCCGATTCCACCAAATACCCTCCGAGTACATACGGAGTACGTGCTCGTTAAATCAGTGGGTCCGAAAATCTTCTGAGCTGAATCACGAGTGCAGGGGACTGGAGAATATTTCCCTCCCCTCCAGTCCCATGGCAAAATTGTGGAGGTGGATATAGGTGGTGTCGATATCTATCGTTCCTTCGGGGAATTTCGCAGGGCTAATTCGATTCGTACTGTCACCTGTATGGTGCTTAAGGCCTAGACCACCGACATGCGTACTTCTAGCCCCTTGCCACGATGCATTTCGTTGGAATCGTTCTGACTACGTCAGACAGGTGGCATTAGCCCCAACAACAACAACAAAGATAAGTTTCGTATAACATAATTAGGAATTTAATAAAAATTGTAATTGTTTGCTATGACATGTATATGTTTTTTAGCTAAGTACTTTAGAAATATTCGAAAATTTTCACTTCAGTATATATCTACACAAGTATATATCTATGTGTACCATAGGTTTAGGTATTACAAACAATTAAAAAAAACAAAATTTTTAGGGAACAGTAATTTTTATAAAAAAAAATCTTATCTTGTCAAAGTAAGTATTCTGCACTTACTACAAATCTTTTAGTGTATAATTACATCATAAAGAAATTCAAATTACTGAAACCAGTGTTTCACAAACTTTCTATACTTGTGACCCAATTTTCAATCACAATTTTCATCTTGCCCCCTCCATGCAATAACATGTATTGAATTCAATAATAATACACTTTGACGTAAAGCTTCAATATAACTTTTATTATAAACCATATATATTATCAACATAAGTATTAAATATTGCATATAATTTTATGACTTTCCCATAGGGTCACTGGTAATTATTAAACTTGTTCATAACTCAGCACTGTTAAATTAATTATGAAACACATTGAGCAGTACTGATACATTTATAAATGTATTATATCAGTGTAAATCGGTATTTTATGATGTCAGAATGTGTTTTGTTTTGCTTCCTTTCAATGAATTATTAATTTTTTTTTAAAAAAATAATCTTTTGTTTTCGATTTTTCAATATACTAGCGCTCCTTGTAGGTTATCACGTCCCCCTAGGGGGCACAACCCACAGTTTGAGAAACACTGACTCAAACCATAAAATTACAAATTTCGCTCCAAAATCTAACAGTTTCACTTGCAGTTATTATACCGTTTTAAGTTAATTGCGTATGAATAAATAAAAGAAACAGAGGCTTCGCAACTGTTTAAATGACCAATATTGTCAATCTCATCTGTCAAAGTGGGCGTGGTTGCCCACTGATGATTTTTTAAAAGTCAGTTTGACATACTTCTAATTTAAAAAAATGGAAAATATGCTATATCATTGGAAAGGTCAGGAATCAGAGATTTTAGAAATCACAAAATCTCAAGATCGGTAATCAGAAGATTTTTAGCCTACTGACTGCTCTTAACACTCCAGGAAAAACGACACATACACAGTGGGGCGTTGAACTATGATCATAGAAAGATTGGTTCTTAACCTTGTGGTAAAACTTCGAGAAAAAAGAAACTCTTCTCAGCATACATTTGCTTCTCATACGGAAGCAAAACCTGGAATGATACAAAAGGGTATCATTGGGTACGGATGCCACGAGCACGGTTCCTCTAGTCCACTTTTTGCACTAATATTTCCAAATTGTTAAGTTCCAATGTTGTGCCTAATATTCGAGGTCTCCACAACGTTTCTATCCAGCAAGATGAAAAGCGATTGCGTAGTTTTCGTGTTGTTCCGGCTTTCCTCGACATAGACCGCTTTCAACTCCTTCTCTGCCTATTTGTATCCATAGATATGTCACCATTGTGAACATCTGACCTTCCAATACCACAACATTAGAAAATTATTTCTACCCAGTCATTACCATTATTGAGTAGATTTTTATTTACGTCACTCTCTGAAGTAACATTAGGGTTACTGGTGACGCACTCCATGATTTTGGAGAGCCGTTAAGTGACGAGAACGCCACATGAGCTGGCAATCACCATCCCCTTTTTCTTACATTTATATTACATTAACGGCAGTGCTTTGAGCTTCAAAAGATTTAGAGTGCATTACTTCCGAGTCCAGGGTTAGAACTAGGACTTGATTGTAGCCTTATATTCTTGACATGCTCAGTTTGGCTAGATACATATCTGGTCTACATATATTATTGCCCTTACTGGTGCCAGCTCTTGGTACTGAAATTTGAACGTTGTATAACTCAAAGTGCGTGTAAAGGAGGTGGATAAAGATCAACCTTTTTCACCCATCATAGTCAAGAAAATTCAAAAGTATTTATTGGAGCTATATTATTATATTTATGTTAACTTTATGTATTGATTTATACTTTTATTATAAAATAGTAAGAAAACAAAATAGCATGTCACACAAAACAGTTATCAAACTTGGAAAATTCGTTGAGTGTTTTTTAAGCGCTTTTTCTAACTTTCATTTAAAAAAATGTTAAGCGCTTTAAGCACCCCTATATTATTTGGTCTCTCAAATACTACAGTAATAAGGCTTTTAAACTGACATTTACATTTGTTTTGGGGCATTGAACGCATTGATGTGATTCGAGACAAAATAGCTTGGCCTCGAATTGGTATGACTGTTTGGAGCTTTTAGAAGAAATGGATCATGTATCTAAAATGTTTGCATTCCTGGAACATACAAGCACAGTTATCTACAAAAGATGCTAACAAGACACTTTTGGTGACATCGATTCGTTGGGTACTTGAAGCTTCACTTCAAGAACTGGAGGGATTTAAACTATATTATCCCAAATGTCTCAACACCATATATTGGAGATTATGTTGAAATCTCCTGTGCGATCCTTAATGATTTCCGCCCAGCAAAACTTAACAATATTGAAGATGGCAATTTATTTGCCTAACGAATGCTAGATTTAGTGAAGAAGCCTAATTACTTACAATGAACAGTTACAGAAAATGGCTGAACAAGAAAAATGGCGATGTGAACTTTGTTAAGTGACTAATATTCCTAATTTTTCCACGATTAACATGGAAGGAGCTACGATATTTAAATTTTGGGATATATCAGCTTAAGGTATTCGACTACGTTCGGAAACGTGATTTTACAAAAGCGTATAAATGGATACTATTTATGATATTTAGTGTAACTTAGATTAGAAAATGTAAATAAAATTGTTTTAAGGATATTATTACAATAAAAAATTATTTAAGTACAATATTTTGACAAAAAATGAACATAGAATAACCCATTTTCAAAACATTCTCCTTTTGCGAAAAATGCTTCTATTATAATATTATTTTGTCTGTATATAGCTCAAACCTCTGTACAGAGGCTCAACCAGAATTTTTGAAATATATAACTTAGAAGTGGGTTTATCTATGTTTTACGACAACAGAGGAGAGAAATTTTAAGAAAAAAAAAACGGCGATAATTATTTCAATTGGTTGTAACTCTGAAAATAATGTGAATTTTTCAAAAATCATAATTCAGCCTCTGTACAGAGGTCTGAGCTATATACAGGCAAAATAATATTATAATAGAAGCATTTTTCACAAAAGGAGAGGATTTCGAAAAAGGTTATTCTAAGTTACGTTTTTGCCAAAATATTGTATTTAAATCATTTTTTTTTGCCAAAATGTCCTTCAAACAACTCCATACATGTATTCTAATCTAAGTGACTCTAAATATCATGAAAATTATCCATTTATGTACCTTCTTACGTAAATTGAGAAGATTCGAGAAGAAGTTGTTCAACTCCGGTTGAGATCACGATACACAAGTTCAAAAGTATATAACATATGGATAGGAACAGGTATAGATCATAATTCAAAAATTGAATGATATTTTCAGTGCAAAGTTAGTGCTAGAGTTGTTGGCTGCTGTGCACATGTTGCATCAGTAATTTGGTACTTGGGATACTGGCACCATATGCCCACTGAGGAAAAAACAATAAGTCTTGGATATGCTGATACATTTCAAGACGCTACTACAGGATGGGTCCAGTGACGATTCAGCGCAGTAAAGGCGAGAAGAAAATACAATCGAAGCATTTATTACGAATGGTTAAACATTGTTATATTTTTTCCCCTTTTTTTCTATTTAATTAAATATATTTTTGAAAAACCCTAACATTTTCATTTTGACTGAGTATTAGTGTTAAATCAAAATGCATAATATAAATTTGCCAATGGGAGAAAAAAGACCAATTTTTGCCCATCTCCTTTAATTATGCCTGACACCCATGACACTGAATGCCTAGATTAAGTAAGAATTGCCATTTGCTTTTCTTTCTGATGTTACATTTTTAAAAGCCACTAGTTTACAGTTCTTAACTAAATACTTACTATGAAAAAATAGAAATTGTTACTTTAAAACAAGGTAGGCTTTGGTGAATTTTGGGAGATATCTAAGCTATTTTTTTGCTTGTTTAATGCAGAAAAACAAGTGTTTTATTCTTAAAAAGAATTCACCGAGTTATAAATATAAAAATAAATAAAGTAAGCGATTCTCAAACTCCATTCTTGCGACCCAATATTCAATCATAATTTGCATGATTCGCCCTCCTGCATTCAATAACAATGTATTGAATTCGAATATGCGATACTTTGATGCTAAGGCTACCATATTACTTTAACCTCTTAAGTGCCACCTACGTATATAAACGTCTCGCTCAGCCAGTGCGTAAATTGCCCCGGACGTATACATAAGTCTTTCAGAAATACGATTTTTTTCTGATAACTCCTATCGATAAAATTATTCCGAGGGTTTTGAACTACAATAAAATTGCCCTGACAGTGTTTGCGAAGGATATACTTATTTCAGAGGATTTGTTTTTAATTATTCTCTTTCTCTCCCCTTAATACACCACATACGCGTGTATACATGCAAAACGGTGGTACTGGAGAACGAACCGCCTAACTTTTAATTGGCAGATAAGGGATTAATTATAAACCGCACAAATTATCAAGATAAGTGTTAATTTTTGCATGTAATTTTATATATGACAAGCCCGTGGGGTCACTGGTAATTATTAAATTTGTTCTTAAATTTGTATTGTTAAATTAATTATAAAATACATTGTGCAGTACTAATACATTTATATATATATATATATATATATATATATATATATATATATATATATATATATATATATATTAAATTAGTGAAAAAACAATTTTTTTTAATTTTTGCTATGTCAAATTCTATTTTGTATGTTTACCTTCTATAAATTACTAATTCTTTTAAATATTCTATTGTTTTCGACTTTTCAATATGATCGCGGCCTCTCCTAGGAACATCACGTCCCCCCTAGGGGGCGCTCCCCACAGTTTGAGAAGCTCTGTATTGAGTAATAGTTTGATTAAATGTAATTCCTATGAAATAAGTCATCAAAACTTCTGTTAAGAGAAAGAAACATTATAATTATTTTCGAAAAGAATTAAATATCATCCTTTAAAGTTTCCATATAAAGAAAGAATACTGGAATAACAGTAACAATATAAGTACCAAAAATAACTCTTTTACAAGTACAATGTTATTGATATTTTCTCTCTGAATATAATGGACTATATACATATATATATATATATATATATATATATATATATATATATACTACTAGCTTAGACCCGGCAACACGTTGCTGTGGCTTTGTTTTAATACGTTGATTCAATATTATTCTCAGCTGTTCAATGCAGTCAATTTTGCGCTTACAATTTTGGAGAGTTGAATTTAAGCATATAAAACAACACAATTTTCTTAATTTTACATTTTATTCATCTCTTACTTGAGTATACTAATTGCATGAATTATTTATGAAGTTGTTAGTAACAACATATGAAAATTTAATTTTCTAAATGAGGCGTTGATTTTAGCACATTTTAATATTATTTTTACCTCATTCTAAATTATAACAATAAATACTTTTCATATAATTAATCGCTAGTCGGTGCAAAATATTTTCTGGTGACTTATTTTTTGCTTACGCTATTTTTTGCTTACACGTAAAAATGCAACAAATATTTGCCCATGGATTTTCTAAGTCCAAGTCCCAAATGGACATTGTTTGGCTTTGAGATTTTTTCATGGTCATCGCGAAAATCTAAGGAACTGGGAATGGAAGCCTTTTGAATGGCAGTGCAGATTCCCGCGTTATTGTTGAATACGTGGCAACAGGATGATTTCTCATTTAAACTTTACAATCAAAATGGTTGCTTCAAGAAGATTCCCGGTAAATCTTTTAATAACCAAGCGTGTACCGTTACATAATCTAGATATATTTAAGTTACACAGCAGAGTATCCAGTGAACCAATCTTCAACCGAAGATTTTTAGGTGGGATTTCTTATATATGCGGAGAATTCAAAAATATTTTAGTTTCTTTTTCATAAACAATAGTGTCAATTGATTTAAAATGCATTAGATCACCTAGCAGCAGCTCTGTATCTGGACGTTTATTTCGTCAACATCAACATGTTTTTCTACTTAACTAACAGGATTACAGAGCCAGTCATTACCTAGATAATTATTCAGTATATCTGGGAAGACAATCTCAGTCAGTTCCTTGTTTGTCTGAACAGCACTACAGAAATTCACTGGCAATTTGATACATTGTGTATTTTGATACAGTTCTACTGCGTTATTTCTAATATCCAGCAATTGGTTAGAAAATATTTGCACCGATTGATTACATGGCAATTGAACTCACGTGTTTATGGTCAATCGAAAGTGGTTCAACGTTTCGCCATTAAAGTGATTGTTTAAAACATGCGTTACTCTCGTAAGAAAAAGTAGAGCAAGGAATGACTTGCAATGTCTGTCGGAAATCACCAGACAGTGATAGGACAACACCAACGAATATTTTCTCGTTGCAGTTTAAATCTTACAAATTTCTATGTAAAGCTTCGAGTGAGTGTTTATGGGCCATTGCTGATTATCATTAAACTCCTTTGAAATACCGTCGCCATTACGCTCTTTTTTAAATATTACCCATTGCGTTAGGTTTTTCATGAATGTCTAATACCAGCTGGAATGCTGAATGTGCCTTTGCTCCACCATTTAACAAAGTAACAGCAATACCTGAAGAGGCAGTTGCCAGTTCATTTTTCTGTTGGTCGTATTTTCCTAAGCCTGCGCCTGAAGGTTTACGGAATAAAAATACGGACGTGGGACTCGAACGCAAAGTGATTTGACCTCATTCTGGCAACATACAGAAATATTAAGGGAGTTTCTGAAATCCGAATCCAGATTCTCGTCTCCAATCCCAAGATGCACCAAGTTCTCCCTTTTGGTGTCCCTGCTCTTGCATGCTTGAACCCTGAAAAAACGAACAGTTATGCCAACCGGCATTATCCGGCAAAGTTATTGGAGTTTCTAAAGTCCGATTTCAGATTCTTGTTCCCCACCCAGAAAAACACTGGGAACGCCCTTTGCACATTCCAAGAATTTTAAGGTGAGTCCCTGCCATGGTTCGTTTAAAATACTGTCGTTTGGCATTATTTAACACCGGAATTTCTCAGATTGGATTAAATATTCGGATTGGCCGTCTCAAAATACGTCAGGGACCAACTTTTTGTCTCTCTACGTGTGCAAGTTAGACTGACAACGCTGTCCACGTGTATTGAGTTCGTCCGGCATTATTCGATAAAAAAAAGTTACCCGAACATCTAAAATCCGATTTCAGATTCTCCTTCTCTACCCCGAAACAAACATGGAGTGCACTAGAGCTTGCTAACTCAGCCGCTAGAGGTAAGGAAAATTCGTTAGTGGGACTCAAACACCAAGTCCTTCTACCTAATTTCAGCAATATCCTGCAAATCTATGAGAGTTTCTGAAACTTTATTTCAGAATCTCATTTCCCACCCCTAAACGCAACTGGGGACCACTTTTCACTCCCTTGAGCCAGCAAGTTTAGTCGCCGGAAAGGGGAATTAGGGTCCTCTGGCATTATCAGGCAATGTAACGACAATTTCTTATATCGGATATCAGATTCTGATTGCCCGTCTCAAAACAAACCCGAGAACAGGTTTTCGTGCTCCAAAGCTTTTAAGGTAAGTCTCTTCTAGGGTGTTTCTCAAATACTGTAGTACGGCATTATCCAGCAAAGGTGCGACAATTTTTCAAATAGGATATCAGGTTCAGATTGCCCGTTTCCAAATACGCCATGGACCAAGTTTTCACGCTCCATGGCTTTTAAGGTAAAGCACTGCCAGGAAGGGTCTAAAATGCGGTCATTCAGCATTGTCTGGCAAATTTAAGAATATTTTGGGGATTCAATTCGAAATTCTGATTTATCGCCCTGAAATACACCAGGCACTAACTTTCCAAGCACCTTGGTCCACAAAATTCGCTTCCGCAGGCACACACGCATTCCGACATTTTGCGAATTTTCCTGTTTCCCGGATTCTTCGCATTTCCGGCAATAAAAAAAATAATGACGTCAAAAATTGAAATCAAAACTATCCTACATTTTACATTGGACGAAATGACACACAATATGCCAAATTATGTCAGAACCGGTTCAGAAGTTTTGTAGTTAATCGCGGACAAACACTGTGACACACGTAATTTTTATATATAAAGATATATATTTATATATACACTAGCTGGTATACCCGTTCTTCGCACGGGTGAATTGAAGAATTTAACAATACAGATTGAAGGATAACGGAGTTTTTAATGAGTTAATTTTACGTGAAATGCATATTAAGCAAAAAAACACACATGTTTGTTAAATTTTAAGTCTGTAGATCTAATAACTGATCAAACTGATTTTTTAATTTATAACGCCCCTTAACTCTCTTATGGGTCGATTTTTGAAGAAACCTTCCTAAAAGCTGATCTCTGCTCAGCAAAAGTAAAACATTATTACAAATTTTGGGTAATGAACGTTTAAAATAGTTTAAATAATTTATACCTAGAAGTGTAATACGTTAATATTACTTTCTGTTGTTATTCTGTTAAAATTGTAATATTCGCAAACAACGCCGTTCCTTAAATTATAACGTCAATCCAATGGAAACATATCGATATGTTGGCGATAGAGTCAACTTAACAATTTATTGAACTGTGCAGAAGTCGATATGCTGTAGAACCACCTGGTGGAGAGCTGCAATGAAGAATATAGCATAACACTCTTCTCCATAAAAAATACGTATACATGACAATTTTCATAGTGTTCGGTTGAACAGTGTTGGAGTGAAGCGAGGTCATACATACATACAAACATACATTTTTTTAGATAAACAAATAGCAGTAAGGAATCTTAAAGTTCGGATCATTAAAATAGTTTATAGAAAATTTACATGCAGTGAAAATCGTTTAACACAAGACTGAAAGGGTATGAATTTTTTTTTCGTGCTAAAAGAATTTCATGCAAAAAAATACTAAAAAAAAACCATATATTCAACAAAATTAAGTTTATTAGAGTACAGTTTATATATATTTACATAGATATGTATATATTATATAAATGGTGTCCGCGAGTTCGTCTGCGCAGGGTTAGTCCTTCGAGTAGCTTTTATTTTCTTCTCTAAGGTCCTCTCTATCTATCTTTATACCAAAATTCATCAAATTTGGTTCTGCGGTTTAGTCGTGAAGGCGTAACAGACAGTCAGAGTTACTTTGAGAGAACCTTGTTCTATATTGTGTAATCTATGTAAACTGAAACTAAGTTTTTTTGATGATAGGTATTATAAATCCTATATTTTGTGTTGATAGATGTACGGATGTACACTGCTCAAAACAATTAGGGGAGCAAGCAAAAAAGTGAAGAAAACCGTGTGAGACAGCCACGTATTGGCATACAATGCATAGTACACGCGTATCAATGCGCAATACAGAAAAAAGGTGTAAAAAAATTTGGAATTAAGCTTTAATTCTTTGAAAATATGGAAAAAACATGAAAAGATGATTTAGGGCAACAATTTGGTTACATGTAAACGATAAAAAAAGGTACTGTTTAGACATGATGCATGAGTTTTAATAGGGCGTGTGGTCTCCTCAAACAGCTAAGACTGCTGCACACCTGTTTGCCATGGATGCGATGAGTTTATCGATCAGATTTTGGGGAATACTGTTCCACTCCTCAAGAAGTGCAATCTCCAAGTCTCGAACAGTAGCAGGCGGCCTTGGTCGCGCAGCAATGCGTCGTCCGAGCATGTCCAAAACATGCTCGATTGGATTCAGGTCAGGAAAGCACGCTGGCCATTACATACGCTGTACTGTTTCAGCTTCAAGCATGTTCTCCACCAGATGAGCTCTATGCGGTCGAGCATTATCATCCTGGAAAACAAATGAATCTCCAATGGCTACAGCGTAAGGGATGACATAAGGTCGAAGTATCTCGTCTGCATACCTTCGGCCCGTCAAAGTGCCATTCCGAATGATATGCAGGTCCGTACGTCCGCCTATGCTGATTCCACCCCATACCATCCAACCAGCTCTTCTGTATTGTGATCTTTCACGAACGAATGCGGGGTTATTTCGAGTGCCTTTGTCCCTCCATACAAAAACACGTCGGGTGTCACTCTCTAGACTGAATTGGGACTCGTCTGTAAACAGCACTTGGCTCCAATCATGTTGCTCCCAATTTCGATGTTTAGCAGCCCATCTTCTTCGGGCCGCACGGTGGTGTGGGGTCAACGGAATGCAGACCATTGGCCTACGTGCATAGAGCCCTCCCTCATGAAGCCGATTACGTGCTGTTTGGCTCCACACCCTTCGTCCTGTTGCCAAGAGCAACTGTCTTTGCAGCTGCGTAGCATTCTCTGTTCTGTTTCGACGGGCTGTTAACTGTATATACCGGTCATAACTTGATGTAGTGGCACGTGGCCGACCTGCCCCTAGTCGACGTCTAACATTTCCTGTTTCTTTGAATCGATTCCACATCCTTGCAACAACACTTCTGGCGACTCCAACAGTGTCCGCGACACTACGTTGTGTTTGCCCGATTCCAGTCTGCCTATAACACGCCATGCCATGGATTCCGGTAAATCACGTTGTTCAGACATTCTCAAGTAACCTTGCCTCAAAAAAAAAAAATACTGAGCAATCGAATTTCACAGTTAAGGCAATAAAACAGACGTTTTTGCAACATCCCGATTTCTGCCCTTATCTCCTTTTTCTCGTTTTTGACGTCATGAACTTTGATTTGCATATAAAGTTTTCTTTTTCCGTTTCCTGGTAGTCTTTACATTACGGATGATTCATTTTATGTTACTTATTGGTATATATCTTTGCTTACTTTTGTTAAAATCATGTGCTCCCCTAATTGTTTTGAGCAGTGTATATGATGATTGATGGTAATGCAAAAGTTATAGATAGCTTTGAAATATACTCCTATAAACTATGTTAAACTATTTTTAAGATTGTGGCCTTCACAATATGCCTTCCTAGTTCGGTGATTCGCAACCGAGTAACGTTGCATAATCTTGGCGCGTTCAAGTTGCGCATTAACAAAACGGGTACACCTACCTTCAATTCCAACTTATGTGATGACACCCCGGATAACTCCAAAGAGTTCAGGAACTCCACGGGATAACTCGTAGTGTCATCGGGCAAAAATTTGGTCGCGTATTGGGGTAGCAGGAAACAAATAGCCAATTGTGTAGCATATTTGACTTTGGATTGTGAAAGTCGGGCAAATTCTTTGCATCGAAACAATGTTATCCGCCCCAAAAGATGTCATATGGAAGCATGTAATATATTTTCTTATGCTTTTTAGAATACGGCGGGACTGCTATGTTTCATAAGAGAAAAGTTCTTTAAGAGGTTCAACTGGCTCGTCTATTGAACTCCCCTCCCCCCGAACAACACATGCTAGCAGATTCCTCTTTCCATTTAAGAGCAGCGCAAAATCTGCATTCTTTATTCATCGCTTCTATTTCAACTCGAGATATATTAGAGCTTTGGAAAGATTAGACTTACGTCTTCGTGGCATTATTCTTCGTAGGGGTGCTTTTTCTACACTTCCAAAATAACAGTACGGCAGTTATTATTTTTATACTTAAAAATGCAATACTAATTAAAACTATAGCGTTATAATTAACTACTAACCACAAACAAAGTTGCAAATTTGTCCAAATGATGTAGTGTGAAAGACAAAATTTATCTACTTTAAATACCAAAAGTAGTAAAAGTATTTATTTTGAAATAGGTATGAATTTGTTGCTACCATACGTGCATTAGAAAGTTCAATTATCAATTTTTATTTTACTCGTATTTATGGATTTTAGGGTATGGCCAGTAGCGATAAAAGTATTTATTTCGATATAAGGATGAATTTGTTACTACCAAAAGTGCATTACAACGTGCAATTATCAATTTTTATTATATTCATGGTTCGATATTTTGGCAATAATGGCTTATACATAAAAGAGAGATATATGCTATCGCGGGCTTATTTACCGATGGCAGAATTGTTAAATACTTACTTGACAATTACCGTTATATTTTGGACACTTCCCACAATATCTTTATAAATTATAGCCTATGTATTATTCTGATTTATAAGCTATATTATTGTAAAGTTTCATTAAAATCCATTCCGTTGTTTTTGCGTGAAAGACAACCAAAGATCCTCACAAACTTTCCCGTTTATAATATATATTAGTATTCTTATGAGTCCTGAATTTTTACAGGTATTCGTTTAGGAAATAAATATTTATTAGAATTCTAGAAAAAAATATAGTTTTGATTTTTTTATTAAAGAAATTCTCGTCATAATTATACAACTAAGCAGATGTAAGGAAAACAGTGTAAGCTATTTTTAAGGCTATGATTATTATAATAGTCAAATAATGATTTTGCAGTTATTATACTGGCTACAAAAATATGAAGAATTTTAGTTATTTAGCATTTCTGTATTAAATTTAGTTCATAATCGGAGACTCACCCAAAAATACTAATTTTATGACGTTTTCTTAAATACTAGTTGAACAACAGAAAAAAAATTTTTAATGTTTAAACTCCATGTCGAAACAACACGTACTATTATTAAATAAGATCATATTTATGTCTGATATATAGCGATATTAATATAGTACGTCAAATTTGTATATATATATATATATATATATATATATGTGTGTGTGTATGTGTGTGTGTGTGTGTGTGTGTGTTTTTAAAAAAGTTACATAAATACTAATATAATATTTTATTGCAGGTGACAATGTTTATTTTCCACTGTGGTTACTGGCATTAAATTACATCATTCTGTTACAATGTACATCAGTATATTGGGGATGTAGTACTAAATATCTCTGTAAGCAAAACAAGCCTGATTTCAAATAAAGATAGATAGACGAAATTTAAAAGCCCAAAATGGATCTGGTACTTACAGCAAGAAACGGAGAACCACAACTATCTAAACTCAAAATCATTAAAAACTTATGCTTAATATCTTTTTCATTTTTTCTACTTTTTACTGCCTATGATGGACTGACTATGCTACAAAGTACAATGAATAAAAAAGGAGGAATTGGTGTAGTCTCTCAAGCAGTTGGCTATATTTCGTTTTGTACATCATCTTTATTGTTGCCAAAATATGTCATTAAGAAGCTAGGCTGCAAAGCAACACTCGTGACATCTTTACTAATGTATATACCGTTTTTAGTAGCGAATTTTTACCCTAAATGGTTCACTATGATGCCAACTGTAATTATGGCTGGTGCAGCAGCTTCAACTCTTTGGGGATCTCAATGCACGTATTTTAATGAATCGGCTGTTCGATACGCAAGACTACTCAAAGAGAACCATAGAAGGAAGAGTTTAGCACCAGAATTCTCTTCGAATAATACAAGTGTCGTAGTTCTTTCAGTAAGAAATTCTCTATATGAAACCAGGGAAGAAACTTCCACAGAAAATCAGCAATCAAATATCTATGAACCCTCAGAAATAAAAGCGGACGATGTATTGCAATACAAATGTAAGAATCCTAAGTGCGAAAATGTGGAAGAATTTCAGGTTTCAGAGATTCCATTGAATTGTGTACAATTCCTCAATAATTCTGCGGACAATAACTGTGCACCAACAGCAGAACAAAAACACGACTCCAATCTACCAAGTACTTCATCAAATGATAATCCTTCAAAAATTACTGCGATTAAAGATAAATCTGAAAGCAACGTGAGAGCTGAACCGTCAGCTCAAAAGAATGAAATTTTTGAAGCTGAGAATTCTATTAGTACAATAACTAAGGTTGCTGAGAATCAAGATAGTAATAACGTTTCTAACAATCCCCAGTGTGATGTGGAACCTATTGATCTGTATCAGGGTAAACAGATTATACCTGTTCGATCGACTACACTTGAATCCATAACAGGCTGCATTTTTGGTTGTCATGGCATTGCCTATTATTCTGCCCAAATATGCAGCAATATAATTTCGCATTACATCTTAAGAAGTAATTCTTCTCCAGATCTACCAAGCTTGAGCAGCTGCTCTTGTGGCGCAAGCTTTTGCAATACTGACCTAAATTGCATTGATGAAGAAACCGAAGAAATTACTCACCACGCTAGATACCTTCTTTGTGGTGTATCTTTAGTTACTGCTTCAATGGCATGTCTATGCATAATTTTGTTCCTCGATCCTTTAAAGAAAGCCAAGACGGAGCAAGAGAAACGAGAACCAGTTACACTTTCTCTGAATCTTGTTTTAGCCACTTTTAGTCATTGTAAAAAGAGAGAGCAATTGTTTCTTGTCCCCATATCGTTTTTCGAAGGAATGTTACAAGGATTTTATACTGCAGATTTCACCAGGGTATGTTTCTAATTTAGTAGTTTTCCTAGTTAAGCAAAATGCAAATATTACTGGTATTTACTTCTCTTAACAAAATAATATTTGTTTTCTGTCATTAAATATGATCTAAAATTGTGATGCTAAAAACAGATAATAAACCTTAGATTTCAATACAGACTATATCTGCAGTTATTTTCCTAAATTTTTATGTTAAACCACTACTGATAAGAGCATGTATTATTTATATTAAGTTTCAAATTAAAATTTTTAAATGAATATAAATCGAACACCTTTACCTTTACTCCTTGAATTTAGAACTACTTTCAAAACATTCCTAACACATAAACAATTTCATTATTTGAAAGTTATTAAATAACAACAATATCCCGTTCTCTGATGCCTGTTTTACGTTATCTTATTTTTTAACACAGTTAATGTCACTATAATTACAAAGTTACTTTACTTCTTTTTATTTTGGCAGAATGAAAAATATTGCACAAACATTACAAAACACAACTAAATTTTTTAAACCAAGAATTTCTTTAAAGTTGTAATATTAAAGACGTGAAGCTAAAACAAAATTGTATGGAAAGTATACACATTCAGAATTAAGTCCTTGTAATGGAATATCATTAGAAATTTTATATAAACATACAACTTTTTTCTTTTTTTCATTTTCATACTTCTATAAAGTACAATAAACAACACAAAAAGGTAGCAATCTTTCCCATATAACTATATCTTTCGTACATAAAAAGCTAAATATAATTACAAAAATATGTCCCGTTTTTATTGATTTCGTTTTAACATGTCTCATTTTGAATTAACACGTGGGTTATTGGCTCTGAACTCAGTTTTGAGTCACGGCCAATTGACAAGCATGACACTTGAACTGGCACCGCACCTGCTAATTTCCCCACCATGCAAACGGGACCTCGACCTCGACATATCTAACGTGCTTCAGCTTTCTACACAACGGGTCATTTGTAGTGCTAGTTCTGCGAACCCGTGACTCGATAACACCGGCCATGAGTTCGAGGCCATGAAAAATCGAAAGGCCACATTTCAAAAAATTTGATATGTGGCATGAAGTCACGTGCCTTATTTTCATGTGCTAAATGCAGGCACATTTCAAAGTCACATGCCTCAGCCACTTGCCTCAGTCACATGCCTAAGCCACTTGCCTCAGTCACATGCCTAAGCCACTTGCCTCAGTCACATGCCTAAGCCACTTGCCTCAGTCACATGCCTAAGCCACTTGCCTCAGTCACATGCCTAAGCCACTTTTGCCTCAGTCACATGCCTGCTACTTGCCTCAGTCACATGCCTAAGCCACTTGCCTCAGTCACATGCCTAAGCCACTTGCCTCAGTCACATGCCTAAGCCACTTGCCTCAGTCACATGCCCTAAGCTACTTGCCTCCAGTCACATGCCTAAGCTACTTGCCTCAGTCACATGCCTAAGCCACTTGCCTCAGCCACTTACCTCAGCCACTTACTACCTCAGCCACTTACCTCAGCCACTTACCTCAGCCACTTACCTCAGCCACTTGCCTCAGTCACATGCCTCAGTTACATACCTAAGTTACGTGTCACAGGCAGTCATAGACTCGAGCCACTCATATCACAATCACATGCCACATTTCAAAAACGTTGCATTCTTTATTAAATAGTTTATCACACAAAGCGTATGATTAAAGTATAAGTTAATATATTTTTTAAATTAATAAGATACGTTTTATTTAACTTCATTGTACCCAATTGACTTCTAAATATTATAATTTAGTGCAAATAGTACTAAGTACACGAAAAAGCAGTTAAACATTAACTTTTTAAAAAATTAAAAATATTAATTACACAACGAGCTTTTTCATGGCTCAAACTTCGAATAGTTTATTTTTAAATTATTGCATAATGAATCCAAGGTGATAAAGAAAATATGTTTTATTACTAATTAAATGAAGTTTTTTAAAAAAAATTCTCAAATTAATAAGGTGTAAGAGCATTAACAGTTCATTTCATCCTCAAAAAACACCCCGCTGTTGAACATTTTACCAAAAATAGCACACTCTAGACGAAAGAATAGATTTACTTTAAAATTATGATACATAACAACATAAATACAAAACTTGCTATAAATTGATTCATTTCTTCATTTGCTTCAATAGTTCCACCACCTTATAATATTGTTCATTCTAGTCATACGTTGCCTGTGCTTGGGGAGCTTCTCATGTTGGATCCATCTCTATTTTCTATGGTGTTGCATGCGTTATATTTGCTACAGCCTCTGGATTTCTTGTAAAATATGCAGGAAGAAAGCCTTTGTTTTTATTAGGACAAGTTATGAATATAGTGTTGATGACATTTCTGCTTCTTTGGAATCCAGACTCAGAAACTCCTTTTAAATTTTACATTGCAGCAGTATTTTTTGGAGGCGTTACTGGCATATTTTGGTCCCAACTTCTCTGTAAGTATCTAATATTAAAGAAAATAATTTTATAATAAATCGACTTTTATCTTACCCACATTAATCAATTTATATAATGATTTGAGTTTTCACTATGTTTAATTAATTAAATCTAATGATACTACAGCTTAATATAAAAATTTGAAAAAATAGGGATATTTATATATAAATTTTAGGTATTTAAAAAAATTATGAAACGATTGGGATTGTTATGCTTTTACACACATCTACCTAAAATGGATTTATGACTTTATATTTCCTAAAATAATTTGTTAAAAACAAATATAATATCTAAAGCAATTATCTAAGAAATTAACTAAGTAGAATTCAAAAGATTAACTCATTCCAAGATATCAAGCTAGCGCCATATGTCACTTTGATCTCAAACGTATCAAGATTTCTGTTACGAATACATTTTCCACAGTAAGGCAATTAGAATAAATATTTATACGTTTCTCTAAAGTATGATTATTAAAATAAAATATAAAATTCAAAAAATTTCACTATTAGAATAACTGCAAAATTATGTTGACCCAAGAAAGTGGGACTGTGAGTTAAATAATTCTAACATAGGTATAAATCAATTTTTAATACACTTACAAGTACAATTGCATTGAATTCCTTATATGTAATCTCCAGCAAAGGTTTATGAACATTTACCAAATGTCAGGAAGCCTTAAGAGACCATTGGTAAGGTGTTAATTATTGATGCCAGCACCGAAGTGTCTTTCTACATGGCGTACAGGTGAAATTTCATGAAATTGGCGGCATAGTAGAGGCTCCTTCAATTTTGAAAACAGATCTTGTAAGTCACAAGGATTCATTTCTGATGAGTAGGTAGGGTAATCTAAGATTTTCCATTGCCACCGTAGCAATAAGAGAGTGATAGTCCTGCAACACGTCAGGGAGATTGTCTTGCAACAAACGTCGATATTTACGCCGCATAACAGAACGCAAATGGTGGTACATAAATCGGGAAAAGTAGTTTGTGTCGACAGTTTGTCTTGCATGCACAAAATACTGTTACGAATTTTGTGTAAAATAGAGTAAATAATTTGTATTTGTATGTGTAATGCATTTATATTACTCTATGTTATACTTATTTTATGTTAATGTTATTATTCGCCATCCCTTACGTTAAAATGGCGATTTAATAGTAACTTGGTGAAATCTTGGCGATAAAGCCAAGTTAGGATCATTTTTGACGATGAAGTTGGTGACTTCGTGACCATTTTTGTTGAGTTCAGGACCCTATGGATTTTTCTGGAAATTAGTAGAGAAATGCACTAATTTCACGATCTATGTCGCAAGCGGATCTTTCTCGAAGTATCCACGGTCTTGTGTATTATACTATGCCCGCGGTTTTTTTAGTGTTTGCATTTGGAAATCGCTACGGAGAAGAAGCGCTAACCAGCAAGATCATTCTGCGATGCTATCATGAGTATAAAAAACAGGTTACTTCTGTAAAAGCAGCGGCTGACGTAGCGTCTCGGAAGAAGCAGTGGAAAAGGCAAGGCAGAGATCTGTTCGAAGTCCACGGAAGTTTTCGAGAGTTACTGCCTGTAAACTTGGTATGCCCCCCAAAACGGTATGGAAAATTTTACGAAAGAAATTAAATTTTAAACTGTATCACACATTTGCAGTAGACACAGCAAATAATAAAGGACAAGTAAGCATTTGAACTGCATTACAAGCCATTGATAGAGTGTGCTACAGAATGTATGGAACGAACTGGAACTTATTTGTTCTCACCCGTTATTTTATTCCACTTCTTCACAATGTTACTTAAAGGTCTCAACATTGATTTGTAATTTGCATTCATAACCTTCCTAATAACACCCTGAAAGCTCAACATCACGTAGAGGTCGCAAAAAACGGAATTTATAAAAAAATGTGATGAAATATTTTTTAATTATTGTATTTTTAAGCATTTTTTTAGAAGTTAGTACATGATCTTTCATGATTTTCATTTTAATGAAAATTAAAAATTTAAGTCAGAAATATTTTATTCTGTGTGTGTGTCTGTGGTGCTGTTATTTATACTTTTTCCTTAAGCACTCAATAGAAAAATAACCAATTATTCTGAATAATTTGATGAAACTAGCGTTTTACTTGTGAAAAAAGTCTGAGATATTTTCCTTTTTTCAGAGAAGGAAAATTATTTAACTTAATTAATTTAATCATATCTTAATTTTGTTAAATGTTCCAAATGTTTCTTCTTCGATTTGAGTTATTTATTAACCATAAACTGATAATGTCATTTAATTACGTGCTTAGGAATTTACTGTATTATATTGTTCATTCCAATCTTTTTAAACAATTCTTTATTAACTACTTTTACTAACTTCAACACTTACGCAAACAGTACTAAAATTCTTGTCCAGTTCTGTAAATATTTTCCTTCCAGATCAAACACACAAACATTTTTAAATTATTCAATAATATGCTAACCTTCTTTTGACATTCTTTTATCGATATTTTCCCAATGAAATCGGGAAAAATTATTCAATACAAATATTTTTCTTTTGATAGAAAAATCACTGTTTCTAATCCACTTATGTTTTTTTCTTGGTCGTTTTTTTTACATTGTAAGAGTTACAAAACAATCAACAAAAGATAAACAATCGATTACACCATCCAATTAAGCTTATATTTCATCAATTAAGTTAATTAGACATGTCGCACAGAATAAACTAATGTGGTAATTAGATACTGAAATGAAACGATAGCAACTCTCGCTATCTGCTACTCAACACTTTATTCCACGAACTAAATATTTGTTTAGCTTATGTACAGCTATGGAAAGTTCCAAAACTTTCCATAACTTCAATTACAGTTAACTTTTATAAATACTATTACAATTAATAATAATGAGCACGAGATAGGAAAAACTAAAATAAATACAAAGAAAGTAAAAGTTACTTTGAGTAAGTCAGTGCAGAGCCTGGCTCGTGAATCCGAGCACTAGATGTATCCATGGCAACCAAAGTGAACTATTTTTGCTACAATATTATTCATATTAAATGAATTTCATTTCATTTATCTTATTTTTTTTCTGTATTTTCTCTTATGTCTTTCAAATAGCCAAATTGTTTCCATTTATTATTTAATAGATATTACTTATCAATATACTTCAAAATTCGTATAATCTTATGACATATGCTCATGATGAGATTTTAGAGGGGCATTTAAACATATTTCGGTAAATTTTAATAACTCTTGCGAAAAATTCCAGAAGCAATAATTCTTTGAATTGCTTTTGAAATTTTAAAAAGTATCGTATTTACTCTAATCTACGCCGCATTTTTTCCAATATTAAAGCTACTAAAAATCTATTGCGGCTTAGAATCGAATTTAAAAAAATGAGTTGGATGGAGCAATTAAAGCAATTATAGATTCTAAACCATTTTAAACTATTTTTCATTTTCCACAAAGACTTGTTGAGAATTTGAGACGCGACTTAGATTCGAATAAATATGGTATATTAGCTGTATATACAAAATATTTTAGCTGCGATCTAGCTTGGTCCATTTAAAATTATAAATACTATCTTGTATTTTGTACAATTTTTAAAAAAGACTCATTGAATGCGTATATATGAAAAAAGATTTCAACTCAAAATACGATTTTTACCTTCGTTATTCTATGTATTTTCAAAAGAGCAAAAAAATAATAATCACGATTATTTTTTTTTCTGTTTAGTGCAAGTATTTTATGAAAAGCATTCACAACACAGATTTCATCCTTTAATTCTTGAACATGGATATCTATTAATCGATATTTTTCTTGAAAGCTGTGTTCCTTAAAGAATTCCACGAAACTTGTTCTAAGTTCCTCTTTTTAAAAATATGTTAAATCCATTATCCCTTTTATAAGCTGCAGAAATTTTCCCTTCGCATATTAAAAATGTGAGCAGAATTTTGGGTGGAAAATTATAGCAAATATCTGCATCAGTTTGAAGAAAATCATAAAATAGTTTTATTGAGATAAAGAACAAGAAAAAACAATATACATGAAAATAAATTATCTATTTTTATCATTTGTTTTTGGAGCATGACAAAATCTGCTGAATCACAAGAACCAGTAATTGATAGCACTAAAAATACAGAAATATTCTGTTGTTATTTGTGTGTCTATAAATACAATATAAATAAAGAGTCACTCATGCTAAATTTCACAAATATTTAAAAAAAGATGGAATTTTTTTAATCGTGTGTCCTTTTAAAAATATGTTTAATTCCATGTCTTATTTTTTTAATTATTGAATTATCTTCAAAATATATCTTAAATTTGCATGTACCCATAAATACTTTCGTAAGAAAAATATCAGATATCAGTTGAAAGAATTTAAACTTAATACCGAGGTAGATTTGAGAGAAAATAGGATTTTCAAAATTCATAATATATTTAATACTTCATTAAGATCACGAAAAATCCATCTCTTTAATAAAATTAATACACCTATTTGCTATTTATAAAATTTGGTGTTTATAACAAAAAAGAAACTGTATTTCACACAATTGTAAGCAATTGGCTGATTTAAAAACCTAAACTCTATTTTCTAACTAACATCATAATTTTTCCAACACAATATATAAGCATTTGTGTACTTCTTAAAGCTACAATATGTATTTGAAATTTTCAAAAAGTATATTTCCAATTGCATTTCTGTTTTATTTAAAATTATCTTATTCCATAAGAATATACCAGACTTGAAGATGCGAATTATAAGCATCAATTCTTATATTCTATCTCATTTATGAATTGTTTTAATATAAAATGAGCCCGAAACTAATTTATTCCACTAACGCACATGACATTTTCGTAACGGAAATAAAATTTTGAGATTTTACAATATATAATAATATACTTCAAAAGGCATGTCTTTCAAAATGTCTAATGCATTATCATTGAAAACACATTATATACGTTCTATAGAACTACTAATTAATGTTTTTCATTTCCTTTCATTATCAGCAAATAAAATATATCTTATTTCATTTTTCCACTTGACAATTTTCGATTTTTTTAATTTTTTATTCTTCTTTTCCACCAAATGAAACATTCCATTTTTCATTTCATCTTCTACATCAGTGTTTCTCAAACTGTGGGGGGCGCCGCACTAGGGGGGGGCGTTATAACCTTACAAGAGGGGCGCGAGCATATCAACAAGTCGAGAATAAAAGATTATTATAACAATTTACTTAAAGGAAGCAAAACGTAATACATTTTGACATAAAATATATACACGTCGCACCTTTATTGTTATCTGTTCCAATTAAAAATTAGAAAAGAAAAGCCACATAATAATTTTCTTATTACTTAAAAGTATATATAATTTACTTAAAATATCTATTACTTATAAAAATAACTTACTTAAAATATTAATGCGACGCTGGTTAAACTTAAACTAATTAATTTATTCCCATTAAATCCATTTTAAATAAAACCCGGTTCTACTCTTCTATTAGCGTCACATTATAGCTTAAGTTTAAACATTAGATCTTTTAAAGACAAATAAACAGTACGCTAAATCAAAAGACATTCTTTAAATAACCATGAATTTATTTTTAACAATAAGATTGAAATTAAGTTAAAGCATAAAGAGACACATAACAGGATTTTACTTAACTCTGAGAAAGAGGAGAGGAAGAGGAGTCATGTCGCCGCTTGGAGTCCCGCGGCTTTCAGAATGGGAAGGGACGTGTCAGACGAAGTGGGTGTGAGAGAGTGCGTCAAAAAACGAGGGTCTAATTAGACGATTAGACGATTGTTTTTTGGGCATCCGGACTGTAACACAGTCCTCAATCCCTTATCTGGATAGTTTTGATGTTGGGCTTAGCGAAAGTGGAGTTATTCATTCTGCTTTGTGGCATGGCGGTGATTGGTTGGTCGATGGAATCAGGGAGGCGTGGCAAACGTGCTTCATCAGGATGGGAGATGTTCAAAGTTTTTTGGCATGGCTGAGAGCTTAGAGGCTGCTCTCTGATTGGGTGCTGGTAAGAGGGTCTAATCAGGGTACATCTCGTTTTTATTTGGCGGCAATTTACACCTATGTGCTAGAGCGGATTCATTTCAGTGTCTGCATAATTTTCTCCCATTGGTCTAGGGTCAGCGGATGATTACAGTCTCACGGTCAATGACATCCCCCAGCGCGGGAAAATCCTAATGACACTCTCTATACCATGATATATTTATGGGAACAATGCCCCCTTCCAGGCGTGGGAACGCGTCACCCTTTTCGGTGGGGTAAAAGAGACGCATTCACCAAATTCCGTTTCTTGTAAACAGCAAGAACAGGGCAGATGTAAAAATTACAGTTGTAACTTTAGGGACCGGCGACCTCCCATCAATATCTATTATTTGAAAGTAACATATACAAAATTTAATATTTATCTTGATAGTTTGAGTGGTTTATAATTAAGATAGTATTGTAGTTTTAGCGTCAAAGTACATTATTATTGCATTCAATGCATTGATATTGTATGGGGGGCGTGAAGAAAGTTATGACTCTTAATTTGGGCGTAATTATTTAAACTTTGAGAAGCACTGTTCTGCATGCATCGCGGAGCAAATAATTTACATATATTACTTTTTATGGAGGTTTGAATTCAAATGACTTGTATAGCCTCATGATTAGAAAAAGGAATGTCAGAGTACTAAACACTGGATAATCTGAAAATCATTAAAAAGTCATTTCATTTTTAAGCCTCTTTGGATAATGAGAGTTCTATGTTGTCAAACCTCTTAATGCATTCCGAAAGAATTGCTTTCGAGATTTAATTTATCAATATCAGAAGAATTTACTAGATTGAAAAGATTTTTTATAAGCTAACTATTGTTAAACATTTTTTTCTCGAACGGTACAGTATTAATAGTAGAAACATTGTTCCCTCCAAAGCAAAATAATGCAACATGCGTCTTGATAAGACTTTATAGCATTTGTACCACCTTTAAAACCAAGGACAAATAAGGATATTGACTATTAACTAGTCACATATATAGATAGTCTAGATAACTAATCAGATGTAGCATTTTGATGTACTGTGTGATTATTATTAAAGTTTCACTTTCAAAATGCTGTGCAAAAGAGCCACTCGTCAGAATCACTTCAAATTTCAAATGGTTATACTTAAAGAATGGAGAAATGTTACGAAATAAGGAAAAGTGTTCTAATATGTATTGATAGAAGGAGTCGTAAGTGGCATTATAGAAGTGGTTTCGGCTACAAGTGATATTTATAATCGGAAAACGACGGTTTGGGAATAAGTTGCCCATTAAACCAATTGAATTTTTCAATGTACATGACTATTCCATTTTTTTACAGAAAAAAATGACTTCCAAGTCATTTAATAGATGTTGCCGTGTACTTTCCGAAGAGAAGGAATGAAAATTTTTAGAACCTGATACAGGGGTTGGAATTCTAAGCGATAGAGGGCCTATCTCCACCTCCACAATTATGGCATGGAATTAGAAGTGAGGGAAATATTCTCTAGCCCCCTGCATCCGTGGTTTCTACTGCGATCGCCCACAACACTTTCAGACTCACTTATTTAACGAGCACGTACTCCGTGTGTAATTGGAGGGTATTTGGTAGCATCGAGCATAGTACCCAGACCCTCCGGTCTGAAGACCGATGCTCTAACCACTAGGTTACTCACGGTTCAATAGTTGTAGTACTGGTAGTAAAAAGCCCGTGCACCTTCGCAAAATTGCACCATACAGGATTTAAATCCAATCCTTCAAAAAAAATTCTCTCCAAAAAAATGAAAAAAAAATTATTCAGGGAAATAAAGTGATTCAAATCGTATGAAAAGCATTAGCAAAAGAAAACTCATGACTTTTTACACATCGGATATGATAGTACTTCTTCGAAAAGTACAAAAGTCTTTAAACATGAAAAGTTCATTAAATTTCCTAAAAATAAAAATATTTTATCATAAAATGTAAGCACATAACACATTTTTAATAATATATTTGCTTTATATTTATTTATGTATCTATCTTTAGCTTTTTATGGACTATTATTCAAGGAAGATGAAGAGGCTGCCTTTGCAAGTTACTACCTTTTCAGCTCTTTGGGTTGGACGACATCTTTCTTATACAGCGACCACATCTGTACAGATATCAAAATTTATCTTTTATTGTCTACATCATTCTTAGGTACTATAGGATATTTCTTAACAGAAAGATCTTATAGTTTAAGGAAACAAAAGGCAACCTTAAGGAGAAAACGAGCATCTCAAATGTAATCATTATGATAAAAAGTTTTTATTATATCATTAAAACATGATTTTATTATACTTCTTACAATAAGAAACGATAGTATTATATACATTCATCTTATAAATTTTACAGTACTTAAGTATTCAGTCAACCTGTGGCGCACACAAGGGAAAGGGGTCGAACCCCTCCACAGCCCTTGATTTTTTTGAGTAATTAATGTCTTATGTATATTATTAATTGCAAATATTTTTATATCTATATACAAGGCCTATATCTGACAGAATTAAGGTAAAAGCTTACATTTTCTTTGCAACTAGCCTCGAAGTCGATCGGGTCCGAGCAATCTTATTTCCTGAATTTAACTGAATTACGCATATTCCTAATCATTGATGAGTCTGTATTCATAGTAATTAACATTTAATAGCCTTTTAATTACGTTTTAAGATTAAATAGAGAAATGTATAGAGAACTAATACAATTAAACATACAGAGGAAATATCGGGAGTGGTTGCTCCAAGTGTTCGATTTTACATAATCAGTTAAGTTCAGTGAAAACACTGAAAAAGTGGAGACTTGGCTAACGCCTTATGCTCCGATAAAATTTTTTACATAATCTGTTACAAAAGGTAAACATATAGTCACAGTCACAGCTAACAATTCAGTTGGCGGTTTTCGGAAGAATTGGAAGTAGAAGTTCCAACATATATAGTATGTGAAATTAATTAAGTGAATGTTATTAATAGTCAATTGTATTTATTAATGCTACTTATGTATTCAATAATTAATTTTTTACTGTTTTTTGCTCCGAAAATTGACAAAATCAAAAGAATATATTGGGTGGTATATTGGTGGACCCTCCCTCATCCCTCTTTAAAAATTTCTGTGTGCGCCACTGCAGTCAACCAATAAAAGCCGTCATCAAATGCCGCGATATACAGCTAATAGGTGAATTCGTTCCCTCTCAAGTTCGAAAACAGTATTAATTACGATAACAGCAATTGAAGACATTTTTAAACTTGAGAATGTCTTTCTGGAAGGATTAGAAATTTCCAGAAATTGTTGATTGTTTTAATAACTTCGAGAGTTCAAAAATTATTACAAAAATAGTAAAAAGATCATTAGCCTACCTAAAAATGTATTCATATTTTTGGAAGAATATTAAATTTTAATATCTTTCACTGAAAAAATATAATATATTTAAATTTAATAAAGTTTTAATATATATATATATATATATGTATATATATATATAAAACTTCTATTAAAATATTTAATTTTCCAGAAGAAAATATGTGATATTACAGTTTTACTATAAACATGTATTACAGTATAAATGAATTATGAATTTATCTGATATCTAGGTATAATATGTTCTTTATTTTTAGTGCTTTATTTTATTTTATTTATGCATATCTTTACATTTCCAAAACTGTTGAATAAGTACACTTAATAAATACATGGATTATTGTTTTGGATTTTCAATATATTTATCATTCTGTGTGTTCATCAAATGTAGCATTTCTATCTGAAAGAACAAATATACCTGGTTTAAATAAATTTTAATCCCTCATAAAACTCAATGTACTTCAGTTGTTTGCATTTTCTAAAAAAATTTAATTCAATTTTTCAAAATATTTTGAAAATGTGTATCTTTAAAATTAAAATATCTCATCCTTTGTAGAAATTTATCTCTTAACGCAGCGAATAATCGAGTACACCAAGGCGGGTCTATTCACGAGTCTCCTGTCGAGAGCTGAAACGTCCTCCCGTTGGTGTGGTATGGAGTGGTAGTTAGGAGAGGAGATGCCAGCTCAGGTGTCGTCTTCGTCACTTGACTATGGTTCAAAATTACGTGGTCCGTCGCCAAAAGCCCTCGTGTAACTGAACAGTGCGACGTTAAGATTCAATCAATCCATCACGAGCATCCTACTAAACCTCTTGAGGAAAAACTATTTCTTTAAATATTGTTCTATTGAAAACTTTCTCCCAAAGAAGAACAAATATAAATCAAGTCTTATATTTAATCATTAACTATTAGGTTTGAAAAAGAGAAAGAGGTTAGGAGTTAGATGATAGAAGTTATTGATTAATGTAAAGGGGTAGAAAGCTTAAAGGGACTTGTTGATTAATTACTCAATATTTAAAATTAATAATTGTTGATTTAGTCAATGAGATGTTTGAATTAGAATAGTATTGAATAGAAGTCGAATAGCTCAGAATGGAATTACGATCATTTAGAACGTATATTTTCAACACGTTCCCAAAGTAAGTGATTAACTTCATAAATAAATGTTAAATATCTCGTCTACCTCACTTTTGCTCCAATAATTATAGCTGCATTTCCTAGCATGGGTTGTAGCGACTTGTTAGATTGTTGAGACTTGTTAGAAGAGTAATAAATTATATTTGTTTTGATTATGTCTGATCTTCATTCTGATTCCTGAACACTGATGAAAGTGCGAGGAAACCCATCACACATTAACAATTATTTATGTTAAGCATGTAATCATAAAAAAGTACTATTCAAAGTATACATGGGTAATTTTTTCATCTTGATTTTCATCTTACGGAGAAGCTAACAACAGAGAAAAGTTTTCGTATTGGACTACAGCGCAGTGCAGTTCCAGATGAAAATGGAAAACACTATACGTGGGATATATAATATGTTCTCAAAAGGGAGACTATTAAATTTCACTGGGGCCCAATGTAAATCTCACTTTGAATTTGATACTATTAAAAAGGCCTTGACATTCAAAAACAGTGTTGACGTACACTGATTTGCAGCATTCAAGTTGATAACGGATGAAAGCGCAAGATTTATCCAGCAGGATAAGCCCCCTGCATGTGAATCTAAACGTTTAATAGACTTTAACGAATCATTCAATAATTGGAATGAAGTGTTAAGCAGTGACCTGGGCGCTATTAAAGTTTAAATCTTAATTTTCCCCCTTGTTTCTTAGGGTTATTACAAATCATACAGCTGTGATTAAGTTGACAAAGGAGAGTAATTTAGTTCAAAAATATACGTTGTGTACTAAATCTGGCTGAATATAGTATTACATGATTTTCGGATAGTCAAATGTGGTTGCTAACATTTTATCAAGAAATCAGAGCCAAAAGAAAGTTAAATTGCTAATTCATTGTACGATTATCAGGTCTTTGGTGGTGTTCTTGATGGAGCATTTAATTTAGGAACAAAGAAGGGACATCAGTTTATAGTAGGATTGTAAGCCATAATTATGGATACATATAGATATTTATAGTTATTTATACGTACTAAAAAGTAATTCTATAAATACAGTGTGAGATTTCATCTCACAAATGTTCAATTACCTCCTGAAATTATTTTCTAAGCTAAACACCTGTTGTTGTAAAATGAATTAAGATAAAATATATGCACGCACCTCTGTTTTTATACGAGCTATTTTTACAGGATTTTGACTTCACATAAATTAGAACAAAAATCCATTCTCTTTCAATACAACTTATTTCGAATTTACGTGACCAAACAAAATTCTAAGAATAAAACTTTGCTTTACTTTTATTTTTATGGCTGTGACATTGGAGACGAGGAATGCAAAGTGATTTCCATTTGTAAGAATTTTAAATGCGTGACCTGAATAGGGAAATATGATGTTATGTCTACATTTTAAATTTAGTGTTCAAAGAGAAAAGTACCTTTTTGATGTTTATAAAATGTAATAAAGATTAAAACAAAATTCGCGCGTAATACATTGCTAGAGAAGGCATTCTACAACACTGATTTTGATGTTTTTTCAGACACATCCAAACAAGTTTTGGGAACAATTGTTTAAATGAACTCGTTCTTTTGAATATGAAGAATGAGATGAGAACAGGCGAACTGAAGATTAAATCTTTATTTTTATATTATGTACGTTTTAGCCACATATCCAACGAGAGATGTAATCGTTTGAATTCGAATAGAAAATAAAAGGCCTAAACATCAAATCTTGAATCAAAACATCAAATGTCAAGATATCAAGTTCATGATACTAAAGATATGTGAAAGAATAATAAAACAAATAAGAATGAAACACTGCTAGGGGAAATATTAAACTGATGCATAGTTTTATTTTTGCTAATTTCTTTTGCCTGACGCCTATCTTTTATTTTCACATGGAGGCTATATGTTTTATTAAACTCTTCTTAGGCATATTATTAAGGGACGTTTCTATCATGTAAAATAGAAATAGATGTATTCTTAATTCAAAAAGGATAAATATTTTGCATAAAACCTATGACAATCCAACGTCTGTACATTGTATGTAACATTGTGTAAAATGTGTGAAAGAAACCGAGATACTTGTTATTTTCCAAACATGACAAAAACTATTAATAATTTTCTCAATTCGTGACATTTGTTTGAAATTCGAATATAAAAACACGTTAACATATGGTCACTTGATATCCGTTAAACAGAATCAACCTAATAAGACAATTTCTTCTCTGTTGAGCTCACACCCATCTTCTAAATGTGAATGTGGTATGTATAAATAAATTAGGTTCCATAATTTTAGAAAGTGAATGGGACAAACGTCATTAATGCAGTGTTTCTCAAACTTTCAATACTGGCGACCCAATTTTCAATCATAATTTTTGTCTCGCCCCCCCCCGTACAACAATAATGTACTTACTGCAATAAAAATGCACTTTGAGAGAGAGACGCTAAAGTTACAATACGATCTTAATTATAAATCGTACAAATTAATACGATAAGTATATTAAATTTTGTGTATATGGAACTTTTAAGTAATATATATTTTAAGAAAATTACTTAAAATATATATTACTTAGAATTATGTTATTTTTCTTTCTCTAATTTTTAAATTAGAACAGATCGCAAAATGATGTATTTAATTAAAGATTTATTTCCTTCAGCATTCATTTCTCAAAGTACAAATGTCATTAGAAAAATAGTCTAGTCATTGCCGCTCTCTATCATATCCATCACATCTGGCATTATAGGGTACGTTTGCGTGAGTCTGGGCAACCTATCGGACGTCTGCGCAAAACATGTAAAAAGGCTTTTCCTCGTACAATTCCAGTCAGTTTTTGTCGACTCGATACTCCTATAGCTACCGAATCTAGCTTGAATGTACATTTTTTAATTTCCACGTTAATTGTAATTCACGGTAATTAAGTATTTACGGCAGTAGATTAAAACAATATCATACATACATTTTTAAGTCGTAAGCAAACATTCGACCATAATAAAGAATCAACAAGTACACAGACGAACGAGCATGGTTCCGAAAATTAAATCAAGGCGATCTTCTCAAAAATACTTAAATTTTGGATTTACCACTACTGAAGTAAATGATGGAAAAAAAGTCCCAGCTCCATATGTGTTAAAACTTACAAATCTGTAGAACAACATGTGAAAGTTGTTTTTAAAACATGTAAAATCATTTAGCTATGTTGGCAAAGAATTTTAAAAAGTATTTTATGGATGAGGACAGCTTGGTAGCAAGTTACGAATGGATTAGGGATCTATTTCAAGATACTCCAGAAGGAATCTCAACTTCCGAAGAAGAAATCTTCATAGATTTCACATCCAGTGAAAAATTAAAAGGCAATTTTGTAATGAATCGCTCTTTGAATTTGGGGTAGAGGTGGATGAGGAATTATCTGTACTAAAAACAAAAGCACTTCGTATACTATTACCATTTTCAACATCCTACCTTTTTCAAACCGGATTTTCTGCAGTGGATGCCTTGAAGACAAAATATAGAAAAATAACTCTTTAAGTGTCAATTTCTGATATTAAACCTTCCTTTGAAAAACTTTCCTCTACAAGACAAGCCCGTGGAAGTCCCTAATAATTATTAAACTTGTTCTTAATTTAGTAATAAGATTGATTGATTGAATATTAACGTCACACTGTTCAGCTGCACGAGGGCTTTTGACGACGGACCACGTAATTTTGAACCATGGTCAAGTGACGTGGAAGACACCTGAGCTGGCACCCCTCTCTCCTAACTACCACACCACACCAATGGGAAAACGTTTCAACTCTCAACAGATTTAACGTGCATCGCTGCCCTACACGGCGGGTCTTTAGTGGTACTGGGCTCGAACTCATGACAAGGCAAGCCACGATCTGATACCTATACCACTCGGCTACCGCGGCCAAATTCAGTAATAAGAAATTATTTATAAAATACCTTTTTCAGTACTGATACATCAAACGTATACTGGCTGAAACACCGACTCTTCGCATGAGTTCATTTTTTTAAAAAATAAAACATTATTCTTGATATAATAGCTGAACTGTAAGGAGAGTGAAACTGTGTGCACGACATTGTATACAAAAATGTAAAATGATTTTTTTTAGATAAATACTATAATTGTAAATAACTGTTTAAAAGAACTGTAATTTTAAACCTCACACAATTAGCATTTAAAATTAATGTTAAATTATGAAAAAAAGAATATAAAATTCCGATGAAGAATAATTGTGTTACTTTTTAACATTTAAAGCGAGAAGACTTCAAAATGTTTTAACCCGGGAGCAGGCGCGTACTCGATACTAACATTAATGGTAGTGCGGGGACTCAGTCACCCCAATCATTTGTTTAGAATTATTTTACTGCACACGATACAAATCGGAATTCTAGTGAATATTTTAATTTATAGAAAGTATACTTACCTTCTTTCAAGGACTATTCAATTCTTGGATGATTTGAGAAAAAATCCAATAAAACTGAACTAAAATGATTCAAAAGTACAAGACCATAATAAAGGACGCAAATCAGACACTTTTCAATTATCCTACATAAATGTTAAACCAATCAATTATTTTCCAAATATCGCAAAACTCAATTATTTACAATTTCCCTAAGCGAAAAGCAAACGCATAAAAGATGGGAGGGAACTAATATTGATAATAACCATACCATAAGATTGAAGGTCAATCAAATGATTAGCAAACGTAGTATGCAGCCTGGCTGAAAAGTGAATCATGACTTCCTTTTCTTTTTCTACAACTAATGTACAGTATTTCAATAATAATTACAGTGGTGAATTGTTTATCTTCTTAGAATTTTTCTCAGGCTCTGGGTTTCGTTTTTTCTTTTAAGAAGTAATATTTTATGTTAAAAGGTAACAAAAAATCTCTCATTGAGGAAATACAGCAAATAAAACAAAATGTTTTTTTTCTTTGATTTGGTTTTGGGATCAAAGATAGCTATTTGATGACGGAAAAAGACAGATAATAAACAGAAATTATGTCAGTGTTGTTGTGTGTATTTTTTTTATTATGGAAGAAAGCATTTTGTTTTACTTCTCTTTCCGGTTATTTTTTTTAAAAAAAATCTTTAAATTTTCGATACGCTCGCGCCTTTCTTGTAGGGTCATCGCGCCCCCCCCCGGGGGCACCCCACACTTTGAGAAACACTGCATTAATGAAATATTTAGCCAAACTAGTAGTTAATGCATTATATCAAAACTATATATCTCGATATCGAGTTCCAATTTAATTAATTAGCGATAATAATCCACAGTTTAATTGGGAAGTTTATGAGGACTTGTCGACTGCGTCAAAACGGTTGTGTGTAGGCCGCAATCTAATCACTGGAAAAGGTTGAATCATACTCTCATTTAAATGATTGCCTGTTACGTTTTCGTGATAACGATTCCTTGGATCACTTTCGCGACAAATTCGCACTACCAGTCATATTCATTAAACTACAAGAACTCCAGCAAAATTGGGCCATGAATCTGATATAACACCATTTCAGAAGTTGGTTAAGGTAAAGCAGAATTCAGATTTGCTAGGTAGGAATATTGAGGAACCGTTGGAGGATACAAGGCAGCATACAAAAGTGCATCAAATGAATAGGACGTGATACTATGAGAGGAATAGGAAAGAGAAATGAAGGTTATAACTAAGGTTTCGTTTACGATAGAACATATGAATTCGGAAAGAATCAAATTATTTCGACCTAAGTTTGAGGATCCATACTGAGTGTTTGAAGTCGACATGAACAATGGGGTTATAAGAGGGGATTGATTGCTAATGTAGAGGAAGTGAGGGTCTACCTTTCTAGAAGGAGAGTACTTTAAAAGGTTCAGAGAATAAGTGAAGTGCTTGCAAACTCTATGCAGTCAGGTGATGGCTCGCTGGAGCCTCATTGCCACTATATTGCTCTAGAATTGGTTGTAAAACTGCGTTTCTCAAACTGTGAGGAGCGCCTCCCTGGGAGCATGATAACTTTACGAGGGGGAAGCGAACATAACGAAAAGTCTAAAATAAAAGATTATTTTAAAAAATTATTACAATTTACTGAAAAAAAGCAAAGCAAAATACATTCTGATACATTTACACCGATATAATAACTTACTGCACAATAATACTGAACAATGTAATTAATAAATAATTTATCATTATTAAATTAAGAACTTGTTTAATAGTTACTAATAACTTCTTCTGAGCTTGTCATATACAAAATCTAATAAATATCTTGATAATGTTTATCATTAAAGTCTTATTGTAGTTTTAGCATCAAAGTATATTATTATTGCATTCAATGCATTGTTTATTGTACGGAGGGGCACGCAATGAAAATTATGATTGAAAACTGAGTCGCAAACATTGAAAGCTTGAGAAGCACTTTTGTGAGAACATAGAAATCAGGAGATGACTTAGAATAGAAAGGAAGTGCACGCATTGACGTTAACTGCAAGGCAGTCCGTGGTCCCACCGAGGAACAGTCAGGTAATTTTTACAGATGTCCAGTCAAATACTTTTGAAATTAGCCTTATAATGCAAAAGTGTGATCGCCTATCCCGGGAAACCTCCTATATACATTGATAGCTTTTGACAGCGGACCGCTAAGTCACAGAAGTTTCGAAACCTGTTGCCCTTGTTGCACGGCGCACTCAATACGGTTTTCCTGCAAAACAAAGCTGAAAAACCCGCATGCGCGCATGTCGCTTGGCGAACTCTTAACACCCTGACGGAATTTGGCATCCTCTCCTGGCCAAAAAACTCTCCAAATTCGAATCCTATCGAACACATGTGGTATCTCATTGGACGTAGCATGAACCGCAGGTCACTAGCACAAACCGTGGATGATCTGCTCGCAGTAGCAAATGTGGATTGGTAACGATTACTTCAGGTGAACATCAATGGGCTAATTGATAGAATACATTTTTGGGTTGAGATCTGTATAGCTGTTCGAGGTGGGCATATTATATATTGAATGAATTAGTTCATATAGATTTTATTTATCTGTTTTTTATTCATTTCGATTACTACCTCACCACTATCACTCTTAAAATCTGCATGACTCTACGTGCATTATTTCTTGGTGTTTGAATTTGACTTCTGTGGATTGTTGGAAAAATTCTCACTGTGCAATTGGAAATATATTAGAAAAAGTCAATAAAAAGAATTGTGGTGATCGTTTGTAAATAGAAAAAAAAATCATGGAAAATTTTGAAAAAGTCAAAATGACCCAACTGTGCTTGTAGAGAGAGAAAGAGTTAATGAATATTATTCGTACAATATAACCAAAATTTTCTATCATTAATTGATATGAAAAAGAAATAACTTACTATGACTAAAAACAAATATTATGCAACGATATCTTCTTACCTAAGCTCCCAAAACTTATTTAAAAAATCCCTTAATTAAAAAAAATCAGTTATATGACTCACATATTTAATGTAACAAATATTAAATTGAATGAAAAAGAGATTTCTAACTAAGAGTTCATTTTATCACTTGAAAATATATGCAGATGTTTGCTTTAATGGAAGAAAGTTGTTACGTTTTTTTAAATAATAACGTGTTGTTAATTATAAACGTTTATGTTCTCTATTTTGTAGTTTGGATCTAATACATGTTTCATACAGATTGAAATTATAATTTCGCTGAAAACATACATTATTCATGTATTCATGAACATTCATTCGTATTTCAATATTTCATACATCTTATGCTACATCAGATTTGTTATTTTTCAGCTATTTTAGCATTTGAATTGATTTATACATCTTTCACATAAAAACCTTCAAATGCCCTTTCTGAAAAATCCATTTACTGCTTTTACCCTATTTTAAATTCATTTTGTTATATTTTTAACGTTAATAAAATTTGCATTAAGCGGAACTACTGTCAATTTTAAAAGAAGATAGAAATATCTTTAAAACTCCCAGTTATGCAGTAAAGAATTTTCCTTTTACCATTAAAAAAAAATAACGATAAAATGTCAAACAGATCTGAGAAATTTTTGGAAAACTTAATTGGTTTTTATGTATCAGCAGTGATTGCTACTTTCAATATTTTATGTTCTTATTCCTAAAATTTTTAAAAATGAATCTTTTTTTTTTATTTTCTTTCATCTAATATTTCTTGCAATGGAAATGGTCTAAAGAAAGCAACGCTTTTCATATATTCTCAGATTTTAAAGTTCAAATATAAAATTCTAGAATAGTAGTTTTTGAAGTAAATATAATTTCGAATTTTTTTCTAAAATAATATTCTTTCAAAATTATTTTTTTTATTTCCTTTCAGTACTAATTTAGTTACAGTAATAAAATAATAAACAATAATTAAAAAAACTTTCATTCAACAAGATTTCAATTACAATCGAGTGAAACTTTTTTTAAACTTAAGAATTAGCTCTAGTACATTAGTAAAATATCACCAAAATTTTGCCAGAATCGTAAGAAATACTTTTTGTTTAAATTTTGAATTTATACAGAATTTGTATTTTAAATACTTATTACTTTTATAAGTTACATAATTAAAATTAGCTTTTCTTTAATTTAAAAAGTGAAATAATTACATTATAGATAAATTTATAATATAAAATAATTTCAAGTAATACTTCGATTTGAAATAAGTAAAAATAAATTTAAGATGTTAAAATAAATAATAAGTTATCAAATAATATAATTTAGATCACATATAAATTTATAATTTCTTTTTTTATCCAAAACACTATTGTAAATATTGTGAATTTAATTTTCTTGTTATACAAACTTTTATGCGTTGAGACCAGGGAACCGGTGTCATCCCTCCAACAATATGGAAGTGAACCATTATGTGGATAGAGTTAAAGTCTTGGACTGCATGATGTTGGATGGACCATCAGTGGCACACACAGAAATTTTCAAGGGAGGGAGGGGATTTAGGGTCGAAAGTCCGTTATTCTCGCAAAATACCCCAATACATCGCCAAACACATTCTTTTCATTTTGTCGATTGTTGGCAGCAAAAAAACAGCAAGAAATAAATTATTGAATACATAATTAGCATTAATTTTTAAAATAATTTATTAATAACAAATACTGAATTATAAATTTTACGTAATATACCCATAAGATTATAATCAATCGAATAGAATATCGGGGGTGATTGGTGACTGCTCTGAGATGTTAGGAGAGATTTGGGTGAGTCCACTCTGAGAGGCAATTGCCACTCAGTTCAGTTTCATAGACGATGAAACTCGACCACAAGTAGTTCAACAGCTCGACTGAATCCTCGAGAGCTTGAGAATGTTCCATAAAGATGAAGTTTGCAGCTAGATCTGCACACTTAATTTCTTAGAATATATCGGGGATGTTCTTGGCATAGCAATAATCATTCACTTTACATCTCTAAGAGCACTTTGGGGTCTAAGAAACATCTTGATGGAGGGGTGATAGGGGGCCGCCGGTCCCTGAGATGCAATTTTAATTTTGCATTTGCCCTGTTTACAAGAAACAGGGATTAGTAAGAAATGTGAGTGCGTCCAAGTTCATTGCACTTTCTGGCCGACAAGGTTGTATTCTTACGCCGACTGTTGAGTCCAATAAGAGTGGTATATTTGACAGTAATGATATCGTAGCGGATTCTTTTCGAAGTAGTGCGGTCAGCTTTAAAAGCACTTGCACACTATTTCTCGAGGCTTTTTTTCCTTTTTTAGACAGCACCAACCCGTCACAGAGAGAACTTCTGCCCCGAGTCACCTCCATCTCCCAATCCTCCCTTAAATCAGATAAGTACCGTTTTTACTATTGTTTTCAATATGCCTTGATAATAAATAAAATTGTTTACCACTATACGATCGGACTCTTAATTTTAGTGTAAAGTTAATTTTGTCAATAGAGAGAGAGAGAGAGAGAGAGAGAGAGAGATGAGATTCTTTTTTGTTTACTTTAACGATGGTCATGATGTGATGTGTAATTATGGAACCTGGGTTGATTAAAATTAAATAAGTTAAAATAGTGTCGCATCAAGGAGGAAGGTTTATTATCCCGAGATCTGAAGAAGAGTATTATAAACAGCATTAGAGATCATTGTGAGAGCAGAGCATTACTGTCTCAATAATAACCGTATCCCCCTGTTGAACTCCCGCAATTATCTTGCTGTACATCATTTTTAGACCCTCATGCACTCATGAGTATAAATCATGATCATAAGCGAGTAACGTTAATTTTTTATTATCAGCTTGTTAGCAAAACATTTCAAAACTTTCATATTGTTACTTCACAAACGGGTTCAGAATTTATAGAAAAATTCGTAAAAATGTGTTCCTTATCTTTTGAATTATAGAGTACGCTTACAGGGTATAGCATATACATCAAATGTTAATTAATCTTTTGGTAATTAATAAAATTTTAATACCAACGCATCGCTTACTACAATCAATTTTAATCATATGTATTAAAACACCTTGCCAAATTTAATTATTCATTTAACTGTTATATTAACTCCTGTTAAATATTTTTCAAAACAGATTGATATGTAATAATTTTTAAATTAAATTACTCTTACTATTATCTTTTTCAAAAAGTTTCTCTGCATAAGTTACTACTATTCATAACATAAAGAAACACTTGAAGGAAAATAGAAATTAGCGTCATCTTTAGTCATACATTGCACACACAGTATTCCAAGTAATTCAAGATCCACAGTAATACATCATAATCTCTAAGACATTAATATAAAACTGGTCACATTTATGCATTCAAAATTCGTAGAAAGTCTCTGATTTATGACGGCGCGTCCACACCTTATTGTATCATCATCTAATAAGTTTCATTTCCTCCAAGTACTTTTCATTTTGTTTCAGAGATCACGTTTCACAGTTTCGGAAGATAAACAATCTTTTCTTTACTTAGCTCATCTATCTTCCTTGGCACAAGTTCGTTGTTGAGTGACATATTCGCTTCACAAAAGAGATAATATATGAGGTAACAGTGATAGTTTATTTGATGGAAAGTCTTGTAGATGAAGTAATATACTTTTATATAAGGAATACTGATTTCCAGTGTAAACCAACCTTTGTAACTTGTACTCTTAATTAAATTTTTATAAAAACTGATATTTTACTTACTTCTTTGATTTTTAAATTGTGCTCAATACACTAATAACTGAAATGGTAAAATAGTTTAATATCTGAAAAATAAAAATATCGTTTATCCAGAATTTGTATTTGACAATTATTACAATACAAGAGATACCGTATTTATTCGAATCTAATCCGCAATTTTTTCCAACACTAATACTATTGAAAACTAGGTGTAGCTTAGAATCGAAGGCGGAAAATTCGTTGGATAGGGGAATGGAACATGATACCAACGGTTAGAACAATTGCATGTTCATGCGTGTATTTCAAAGTTTTTAATGCTAGTAAAATAAATTAACTATTCAATTCTTATCTGTTCTACTCTTAATTTTTTTTAATTTCGTAAGTATAGGATTTACCGCACTAAGACAAGCCTTCTTGTCTTTAGAGAAAGAGGTCCTCAAGATGGGATTGAATATCAATGAAAATATGACCAAATACATACCTTGCACTAAATCATGCTTTAACAATTCCAACTTTAAAATTGAAGAGTATATTTTTGAAGTTGTTGACATTTTCACTTATTTAGGTTCGGGAATTAACAATAGAAACGATTGTACAACTGAAATCCAAAAGAGAATTACTATGGTTAATAGATGTTTTACTTGAATACGAAAATATATGAAATCGAATTTAATCAAAAGTAAAACACACACACAAAAAAAGGTTCTATTGTATAAAAGTCTTTTAAGATCAGTATTAACTTATGCATGTGAAACTTGGGCCAAATCTCGAACAAATGAGATCACGAAAAGTACCTACGAAAGGAAGATTTAAAGATTTATTTTTGGTGGAATTCAGAAAAATATTCAAAAGTGATTGAACTTAGAGCTCTATCAACCATATAAGTAATCTAACATTGTTAACTTCATCAAAATACAACGAATTCAGGTGTCCGACTACGTTCGGAACCGTGATTTTGCAAAGCGCATAAATAGATAATTTTCATGACATTTAGTGTCCCTTAGATTAGAATATAAGAATAAAATTGTTTTAAGAACATTTTGACAAAAAAACTATTTAAATACAATATTTCTGCAAAAGAATTTATTTAAATACAATATTTTGGCAAAAAATTCTTAGAATAATATTCTTTCCCCAAATATTCTGCTTTTGTGAAAAATGCTTCTATTAAAATAATATTTTGCCTGTATATAGCTCAGACTTTTCTACAAAAGCTCAACTAGAATTTTTGAAATATATAACTCAGAAGTGGGTTTATTCATATTTTACGAAAACAGAGGGGAGCAATTTTAAGAAAAAAAACGCCAATAATTATTTCAATTGGTGGTAACTCTGAAAATAATGTGAATTTTTCAGAAATTCTAGTTGGGCATCTGTAGAGAGGTCTGAGCTATATACAGGCAAAATATTATTATAATAGAAGCATTTTTCACAAAAGGAGAACATTTGGAAAAAAATTTATTTTAAGCTAATTTTTTGCCAAAATATTATATTTAAATAAATTTTTTGTCAAAATGTCCTTAAAACAATTTTATGCATATATTCTAATCTGAGTGACACTAAATATCATGAAAATTATCCATTTATGCGCTTTTTTAAAATCACGGTTCCGAACGTAGTCGGATACCTTAAATGGGAAGATCACATTGTCAGAATGGACGAAATCCGCACCACTAAAAAAAGTCTTCAATGCCCAACCAATTGGCACACAGAGAAAGGGCAGGCCAAATCTTAGATGGATTTATGGCCTAGAAAAAGATCTAGGTTTGAGAACCAAGAATTGGAGATCACTATCAAGAAGAAAGCTGGCCTGGAAAAGACTTCTTGAGAAGGCCAAGGTGCACCCGGGACTGTCAAGCCAATGAGAAAGGAAGGAAGAAAACATCTGATATATATTGATAAATCATTTAAAAATAATTTTTATTTTCTCATAAGAACGTATTGAGAATTTGGATATAAATATGGTATTTTCTATAGGGAAACACACACACACGCTGCTTAATTTGTATTTAAATATAACAAAAACTGATAACACACTTTTATTTATAGGATTTATTAAGCTTCTCGCAAATTACATTCATATCCTCAATACACACAAAGTATAAACGTTATAATTTTGATACTCTATATCTTAAAAAATTTAATAATTTCTATTTTTTAGGATTTAAATTTTATTGTGAGTTCAATTTTATTCAAGCATCATAGATTACTTTTGCTTTCAAAATGATTGTTTTCTAAGATTTTAATGTAGTCGGAACAATTAGAATTACCATATGCATCAGTCGTTAAAAAGTAGCAAATGGGCTTTATTTATTTCCCAATACATATGGTTGAATTTGCCTTCCCAATGACAATTCTTTAATATTACACTTTTAATAAAAGCTTTAGAAATTTTTGAAATTTCTATAGATTTCATTATTATTCCACATAATAAAAATTAAAGCATCAGATTTCAATTTATTTGACTCTTTCAATAAAGGTCCTTAGAATATATCCAGTTCTAAAAGTTTCTTTTAGTTTGCATGTCGCATCCTACTTTTTCTTTTAAAATATTTCTTATGAATATTTATATAAACTGAGTCAAATAATCGGAAGGATATAATTTTAAAGTCATTAACTCTTATAAAGACAAAATATAATGGCGAGACAGTCAAATGGAAAAAATACTTGGAATAACTATTTGAACTAGTTTCCAATGACTATTCATTGAATAGTGTTTTGCAAAAGTTGCTGGCGGAATTTTGTTAAGTAAATTCAGATCTTTCTAATTTTTCATGAAAATATTACTGGTTATTACGAATTTTCTGTCTTTATACATCTGAAAAGATTTCGCAATTTCATAAAATTGCAACCTTGCCTTAACTCTAAAATTGTGTAAATCTTCTATGAAAGCTATTTTGTGAAATGTTCTTACCTCGGATATTCTAAATTAATATAAAATTATCAAATAGTTTACAAAGAGAAAGATCAAACAAAAGAGTTTCTTAAAGTTTTTATCATATGGTTTTAAGTTGAAGCTTTTCCAAAATTGAAATTTTAACAAAGAAAACCAGTTCAGCAGAAACTGAATTCAAATCCATCACTTTAAAGTACAGGTATTTTTCAAATATCATTTAAATACAGTTATTGCCTCTTTAAAATGTAGTTTAGTGCCTCTTTTAACCACAGCTATAAATTGTTACAGCTTTAAAGATAAAGAGATCTAAGAATCCGAATGCATTAACATATAAAAATTTCGATATTTCGCGAAAATTCAAGTCTTCAACGTTGTCGAGGAGTTTTTTCTGCCATAAATGATACAATTTAATTTCAAACAAAAAATATTGTTTAAAATAACTGTTGATGTCATTACAACTTTATTTAATTAAATTTATTAGTTAACGATATCATCATTCTATTCATTTTCGGAAAAATAAATAAAACATGTATAATATAGTAAGCATAACAAAATAAATAAACATAATTTACATGAATATGAAACTGAGATAAAGACTTTTTGAAGAGTAGGGTATATTTTTTCTTTAAGACGATTTTTAGCAATAATTTGTACTGTCTGTTATTCTAATATCACTATCCCTTAAGATGACTTTTGAGGGAAAATACTAATCACGTTTACAAATGTAATAAAACAACAAATTTTTCAACACAATATAACTTAATGCAGAAACATATTGCGGAGAAACTGACCATGATGCCTTTGCAGATGTGCTCCAATGTTTAGCTGATACAAGAGGGAAGGCTACACGATCGCCATTCTGTTCAAGAGTCAAACGTCCTGTGGTGATATCGCACTGCGTTGCCCCTTGCCTGGGTTTATATTTATGTGATTCTACATAGTCTAGTTCCCCAAATATACCTTTTCCGAAGAAATACGTTCCGTACACGTGGTGATTTCACAATAAAAATATCTACTCTCACTAAGACTATTCATGCTGCGCTATTTGCACTCCGATGATTACTATTATGGCTGCGTTTTTATCAAGACTATTGACTTCTAAATAACCATCTAACAGCATTCCAAAAATTAATATATTTTTCAATGCATCTTTACGGTTCTTTTCATGAATGGCGTGCAATGGCCTCCCCACTGGGGAAGCTTCCTCTTCACCTAATCGACCTGATGGCCCAGACTAACCGTTATAAATTCAATCTATTATCACCAAAGATAACATTCCAAGACAAGCAAATAAAAAAAGGAAATTCTAGAGTGATATAACGAGAGCTCAAACCCCTATGTGAATAAGAGCACGAATTCCTAATAGCTTAACTTAATTCAACGTTATCTTAAAACTCCTAACGTCTTTAATTTATTCTAATAGTTAAAGTCCAACCTTTAGTCGCGCAGCTAAATAAGGAATAACATTATCATCCATAGCAACCACAAAATGAAAGTCTGAATCCAAGTTTGAGATTTAATAGACGAACTTAAAATTTTTGGCATGTCTTCCCGACATCACATAGATGATGTTATGTGTGGCGAAGAGAAGGGCGAAAAATAACAGATGTTGCCAGGGAGTTCGACATCGCTCACAGCGTTGTTTCACGGCTGTGGAAGTCATTTAAAACTACTGGAATGTGTAGTAGACCAGACGTGTTAGCACGCCTGCAGAAAGACAATCCTTACCGTAACAGCGCCGCTTTCAACGACTCGGCTCCCGTTTTTTCCTGATACCTTTCTTTAAGGTGCCTGCTGACTTTTAGATGCATTGTTCCACAAGTAAGAACATTTTTTTCCGAAAGTATAAATATATATTCTAATGTAACAGTATATATTAGCTAATCTGCATATCAAGGTTTCTTCTTGAGAGGGATGGCTGTTAGATATTTAAAAAATTTAATTCTTTACCTATTTCCAATCAGAACCAGGCAAAATATTTTTTTTAGATCCGAATATTTATAGTCTCCTTGTGTAGTTTTTCCAATCCCGTTCCATGATCTCAATGAAAGAAAACAAACCGATTCGAACCCGAACTTTTGGCCAGCTTCGTGATTTGTGGTTGGCAGCGACTACAATGCAAATCGAGCGACTATTTAAACTCGGCTCGTGCTAGTTTTTTTGGGAGGAGAAAGAGAAAGAAAGTAAGTATAAGAAGTGTGTTTTAGCTCTTAAATAGAGAGCGGCTGGTTGGCTATGCAACTGTATGTTGTATCAACATTTTAAGGTGATAAATTCATTTTTTAAATATTAGACTGTAAGAAGACGGTTCGAATTGGATGTCTGGTAAAGTTGATCTTTTGAACTAAGATTTTATTAGTCAATTTATTGTTTTTGATCGCTCCAGTAACGAGCACATTGACTTTATCCTTGATTATTAATAAAAGTCATTTTTAAGAAACTGCTTTCGTCTTTATGCATCCTCGACACAAAAATTTTCCCTGCTTGCCTTGCCAAAGCTTGGGTTAGTTTACCAGGAAGTGTAACGATGGCTGTGAAATAACTCGATTTGCTGTCCCAAAGATTCCCCAAGAGAATTAGTAGAAATTCTCGCAAAGCCCCGTCATAGGCGTACTTAAACAGGAGGATGTTTCTCAGCCCATGTTGGCGTGATGACTGTGTTATTCTATTTATCAATAATCCCCTAACCTGTTCTATAATTCCTGTAAATTTTGTTTAATTTGCAAGCTCCCTTCATAGTAATTTTCACTAATTGCAGTGTAATTGTAAGATAGTTTCCCAACAAAATCTTTAAAATCCTAATTTATAAGTTTTAAATTCTAATTAGTATAATAGAAATGAAGCAATCAGAAGTTTGATAAAAGTTTGTTGTGTACAGATTCCAAAAAATGTTCGTTGAAGAACGATATTTTTTATTTCAGTCTAAAATCAAAGTATAATAATTGTTTTTGAGTGGTGTAAGCCCAAAGATCAATACCATATAAATAGTATTTGAGAATATGACAGAATTTCTACAAAAAGTTCCCAAAGTTCTGGTTTTGTAGAAGAAAATTTGTATGAGGAGATCATAAAGAGATTTTTCTTGTGATTTATCCTATTTATATATCAATCCATTATATTTTTTCTCTTAAAAATCACTTGCAAACTAAAAATATAAAGAGTTTAAAAAATATTTTAAAATGAACAAAGAAATGATAAGATAAAACTTTTACTGTGAAACTGAATCATGTATCTACAATGAGAAGAGGAACATAAGTAATAGAGTAAATAAAACATCCAGTTTGAGCAGAGTGATCCATTAATAAATTACGTCATATTTGTGGTACCATCATATTACGTTCTATCTTCACTAATTGGAAAATGTTTTTTCTGAAAATTGTTACTGTAAAAAACCAATAAAGAAAACATCAATTACAGGGACTACTGCCAAAAATAAGACGTAAGTAATAGAAGAAAGTTAAACCTTTTCGGTTTAAGGGAATAATTATGTACAGAAAAAATAATCAAATATCAGCTTAATAAGCTATTATGTCATAACGATGTAGTTTATTTTTAGTAAATTTTAAAATTAAAATACTGAAACTTTCCAGATGGTTTTGTGTATCCTATCCATCAGACATTTTACAATTAATTCTAAGAATTTTCTCAAGAGAAAAAAATACCTCTATATAATCGTATCAATTAGTGTAATTCAATGCATACAATAAATACCCTTGATAATTATTCAAACTCCTCTTGGATAATTGGATTGAAATAATTATACTGCTTTTATAAAGGTAAAGCGTTAGAGTACAAAGAATATAATATCACTAATTTTTTATATATATTTCATACAGGAAAATTAGATACATTTGAACTAAAATACATTATAATCGTAGAATGATCTGTTTCTGATGGTATTCCTTACCAGTTGTGTGATGGCGAAAAATTCAACCTTTCACCATTGTTTACCATTTGGTTTTATGCGCTTCTTTAAAAAAACTACTGTCTCTTTGAAGCATTACCTACGAAAACACTGGTTCTTAGCAAATTAAAGCGAATATTCATTTAGGAAAACTTTATCAGCATGTTACAAATTTGTTTCAATGAATAAACTTTCAAATTATACATCATCAAGAAATGAACACGTTTACAATTTACTTCAATAAATTTCACTACAGTTTCCAGTTAGAAGTCCATTCACTTCACATTAAAAGAATTTTTATAAAACATTCGTGGAACACATTATATTTAACGACTAATGAAACAAAAATAAAGACTCATTATCTCTATTTGATTCATAATAACCTTTTTTCTCATAATTTGTTTAATTATTATAATGATTTAATCATTACTGATGGAATTTAAATTAATGTATTGCATGCGAACAGAAAACGAGAACTGTCAACATTTTATACATTGCATTTACACTCGCAAAAAAAGAAGTTCATGCCAGCACTTTTATTATGTTGCTAAGAATGCGCAACGCTTTATGAATTTATTTTTTATTTGCTAGATTGCAAAAAATTATGCAGTGAACTGACTATACTGTAAATTACTTGAAAAAAGAACATTTTAATTATGATTATCTTGTGACAAATCTATACGGAACTTTATCACTAACCTTCTGAGACGTCTTTTTTTAGGGAAATTTAATTCCCTACTTATTTCCAATTAACTCCAAAAAGAGAAGAGGGATTCCTTATTATGTAGATTAGATAAAGTATTTAAGTCAAACGGAATAGTAAAGTAAGAGACAGTAGGAGAGGGAGATTGAAGCAGGAAGTTATAGTGAAGTTAGAGATTTATTATTGAAGATTTCTAGGTGGATAAATTAGGCACAGCAAGAGTTGAGATTCAGTGTGGTAAATATTGATTTATAATTAAAGTCTCATTAAAGTTTTAAATTAGAAGTGAGATTAAAGTTAAATGTTCAGTAGGAACATTATTGAATATAATCCTGGAATCTCTTATTGTGGTAATCTCTGCGTGATCGATATTCTAATTGCTAATTAATTGGATCATTATATATTTAAGTTAATATAAAGGAAAGTTCCTTTTAAACCTCATAAAGCTATTTTGATTTATTTGTTATTAAAAGTCTTTGATTCTATTTGGGAAAGATAATCAAATAAAGAAAGTTATTTATAAAAATGGCTACTGGTTCTTTTCTGACTCAAAATTATTTTCGTTCTCAAAGTGAGATCCAAGGGGATCTTCACAATCTGCATGACTATATTTCCAAAGTAGCTACTTTGGTTTACAACTCCATACAGTTGCATAACAAAAACTAAAATAACCATCTCAATTCCATCTGCTACTGTAATTCCATAAATAATTAAGATTGCTTTTTCCCTGAAAGAATCGCATCGATTTAAAATTCACTCTTGCTAAATATTATCATCACATATTCATTTATCTTTTTTTTTTTGTTGTTGTTCTGAACTATAATGAAAGGTCAGCTCTGAGAACTCAATTTGGATGTCATTTTTCTTCCACAGTTCGTAAGTGGCTCCGGTAGCCTAGTGGCCAAGATCATGGACTTGTGGCTGATGTATCTTGAGTTCCATCCGGGTGCCGCTGAAGACCGGCTGTGGAGAGGGGGCAGTTGTGCACGTTAAACCTGTTGAGGATTAAATGTTGTCCCGTTGTTAAGGTATGGTAATTAGGAGAGGGAGGTGCCAGTTGAGGTGGCGTCTTTGTCGCTTGAACATGGTTCAAAATTACGAGGTCCGTCGTTAATAGCGCTGGAACAGCTTTATATTGTGCGACTTTAATATTACTCTCAAACACACTCCCGAATTCATAAAAATAAAATAAGAAATATTCATAAATAAAGAAATATTTTTCTTTACAGACATTTTTAATGAACTTATAAGTTTGCATAATTAAATTTTCGTTAGTAGTAAGGTTAAAAGAAAGAAATTTGTAAGACCGAAATTTACTCTTAAAAAGCGCGTGGCAGGTTTAATTTTTATCATTCAGTTCACGTATTAATTGTTTTTTTGTGGAAACTTTTGTTAAATGCAATCGTTATTAAGCTACTTGTAATCAGAAAATTTATGAAAAATTGTAAAAGAGTTATGCCAAATTAAAATCACAGCCAATTAAAAACAAAACTTTTTCAACAAAGAATTGAGAATCACGATTGACGCTCACGAGATAACGATCTATTATTTTTAACTATTTAGAAACGTCTCAAAATGCTATGACATTTATTGATAAATCTGAAAATATTTCTGACACATAGTGAAATAGGATACTAGTATTATCCAGTTATCCTCATTCAAAGTTTCAGAACTTTTCCAGTTTTCATGAGTCAGTACATAAAATTGTTCAATAAACGTCCTAGATTACTGCACTTCGATTATCAATAATATTTTTATTACCTTGAACAGCACTCTGTGGTTTGTAATTACATTATATTTTGTAGCTTTATTAAGGTCATATGAATTCAAGGTGAATAAATATTTATCGTTCTATACTTTTTTGCTACATCAAAGAATGTCTGAAATATATTTTTGCTAGATATATCTTTTTTAATAAAAAATCAGTTTTTGAAACATTCCAATATGAAAGGGCATCATGCTAACTTCAGTAGCTTAAATGATTATTTTATTTATATTGTATGGTATGTACAAATTACTTTTTCATAATAAGATTTAAATATATCTGTGGTAATTAATTTTGAAAAATTTTGTTCTAATAAAATAAGTTTTGATCTTATGAGCGAAATTCCCATGTCAGTTTGTTAAGTTATCGCTAACATTCCAGCAACAATCTTTTAATCAACTCGGTAAGTCAAATTTATGCTCGAAAGTGTATTTATGTAACCAGAATGATGCTCAATGTAATCTTTTTCTGTTGAATATTGAAAGCATCAGTTTCGTTTTAATATCGTAGCATTTGTTATTTTAAATACATTATGTACTTCATTTTTTAAAAAGAAATAAAAACAGAAGTTGGAAGAAAATTCCACATAGCACAGGGCTCTCAAATTTTCAGTATTTGTGACTCAATTTTAATCATAATTTTCATCACCACCCCCCTGCAATAATAATACATTGAATGCAATACTATTGTACTTTGACGCTAAAGCCACAATACGACCTTAATTAAAAAGCGTACTAGGTTACCAGGAAAAGTAATAAATTTTGTAAATATATTAATTTTAAGTAATAACATAGTATTATGTTTTTTTTTCTTTCTAATTTCTAAATTGGAACAGATTGCAACAAACATGCGATGTGTATTTTACTTTTTATTGTGTCAGAATGTATTTTGTTTTGCTACCTTCAGTAAATTAATAATTATTTTTAAATAATCTTTTATTTTCGACATTTCAATTTGCTCATGCCCCCTCTAGAGGAAGGAAAAACCCTACAGTTTGAGAATCACTCATATAGCAAATATATATGGTTTTTAATTTCTTAAATCACAGATGGAATCATTAACATTTGTTGCCACATACCAATGATAAATATGTTGTCCATTATTTTTTATGATACATAATTAAACAATAAATATTTAAAACAAGTATTGTTTCATTAAACAGAATTAAATGGAAAATAACAACAATAGATATTTTTTTACGTATTGGAAATTACATATTGTGGTTTTTTTAGTGATAAGGACACATTTTGCTCCCTTTGTAATATTTAAAAAGGCATATTTTTTTAAAGAACATTTTGTGTGATTTGTATTCATCATATAAAAATTAAGTTATTATTAACCTGAATATTTCTTTTGTAGTTATCTATAGTTTGCGTATTATTATCTTTCTATATTTTGAGTGTCATGTTAAGGAAATAAAAACTTTTTATTTACGTGTATTGAAAATGATACTTAATAAGATCTTTAGATACTTAAAATAACATATACAAGCTTCAAAATTTAGTAAATTGAAAGCATTTTAGAAGTAACTTAAGAGATAAAATAAATACTTTCGGTTGAATTATGAGTTCAAGTAAATTGATATAAAATCAATTGTTTTTAAGAAGACTTATATTGTAAAGTATAAGCAAAAGTTAGTTAAAAATAATTTTGTATTAAGTATATTAGAGTGGATTTTTAATGTTTTAATGTTTAAAAATGTTGTATAATCTTTCCACTCATAGATGCAATGATTTATCTCATATTTTCAAAATTTTTAGATGAAATATAATTTATTTTATTTCAAATATTTTTATTTAACTATATTTTATTTATTTATTTATTTAGTTATTTCAAAGGAAATTAAATAAACTTCAATAATTTAACTATATACACTAACTAATTAAACAATAAACACTTTTAAGTTCCCTCGTGGAAATGCATTTATTTTTTAATTATTTATATGTGGCATTAGATTATTTTAGAAAACTTATTCAACTCTAAACTCTCTCATGGAAAAGGATGTTTTTAGCTTAAAATAATAAATTAATCCATAATGGATTGTTTAATGCACCACGATATTACAAATAAATTTACAGAATAAGATCATAAAATTAAAAGATTGTTTTCATTTGAGTGAAATGAGTCTCTAGATGAGAAAAATGTTCCAATTCACAGAATTATGTGGAAGAAAACCCCTCCTCATGAATTAATTTGAATTCATTTACTTTTCTTTTTCTCTAGTTAGAAGTATTTTTTTCAATAACAGTTTTTTTTCTACACATTAACACAAACTTTTAAATTTACTTTAAATAGCTATTACTATAAATCACTATATTAATACTTTTATCTTAGACTTCAAACTACTTTTAAGTATCAAATACTAAAATACTGTAATATGTTTTAAGTACAGAAAGTTATCATTAATAAATTTATTGCTAGTGTTTTAAATCTTGAGTGAACTAATTTCTATGTACTTAAAATGATACAAGAATATAAAAAAATGAAGTAAATTCCTACATAGAAAAATTTTATTTTAGCTACATTTTATTACATAATTACAATTAATATAAATATGTATATACATATGACAGAATCACAACATTAAGTGGTAATTAATTTTTATTAATTATCATCAAAGTATCGTATTGCGATCCAAAATAATCGTGTATATAAAATTTCAGTTCAATTGAATGCATTAAAACGTGATAAAAACAACACTTTTCAAGTTTTGACACAAGTAGGGAAGCTAAGTCACCAAAATTGATGCCAATGAGGCTGTATTTGTAATTCTTTGAATAATTAGTTTTAATCAGTTAATTTTTATTTATTATAATTAAATTACTGTATTGTCATCCAAATAACCACGTATATATAAAATTTCAGCTCAACTGAGAGCTTTAAAATATATTTTATTAACAATTGAAAACTCCACCAAGAAAAATAAATATATAGAGAGTGTGAGCTAATAGTAGGATTTGAAAAAAGAAGGAATTGACGCAATTTAAATTAAAAATAACGGCTAAATAAAAATCATGTTACTTTCGATGCGAGAAAAAGAACTAAATTGTGGTGTTAATTAGTTAATTTTTATCTATATTTATTAATCTTCTCATTATGGTTGCCAATTTTTAAAGCAACTGATTTTTCATCACAAAATAAGGTCAAATATCTCAAAACTCTGCAAAAAATTCTGAATTATAAAGTTTTAAAAAATGTCTTTAATATCGCATAAGTATCTCTGACATTGAGATAAAAGAAAAATGTACTCATTACTTTCAAAATAGGTTAATAACGTTCGATAGTGATTTATTATACTAATTCTAAAAAAAATAATCCAAATATCCTGAACCAAAATTTTCATTGAATTGCCTCCAATAGTTCTAGAAATACAAAAAACTGAAATTGCAACACATTATTGATGGTATTAGCTCACTTATATATACACCAGTGGCTTTCAAACATTTTGACTCAAAAACCCTTTGAAATATGAAGGGTTTTCGTGGAACCCCTGTCTAAAATTAGAATACATTTTAAAATATATGGTTGAAGTAGATCACCATTATATAGGTACTTTAAAAGCAGTTAAAATGACTACTGTAATTTTTATTAAAATTTTTGTCTAATTTGATGTAATGTGCTCATGAATAATATTAATTTGTGATCCAAGTGTCACTTACCCATGCATTATATTTAGTAACAGGGATATTTGCTTGCATTTTTTACACAAACTATCTTAAGTCTATGTCCATTGAAATTTTCTACAGTCACACTTCCCATTCTGTTGATTGCTTATATATATGTTCAAACTAATGCCATCTGCCTGATGGAGTCAGGACGAGGCCCGCGAAATTCATTGCGGCTAAGAGCTAGAATTTACGCCTGTCGTTAGCCTTAGCCTTGAGCACCATGCAGGTGACATAACGTTTTTGCTCGGATCCACCCCAATTAAGAGGGAGAAAACCCTGGAGGTGGTTAAAGGGCTCCCACCTATCTTCCCCTTCCACCAACCACACGATAGGACTTGCGACTCGACGGCTATTTAGAGTACCCCCATGGCGCAAAGACACTATACATTTACAAACATCCATGTCTTCTCCGGGATTCAAACCCAGTCCCTACGGCATAGCAGTCAGCGTCGCTAATCCCTATACCGGTTGGGCGACGCTTATATATATATATATATATATATATATATATATATATATATATATATATATATATATATATATATATATATATATATATATATATATATATATATATATATTGTTTTGTAGTCACTAGAAATATTTTTCCAATAATACATTTTTCTGAATGGCAATAAAATGTTTACAGCTGGGAGACAAATCCTGTGCATTTTTCTTGAATTTGCAACTTAAAACTAGGAGCTATTCTTGCTTAAGCTAAGATTTTAACGTCGAATTTGTTTATATGTATAAAAACTGTTCTCTCTCATACAATATAGGTGTTTTTTTTCCCACAAATGAAAAATATATATTTTTGATTAGAAAACTATTAAGTCCTGCAAAAGGTTGTACTGATGAGTATAAAATATTTCATGGAACCCGGGATAGTAAACAATATAATATTCATTGAGTACAAAGAAAAACCTTTTATTATGCTTATATCATATAATAATGAATGTTTAAAAAGTATTACAAAAAGTTATTATGCATAAATAAAATTTTCACTTTTAATGACCGAAACAAGTTTTAGACTCTTGTGGTTATGCAAACTTTATGGAAAACGTGAATAAATTTTGTATACAAATTTATAGTTTTCTTTCCGATTTTTTATTGTGACTCATGGAATCTCTGGATATGTCTCGAGTAACCCCACGGATCCGTGGCCACTGACATACATCATACTGAAGACCCCTTTCATACACGAACTATAATAATACACAACCAAAAGTGACAGCCTAAAAGAATGGCACAAAAAAAAATACAAATCGCACGAAAGATATATGTAGAATGGAAGTTCTCCCTCTTTCGGTAAGTACTAAGTAAGAAACAAGCTTCGGTATTCCCTAATATTTCATCTTTCTCGATTATTCGCGATGTGTATTCGTAATTTGTATGCGCTTCTAACGCTGAATCGGAAGAACGAAATGAGGTACATAATTTTAAATAGCATTGTCTTTTGTCCATCTGGACACAATTCATATTTGAAACTGTTTCACAACGTGAGTGGATTCTGTTAAATCACTGTCTGAATTGCGAAGCGCCATTGATCTAAAACTTATTCCTTTCCTGTGGTTATTGAATACAATACTTTGGTATTAAGTTTATATAAATATCACTCACATTGTTCTATCTTTCACACCTCTGACAATTTCATTATTTATGCGAAGGAAAATTTGCATTTTCATTGTCAAGCAACTTGTATTTATACACTATCACCATATTCTTTAACTATTATTTATTGCTTTAAAGAAAAGATTTATCCGAGGAAAAAACAATATTGGTGAAAAATTCTAAATTTTATGATCAGTTTGATGAAACAAAGACGCATTCCCGGCATTCTTGATTTTTCCTCTCCGTATTTGACAGTATAGGATTTTTTTTTATGATTATCTTATAGAAACCAACACATTTAATTCATATGTTTTGTCATTTTAGTTTAAATAGGCCCATTTTTACAGCAGGAATGATAAGCTCAAGTATTGGACTTATAATATTGAAAACAATTGGTAGATATTATGAAATGCGGATAAAAACTGTCTTTAAATAAATTATGTTGCATTTCGCATGATTTAAAATTCTTATAAGGCATGAGAAAATATGGAATATGGAAAAATAACTAAACTGTATTCGCATTGTATTTCTAATGAGTAGAAATACAAAATAAGTGTTCGTAATGGAAGATCAATAAAGGAGGAATTTCTTGGATTAATAAGGTGTACGAATTCCATCATCGAAAACAATGTCAAACATTTTGAGTCTCTGAGATTAGGAATGATGGGATCTTTTTTTTGTAAGAGATTTATACCCGCTGAATTATATCCGAGAAGGATCAGCAATCAATAGAAGCATCCAACTTCTTACCCGGGGAATATACTTACATCTCTTAGTAGAACTTCTCCATCGAAAGAAAGTAAGCCACGTACGATATGACCAAGCAAAATCATCCTGAAAGAGAACTCAACCTTGATTAATGCTAAAGAAAGCATAATATATATTATATAGAATATCATTCTTATATCACTGAGTAATCGATACTTTTAATTTTGTGCCGGCTGCAACCACCGTAGATATAAATGTTATCTCAAACCCGCTTCATTAAACTGAACATTATTGTGTATAATGTAGGATTGTTACAAGTACTACATTCAATTTTACATGTCTTAAGCGCATATTTTCAGGTTATACAATAAAGAACACCCGTCTGAGAAAAGACAATTGTCCAATTCTTCTGTTCCGCAAATGAAATATTCTCCTCTAGTAGTCTTCAAGCTGTGTTCCGCAGAACCCTGTTGTTATCAAAAGCATACCCAGGGTCTCCACGAGTCAGAAAAAAAAATCGAGAAAAAATAAATATGTATGCAAAATGGATTCACGTTTCTATGAAGTTTGTGTAGTTACAAGTATCTAAAGCTCACCTTTTCCACCACCCTATTCATTAAAATTGACAATTTTATTTATTTATAATATCTTTATTTTGTAACACTTTTAAACTGTTATTATAATTTTATTATAAAATAATACAAGAATATTAAAACGTTTTGTCTTTATATATATATATATATATATATATATATATATATATATATATATATATATATATATATATATATATATATATACTTCTTACTAGATTGAGAATATTCTATTGTTTACTATATGGTGTTCCACGAGATAAATTTATACTCGTTAGTTAGCACAATGCCATGCAGAACTAAATAGTTTTCTAATGAAAAATACACATTTTTACATTTGTGGAAAACAACACCTATAATGAAGGAAAGGGAACAACATATCAATAGAGCTGTTCTTCAAATCTAATTTAAGCAAGAACAGCTTCTAAATTTTAGGTTGAGGATTCATACGAAGTACACAGAATTTATCACATTGCTATAAACATTTTAATGTCATTCAGAAAATTATGTTTAAATTAAATATATTTCTCAACAAAAGTAGTAACAAAAACAAAGTATAAAAACAAATTAAACTCAGACAATGTAATGCGATTGCATTTAATCTCAATAGACCTAGACTTCGACAGTTTGTATAAAAAATATTAGCATATATCCCAGTGTTTGAATATAATATATAGGTAGATGACACTTGAATTACAAATTAATATTTTTAATAACTAAATTTTATTAAAAAATTAAATTATAATTTTTATTAATAAATCCAATGCCTTTTTAATTGCATTTACATAAAGTGCTTATAACATGTTTATCTACTTTAAATATTATTTTGAGACATGTTATTCTTCGAAGTATATGTATGAAATGGGGTTCCACGAAAACACTTTCTGGTTTTAGAAGTTCCTTGAAAGCACCTTCAAGTTCTAGTGGTCCCGTGAGTTGAAAAAGTTTGAAGAAAGTTTATGGATTTAAAACCATAAATCGATCATCATACGAATAAACAAGTAACAGACAGAATTATCTTCTTAAATAGCTGTTGTAATAAAATATAGTTTTTTAATATAATTAATATAAAATACTAACCCTCATTTTCTATTCTACTTTAAAGATACATTATTCTATGTTAGGACTGACATTTCGAACTTCTAAAAGTTGTTTGTAATGAATATAAACATGACACCTTTGCATGCTAAATATTTACCGCTACAATAAATTATACTTTTTCCACTTCTTAAATAAAATATGGTTCTTTTGCAAAACTTATTTCTCTAGATCGTTTCTCGGGAAGGGAATAGGTAACATATTTACTGTGGCGAAATATTCCTAGCATGTCAGTTTTCTTTCCAGTCTTCTAAAAAAGTAAGAAATGCTACAAGTAACGTTTACTCTTTATTTAAAATGTATGTCATCCATTCCTTAAGTATATGTGAAAGGTTGAAATATGCATGCTATTTAAATGTAAAATGTTGAAACATACAAGCTTCCATCTTTTAAAGAGATGCCCTTTTTCTCATTCTTAAAAACTTTGATCTCGTGTTTTTTAATGTATATATTTTAAATTTTTATTACAATATACACTAAATATAGGCTATTTTTATCCACAGATCTTAACTTCATCAGACCTACAGCTTCTTGTTGCTTCAGCATCCCAAACAACAAATGACAATGGAATTTCAAAATAAAAAGTTAAAGAAAGAAAAGCATTTAGATTTCAGTAGACTTCGGATCATTAAAAATTTACTTGTTATTTCATCATCATTTGTACTGCTCTTCACTGGTTATGATGGACTGAGCATGCTTCAAAGTACGATAAATAAACGTGAAGGGGTTGGAACAGTGTCGCAAGCCGTCGTTTATATTTCCTTTGGATTATCATCACTTTTGCTTCCTAATTTTGTTATTAAGAAACTTGGAACCAAAAATACACTTTTCTTAGCCATACTTTTATATATACCCTATATTGCAGCCAATTTTCATCCCTTATGGAGTACCCTGATACCCTCCGCAGTGCTAATCGGCATTGGAGCCGCATTACTTTGGGGTTCTCAATGCACATACTTCAATGAATCTTCTGTTATCTATTGCACACTGGATGAAGATGGTATAGGTGAGATACTAAATCAAGTTACTGGTTCTACTTCAAGCCGCACAAGTTTAGAAAAACTTCCCGAATGTAATTCCGCTCATCCAAGCACAGAAGAGTTACACTCTTCCAGCAATTGTAAAAGTGGAATAGTAAACAGCCAGCTATCTATAAGACACATCAATCGTAAAAGTGTTGAAGAGCTTAACGCGCGAAATTTAGCCTCTGTGATCATAGATAGGCCTCAAGAAATCACACCACAATACAGAAATTCGTTAAAACTTCAAGTGCAAAAGGGTGAAGATGCATTGAAGCTAGATGTAAAAAGACATTTGGAGGACATTAAAGAAGAAGACCCAAATGCCGAGATTGTATCCAAATCTTCAATTAAAAGTACTTCGACGGGAAAAAGAGATTCGACGCTTTCTGAAAACAACTCCAGAAAAGATGCTGAAGATGCAGAAATTTACGAAACATATTCGGCTATTGATTCAGCTAATGCATTTTTCTTTGGTTGTCACGGCCTAGCATACTATTCAGCACAGATATGGAGTAACTTAATGTCATTTTACATCCTTCATACTCATAGTAGTCACAATTTCACAAAGCCATATGAATGTGCTTGCGGAGCAGATTTTTGCGATCCTGAACCGGAATGCTTAAATGATGACACCGATGACGTAACTGGGGACATGAGGAATCTTCTCACAGCAATCTCCGTTGGATTAGGAGTCATTGCAGTCTTCTTAATTTTTTTCTTTTTGGATCCTTTGAATAAATCCAAAGAACCAGTAACTTTTTCTTGGGAACATGTCTTGGCTACTTTTCATCACAGTAAAAAGAAAGAACAGATCTTTCTAATACCTTTATCACTTTATGTTGGAATGGCCCAAGGATTTTACACGGCTGACGTAACCAAGGTAATATGTTTACTTACTTCAGTGCTTCTCGAAGTTACAATTCTCGCGACCCAATTTTCAATCAAAATTTTCATATCGCACCCCCCCCATACAATAATAATGTACTGAATTCAATGATACTATACTTTGACGCTGAAACTGCGATGCGACTTTAACTTCTTAAGCACACGCCGAGTATATAAACATCTCTCTAAGCCAAATCCTTTATTTTTCCAGACGTATATATACGTCTTCCCGAAGTACGATCTTTTCTTTGTACCGCTATCCGTAAAATTATTCCAAGACTTAGGAATGCAATAAAAGGACCATGACAATGTTTGCAAAGGATTTACTTATTCCGGTTTATTTTTGCTTCTTTATTCCTCCCCCCTCCCCCACTACATCTCATACGCGGGCCTGCATGGAAAACGGTTGACAATTGGAAGCGAATCGCGAAACTTATGATCGGCCGTACAAAAATTATCAAGACATAAATTATAAACCGTACAGAAATTTTTAAGATAGGTGCTAATTTTTGTTATAAATTATGTATATGACAAACCCATGGGATCACTGGTAATTAATAAACTTGTTTTTAATTTAGAGATGTTACATTAATTATAAAATACATTATGCAGCACTAATATATTTATAAGTAAAATACATCAGTGTAAATGTGTATTTTATTATTTTTTATGTCAGAATGTATTTTGTTTGTTTACTTTCAGTAAATGAATAATTTTTTTAAATAATCTTTCGCTCTTGACTTTTCAATATGCTCGTGCCCCCCTAGTAAGGCTGTCACGCCCCCAAGTAGGACGCGCCCCACAGTTTCAGAAACACTGACTTACTTGTATTTGCTAAAACATGGTAAAAAACAGTTTTTATTCTTTCTTACAAATATAAGACTTATCATTTAATAAAAATATAAACAATACTTTAAAATTTTTGATTTGAAAAATAATATGACACGCCCTTTCTCAGTTGGATTGCATACATTATCTTCTAGAGGCTTCATTTCAATTTTATGTTGAAGTAAATATGATTCCTTTCCCTAAGAAGGATTTCTAATTAATGGAATGTTTAACGCATTGTGTTATAGTTATAGAGGTAAAATTTTCAATAAATACCAGAATACGCAATGAAATTTAAATATGGTAGGGTAATACTCAAAGAGAGGTAGCAAAATCTCCATCAGAACAATTTTCATTATGAAAGATTACTCCTATTATGATGCTTAAGGTATCTGACTTCGCCAAAAATTAATTTATTTATTCAGTAAAATATTTGAAATCTTAGCATTCTAAAAGTGACTTTCTTTTGAAGCTATAAAATGTAGAATTGGAATAATAAACTTTTAATGCGAGATGATTTTTTTTTAAAAAAAGGAAATTGAAGCATTTTTGTAAACATTCTTTTTTTTAAGTATATACTCTCCATATTGAGAAAAGAGCTTTAAAAACATATTAAAATATTTTTTGAAAAATCTGGCTTATTTGATGTATTTATTTTTGACTCCTATGTAGTTCTTATCTTTAAGTTTCTTATTTAAAATACTACATTTTTAGAAAAACTACAATTTTTAAAATGTGATCTCAAAAGACTTTCGGTTTGTATATTTATAGAAATGGTAGAAATGCTTTTTATACTATTTTTGAAGGTCTGAAGTAGATTTTTTGAAATATATAATTTAGTACTGGATTTATTCATATTTTAATATAAGAAATTATAAAGAAATTTTAACACAAAACACCCGCTATAATTTCTATTGACAGGAATTCTAAAAATAACTTGAATTTTCCAAAAATTCTAGTTCTAACTTTGAAAAGAAGTCTTAGCTATTTATGGATAAAATATTATTATTAAAAAGCATTTATCATGAGACTTTTCTTAAAATTCTAGTTTTGGTTTTGTAGAGAAATCTTTGCATTTTATAGGCAAACTATTATTGTTAAGCAAGCATTTTCCATGAAAGAAAATTTTGAAAATATGTTACTTTTTCCGCAAAAAAAATAGTATTTAAAAAGAAAATTGTGTATAATAATATGCTTAATAAACTTCTATGAGGATATTCAAATACAGGTGACCCTAAATATAAAAATAGTAATAATAATTATATTATACATTTTTTGAAAAAGTGTTGCTCCGAACATAGTGGAATACCTTAAGAGATATATTAGTTTCCGTATGTTTATTGGATTTTTTAAGGGGGTATAAATTAGGAAAAGTTATTTTTAACCTTATTTTTTAAATAAATAATTTGTCTTTTTTTAAGCGACTAATGTAATATTTGTAACATATTTAATTGCAATACTGTCTTATATATATATATATATATATATATATATATATATATATATATATAACTGCTGAAGCAAATCTAAATTACAACAATAAATCTAAATGCGATTAAATATCGTAATCGATAGATATTCATACATTATGAAAACCGAAAAAGCTTTAAAAAAAGAATATCAGAAACTCTACTAAAATATAATTAAAAATCACTGTTTGGTATATATTCAAAATTACAATATGTTCATTATTAGAAGTAATTGTAAAGAAATAGAGATATATCCCCTCCTATGCAGATTAAAACACAGTTTAATTAAAACATACACCTGATGCTTCAATTGTCTGTTGATTCGATAACTTAAATTGTATAAAACATTTACATGAATAAAATGCAGACACTCTTACAAAAGCTGGCCAATACCCTTCTTGCTCCTTCCGAATTGTTATAATATATTTTCCCTAAGCCTACATTCCTCCATTAAAGATGTATTCGTATATATTTACATTATTCTATTTTCAGTCTTACATAGCTTGTGCATGGGGCACTTCTCACGTTGGCCTGGTTACTATATTCTACGGACTAGCTTGTGCTCTGTCATCTACGGTATCTGGCTGCTTAGTTCATTTATTAGGAAGAATACCAATATTCCTCCTTGGACAAATTGGCAACATAATTAACTACTCATTTCTACTTATATGGAGTCCCGAAGTTCATCATCCATACATGTTCTATGTGGCAGCTTCAATGTGGGGAATAATAACAGGATTATTTTGGTCTCAATTACAAGGTAAGTATTATGATTTTGGTATGATAAAATAAATCGCGTTTATTTAACTATTTTATCTTGGTTAATATGAAAACATTTTACTCATATTGATAATAATCAAATTTATGTATGAACTATATATAAACGTGACAGAAATATTTGAAGTGTAATATTAGTTTCAGAAACAAAGTAATTGATTATGTCTTTTTATGACTTAATAAATTTTTTGTTTCGTATTAAAGTGATTGTCAAATTTAGATATCCTTTATTCTACAGTTCTTTTTGTGTGCTTTTTAAAAGAATTTTCTCATATATTAACACAAACTCAGTTATTCCTTGTGAGTGGTGAACTTTATATATATGTGTATATTTAGAAAATTAATTTCATGTTAAGACTATAAGTATTTTTATGTTTGCATGCGGGATAAGAAAAATTAAATTTTATTTTCGTTCAAGAAGGGACTCAATTTTTATTTACATTGAAGTCATGGGTGGGAAAGAGATGTTCCCTAAATTTTTTTATTCTCTCTCTCTCTCTCTCTCTCTCTCTCTTTACATATATATATATAGATAGATAGATAGATAGATAGATAGATAGATAGATAGATAGATAGATAGATAGATAGATAGATAGATAGATAGATAGATAGATAGATAGATAGATAGATAGATAGATAGATAGATAGATAGATAGATAGATAGATAGATAGATAGATAGATAGATAGATAGATAGATAGATAGATAGATAGATAGAGATAGATAGATAGATAGATAGATAGATAGATAGATAGATAGATAGATAGATAGATAGATAGATAGTTAGATAGATAGATAGATAGATAGATAGATAGATAGATAGATAGATAGATAGATAGATAGATAGATAGATAGATAGATAGATAGATAGATAGATAGATAGATAGATAGATAGATAGATAGATAGATAGATAGATAGATAGATAGATAGATAGATAGATAGATAGATAGATAGATAGATAGATAGATAGATAGATAGATAGATAGATAGATAGATAGATAGATAGATAGATAGATAGATATAATCAAATAGAATTTTAAAAAACTTAAATATACATTTTTTAAAAAAATATTTATGTTAACAAAAACGCATGGAGTTGTGAAAATAATAATTCACAATTAAATAACGAAACACTTTTTTTAAAAAAAAAATTTATTATTAAGAGAACTAAAGAATTCATTTTTTTGTACTATTAATTGAATGAAATAATTTTTTGTGGCTCATATTATTGGAAAGCTTGCCAACAAATTCCTTAGTTTTTAAGACATTTGAAAAGTTTTTTGAGCTTATGTTTGGTTTCAGTTTCATTTTAAAGCATTTTTTTCATTCTTAAATGGTATTAATTAAAAATATTTTTGAGCACAATCAACTCTTTCAGTGTGAAATGGCTATTAATTTCAATTTTCATTACTCAAACCATGTCTGCTTAATTATGTTTTCAGTTCTTCAAGTTCTCATAATTAACTAATTAAAATTGATTTCAAGACCAGTTTTTGTTTTATAAATAGTTTACATAATTTAGAAATTTTTTAATTATATTTTTTCCCTTTAAAAAAAGGCCACGACAAAAACTTTCTCAGGTAGTCATGAGAAACAATACTTGGAAAAGATAGAATGTTTCTGAAAATGATTTATATGAAAACCAGTCCTTAGCCCTTGACTGTTACTTCATTAAGATTTCATAATATACGTATTCTGACTATAAGTATTGCAGATAAAACTGAATATTTCCATGATGTGTCATACTAAATTATAGTAAACATATAGTACTACTATGCTATGGGGTTTTGAATTATTGTTGGGTGACTTTAAAACTTACTAAACATCCCCAATTTAAAACTAAAAAAATTAAATTGTATATACAAACCTGGTGATCTTAAGCTTTAATTAGTATTATTATTATGATATAGATAAATTCTTTGTGTATCAAACCTTTTGTGAAAATATTTTGTTAAGATTAGGCCAGTGTTTCTCAAACTGTGGGGCGTCAAAATCCTATGAGGGGGGCGCGAACCTATTGAAAATTCGAAAACAAAAGATTTAAACAAAATAATTAATTAGCTGGAGGGAAAAAATAACACACATTCCGACATAATAAAAAATAAAATACACATTTAAGCTGATATAATACACTTATAAATATATCATTACTGCGCAATATATTTTATAATTAATTTAACAATACTAAGTTAAGTGCAAGTTAAATAATTGCAAGTGACCCCATGGGCTTGTCATATATAAAATTATATGCAAAAATAACCAGTTATCTTGATAATATGTACGGTTTATAATTAAGCCCTTAAATACCGATTAAAAACGACGCAATTTGCTCCCCATGCCACCATTTAATATATAGGCAAGCGTATGTGGTGTATTGTGGGTGGGGTAGAAAAAGAATAAAAAAGCAAATCCTTTAAAATATGTAAATCGTTCGTAATCCCTATCAAGGTCCATTTATTGCATTCCAAAGCCTTCGGAATAATTTTATGGATAGCATTTCACAGTAAAGATCGTACTTCGGAAAGACGTACATATGCGTCCAGAAATTAAATGCTTTGGCTGGGTGAGGCGTTTATATACGTCGGTGGCCCATAACAGGTTAAAGTCGTATTGTAGCTTTAGTGTCAAAGTATAGTATTATTGAATTTAATACATTGTTATTGTATGGAGGGGGGCGCAATGAAAATGATGATGAGATAGTGGGTCGCGTACATTGAAAGTTTCAGAAGCACTGGATTAGGCAGAATAACTTGTCATCGTAACAAACTCTATCAAAATTATGCAAAATAAATTTTTAATTAAAAAATGTTTTCAGTCTTAATTAGTTGAAGTAGGATTTTCATATAGAACAGAAGTTGGAAAATAACACATTAAAAAATTAGAAATTTACTCGCATTAGACATTTTGTTTAACTGCCTTTACAAACTTTAAATTCGTTTTTCTGGAACTTTTAATTTTGAAGATGTTGGTGTTTTCTAATCCCTAAGGCTTTTTTTTACTGTTCAAGATAGATTCTTGAAATTTTTATAGATACTCCCAAACGTGTATGTCCTATAAACGTTAGTATGGATTTAGGTCTGAGATCTCTAGTTATTTTTAAAAAATGCTTAATTTAATTTTTCAAAAATGCGTGTTTCTCTCAGGTTTAGGTAGAAAAATAATTATTAAAAATCAACAAAAAAATAGGAACACATTTTCTAATCCATACTAACTTTTGTTTTCAATAATCTAGGACACATAAATTACTTAAAATGACAAAAAAAAATTTTAAAGTTTAAAAAAACTTCAAAAATGTTTACCTTTAAAATTGTAAAATATTGACTAGTCAGACATACTTTTTGCTTTCAAAATCAACTTAATGATATAATCTGAATATAAAGCAAATTATTTGTATTGTTACTGTGTCCCAATTTTTGTTTTAAAAAAGAGTACTGTTTAGCCCGATATGACAATCAAATGACGACGTTTGAGTTAAAAACCACTCTATCCTTACTTCCACATACGCTTATATAAAGACTTAGGAACTTAGTTGTATTTTTTGGCATGAGAGTCATTAATGTTCCATGTAACAGTCTTCTTCATCGTTTATTTCTTGAAGAAATATCGATGTTTTTCTAGAATAAAACCATAGTTTGGGGGGAAATTTTTAAATTTGTGTTTAAAAAAAAATTTTAGCTTAAACCAGAGGTTCCCAAACTTTTTTGCCGCATAGACCCCTTGACATGTTTTTCGGATTGGGGTAGACCCTTACTTACCTAATATTAAATTTTTGCAAATTTATCAATTTAAATGTGTTTTTGACAGCAGCTACAGTGTTACTTACTTTAAAAAAGCTTTAGATTTTTAACTGTAGTGAAGTATAGTGTCTAAAACGTAAGAAAACATATGATAATTAATTAACTTTTTAATTGAACTTTACTTTAAGATCTTCGTTAGTGCATAATTCTTGTAATCTGACATTTTTTTTAAATATTGTTTCATTGCCTACTGTGGTATTATGGAAGTCAAAACATTCTCAAACCTAGTTTCGAAATCTAAAAAAGGGGCACTTAAATGTTGAACATAGGTTAAAACGTATTTTCCTAGAAGATTGTGAATGATATTTGAGAAACTGGGAACATTTGCAACGTCCAAAATGATACTCTTTTAGCTTAATTCTGGCAAGAAAGGCTATAATATGGTCGGTGTTTTAATAAAATTTATGCTATCGCCTTGTAACTGCAAATTAGCCTCCTAAAATTTAGTAAATAAATCTGTTAAATTGGTATGTCAGGTTCCCACTTGATTAAATTTCCTTTTAAAATTAAAGTCACGATTTGGTTTAAGGGGACTTGGTACCCCCAAAATCACAGACCTACCGTTTTTTTATTTTCATTTAATCTTATTCTTTGCATTATTATCTTTCGATTGATATATCACTTGTGCATGTCGGAAAGTTAGAAGTTGAATAAAACTTCATTTGGAAACAAACTAGGCAATTAAGCCATGCCCCCTTTTTGGAAAAAAAAGCTAAAAAAAGCGTTTTGATAAAAAAAAATCTAATGTAAAAAGCGAAATAATAACATTAAAAAAGAATGTGCAATATATAAAGTAGAATATGTCCAAGGCAATACATACAATCATTTTTTTCTTTGTGAAATGTGTGCATGTAAAATTTTTAAATTAAAGCATTTTATATTAATAATTTTATAATTTCAGTTCTTATTCCTGATATATTTTTCATACAAATGTAATACTTTAATATTATAAGAAGAAAAGCAGCTAAAATTTCTGTCGTGACCGAAAAAAAAATTTTTTAACGTTTTTCTTGAATTTTCTTGTGCAATTAGTACTCTCTAAAAGTTGATCATTTATAAAAATGTGTGGGTTGAAAAATATGAAAATGCAATTATTTAAAAGAAAAATGTACAACTAATATCTTAAAGTGGTATTTTAAGTTTAATTAAGCATATAATAATTATTTTTTCAGAATTATAAACTTTAAAGTGGTTTTTCTCAGTTTGTGTTTTTCGAAACCTTAGTGCATTCAAAATGTTACTCCTTCCACAATTATTTACCAATCACTTCCATTTTTTTCCTGCGTGTTAAAAATAAAGCATGTAATAAAATTAGGGATCCGTTTTACTATAAACTGAATACTTTTTTTAAAAAAAATAAAATGTACGACATGTTGGCTTTTTCATTGATTATTAGCCTGTATATCATCATTTTATTTTTTTTTCTCAAAAAGGAATAAAGTTATTCTAAAATCGATCCCTAAAGTTGTTTAGAACATCCCTAAGAATATTACAAAAAAAATTCAGGTCAAAAAATTAATTTTTACAAAAGGAGTAGGATTTTAAAATTTTCCCAATTTTCTTCAACAAATTTAAATTTTTAAAATTGTGTGAATAATATATGAAAATTTTCAACTGGTATCATTTTATTGATTAGAAACATTGTATAAAATGCTAAAATATAATTTTTAAATACATAAATATGAGCAAATTTCTTTACCCTTTTTTGGTACCCTTTGAGCAAAGGGTACCAAGTCCCCTTAATGAGATCAACTACCGTAGACCCCCATTTATACCTCATGGACCCCCAAATTATTTTCTTGCAGGCATGGACCCCTTGCAAGTCGTCATAGACCACTGGGGGTCCATATAGACCACTTTGGGAATCACTGGCTTAAACTATTCTTGATCTACTCAATCATATTAATTTAAGACCCGGAAACTATCCCGAAAACTATTTTATAATTTTTAAACTATAATTGTATGTAAATGACTTAATATTTTTTGAAATACTATAAAATGTGAATTTAAGAAATACGAACATAAGAATACAATTTATATACCGCATATGGCATAAATGAATCGATTTTTTTAAACAAATATTTAGTTGAAAATGTAATCATTCATATTTTTATTTGCAGCTCTTTACGGAGTATTGTTTCAAGGAGATGAAGAGGCAGCCTTTGGGTGTTACTATCTCTACAGTTCTCTTGGATGGACGATATCATTTTTAATCAGCAACTACATATGCACATCGATAAAAATTTACATATTATGTGCAATCTCTTGTATAGGAATTATTGGTTATTTAATTACTGAAAGACAGTATTACCTGAGGAAAAAAGAAATTAACTATCCTAGCTGAAACACTATGTCATAGAATAGTTATAAATATAAAATCATTCACTTCATATCACGGAGCCAAATTTGAACATTTTATTCTTTGAACAATCAAAAATGTTGGGCACCTAAATGAAATGGAATGTGAGAATTCACATTTTAAACTTATGACCTCTACCACAATAATCATAGGTTTTCCAAGAAATGTTTTATAGTGCATGAAAAACATTTACCCACCTTACCAAAATATTTTTTCATAACAAATCTGACAAACATATTTCTCAAAACATGTTTTTCTTTGCTACATTGATTATTGTGTATAACTCTAGCCGGAACCTTCAATAAACGTCACATTTCAGTTTAAGCACTCTTTTCATGTTCCTCGAGGTGCCAAGGCGAGTAGTACAATTTACAAACTAATAATAAGCACAACAATCCAACAAAATAGCATTAAGTAACGTTCCGTTATTTCTTTTAAATGGAGTAGCGTTTTGCTTATTGCTCAATATTACCTTGCTATAAAAGTCACAATATATTTTCTACGCGTAAATAGAAGCTCTGACCGTATGTGTTTAACTACTACTTTTTCATCTAATGAGGGAAAAAACTGTACAAAGACTATCTGCTATATTTTTTGTATATATATTTTTTCTGATAAAAATATGTTTTTGGAATTCATTTTATTAATTAGGTTTATTAGTTAAAAACTTTAAAAAAAGAATGGAGAATGTATGTTACATTTCAGTTCAGCATCAAGATTTAATTTTGTTATAGATACTGAATTTTCTTAGCAGTTAGATCACATCTTTCTTTATATTAAGAAAGCCATTTTACAAGGCTTTTAGTTTGTCCTTTCCATTCTAACTTTATTACAAAACTGATATCTTATTCTTTTACTTCTGTCATCCTAGAAAAATTAATATCGTATCAAATGTTTTTGAAAATTTGTTTTTAATTGATTAACGAACGCAATAAAATATCTTACCCTTTTCTCAAAGTGTTAAATCAAAACTACTCATTTCAAATTTAGCATTTATTTTCGCATTTCAAAGTTTTATTCAGAAATTTATATGCAATACTTGAAAGTATTTTTCACTTTATTGTCGAAATATGATTATGCAAGACGAGAAATACCATTTATCAATATTCGAACATCTCTAAATCGATCTCAATCTAGCAAAATTATTTTTCATTTAAGCTCTAAAATGAACGATTTTTTTAAAATATTTTCGTTTGAAATACCACATATTCAATATTTGTAGTATTTACAGCTTGGTTCTGCGAATACTTTTTCTTAAAATGGGCAAACTTTCTCGGAAGTCTTAAGCCCAATTTAGAAATTCTAGAAAGGGGCGTTCCTCTTTTTGAGCTTATGCTTTGAAAAAAAAGACATCCTAGTAGACGCATTTCTTGAAGTTATATTATTATCTAAAAAAGACTGAAAGTCGTTGTAACATATCGTTAATACTTCTTATTTCTGTACAAATTCTTAAACATATTCTTATTCCAGTACAAATGCATTGTAATTATCGGTGCAAATTCAGTCCCATTCTAATTTCAAAATATATTTCCTTTATTACATATTATTATTATTATACGTTTCAATTGTTTCTCAGATAATACGTAAATACATAAAGTATGCATGAATTTTAATGTAAATTTTAATTGAAGAGGAAAATCGCATATTGTAAATCCGAACGAATACAACATTTTAGTTTTCTGCATCAATTGTTATGTCTGTGTTTGAACAATTTTAAAATAAATTATTTATTTGTATGTACCATGTGTTTAGTCTTTATTTTATTTTAGAGATTTTAAGCATCCTTTAATTAAAAACATAGTGTTGCATTAATTATTGAATTATATTCAAAAACATATTTTTACTATATTTATTTTCAAAATTAAACCATGTTATTCAATTTATCTTTCTATAATTAGACGATTTTGAGCAAAAAATAGGACTATAATTAATTAAAAATCCGTTCTTCATGCCTGTAAAAAGCATGCATTACAGAATATTAATATAAAAGTCATTTAATTTAAAATGTTTTCTTCATAAGTAGCATTTTGAATTTTTTTGGTTAAAATTCTTTTTATTTCTTCCAAAAGATACAGATTTTTTAGGTAAAAAAAGAAAACTACAATGGAATACGTTTAACTCCAAAAGGCTCAAGACGAAATATCGTTTAACACAAAATAATACAACGGTTCCTACAAACTACTACGTATTTTCATGCACTTTTTCTCTTAACACGAAAAGATTTCTCCTCTGGAAATGATCAAAATACGGAAAACACCAGCCGCGCAGGGAATATTTTAAGAGAGGTGTAAAATGAAAGAGAGGGGACTTCACATTTTTTGTAGATAGGAGGCTTATACTTCTCTTTCGCTTTGACATATCCTCTCGGAACAGCTTGAGAAACGGCCCAATTTTGTTTATCTAAGCTACTTTCGCCCTCCACTCTACAAACTACACATAAAAGTATCTAATCTCCCAACAGTTGGCTTTGAAATTCGGTGACAAATATATTGTAGTGTGAGTAAAAATCAATGAGAAGAATTTTTTTTCAAACCCAATGCAAAAACTTAGAGGGATAGCAAACTTCTATTTCTTTTAAAAGGCAGATGGAGCTTCTTGAGGCTGTTGATCAAAAACAGAAGACGAAAACGGAAATCTGTAAATATTTTGGGAATGCTAACTCTATTTTATCAATAATAATCAAAAAGGAGAGCAAATTACGTAATTGCTGGAATAGTTTTTGTTAAATACGAGCATATATACATATTTATGTAAATAAAATTTACTTTAATAAGCTTAATTTTGACGAATATATGTTTTTTTTTAAATATCCTTTAATATGAAATTCTTTTATCACGAAAAAATATTTCAGTCCCCCCTCCTCATTTTCGTGTTAAACGATTTCCACTACATATGTTTTATTAAAATATTAAGATTCATTTTTAATAACAAATTTATTGTTTTTAAAAACACACATAGACCGTGTTTTAAAAGTCAGACCATTATCTGTACTTTAAAAGCGACTACCCTAATTAGTTAATAATTGGAAAAAATGCTAAATTATGTTATTTATTTTCCTTTAAATAATATGCAAGAAAGCATTGTGTAACTGCATGGTAATTCGTAAAACTTAAGTAGTTTTTTATGAATTATCGTTCAGAAACTTTAACTATTTTTGAGATTAATTCTTAATTAGAATTTATTGTTAATACTTATATTAGCTTTAATTTTGAAGAAATCTTTTTAAAAACATTTTTTGTCTTGGGGATCCTTAAAATAGCCTTAATTCTTCAAATTTTAATTTGAAAAAGAGTATTTATATTTAATGAATCCTAACTGAGTTGTCTAAAAATTATATTCATTTTATTCTTATTTAGTAATATCACTGAATACAATAAGAGAAATCTGTACTTAAGTGATGATAAATTATTACATGCGTAACACAAATTGATTTATCTCTATTTTAAAGCATACGAAGCTGGCCTGCAACTAAGCATAGACTTTCAATGACTAATTAAACAAAATATAACTAAAGTTATTTAATACAGTTACATATTCACCAAAGAAATTCATCTAAAATAAAAATGCATGCATCATAAATTTTGTATAACTCAAAAATGTATATTTTTTTCCAATTGTAAATAAACTTTTCTTATTTATTTCAAAGTATTTATCTCTGTTTTCTCATACTCTATGAGTCATCTCAGGTGCCTCAGAGGTAGCGTACCTGCTTCGTAAGCATAAGGTTGCAGGTTCTACCTCGGCTGGAGTCGATAGGTTTTCTAGATGCGAAAATCGTTCGCATGCATGTCGTATGTTTATGTGGCATGTAAGAGACATCATGAGTGTCAACTTCACTCTCGTACTCTAGACAAAATTAAATAATGGTAACATTTAGAATCCACCATGAACTTGAATTCGATTAATGCAAGCGTCCAAATTTCGTAGCGAGAGCCTCGATTAGATGGTGCCTTCTCTGAAATGGCTCTCACATTTAGGGATTTGCCGAGTCTTTAACGGCTTAGTTGATAATATGCCGCCCATTAGGAAACAAACATACTCTACTTTTGTTTGTATTTTGATAAAATATTTAAAATCATAACAAAATTACAAGTAGTAAAAGGGATGATTTAGTGGAAATAAAATAAAAATAGAAAATTAAAATTTCTACAACATTAAAGATTTTATCGTATAGTAGTATTTTAATGCTAATATTAGTTTAACGCCTTTATTCCTTTCCATACAGAAAGAAGCTTATTTTGATGCACGATTCAATTTTTGTTATAGTTGATTTTACGAATGACACGATTCTTATCCATTAACATAGAAAACACTTAAGCAGTTACAACTTTTTTATTAGTTTGAAGGATGTAACAGAACCAGATATAAATGTTAAGCTGTGTAAGCACAAGTAAAAAGCTGTATTATTTGTGAGATAATTTATACGAGGAATTGTGTTCCATGCTTAATTCTGATCTGATAAAAACATAACTAAATAAATAAGTGTTATAATTAGAAAAATAATAATAATACGAATGTAGTTATTTAAGAAACGAATTTTGAATATTTAGTGAAAGTATGCTGTGCTTCTAAGTATTTATTTACTTGTTAATAAATTAATGATAAGATAACTCCTGCCAAGAAACTGGCGCAATTACGTATCTTGACAGGTGAAAAATTGCTTTCATTTAAGTAAATGAAGATAAAGTCTGACATGTACTGTTCTCTCTGCTCCTTCAGAAAATATTATTATAAGTTAATAATAAGATTCATCTGTATATGTGTTCTGTTCTTTACAAACACTACCTCATTAATGGTATGTAAGTATGCTTTATTTTACTTTTTTAATAAAATAAAGTCATGATTTTTAATAACAGTATAATTTAAAACCGCATCGAACATTTTTCTAGTTCCTGTCATATAATATGCAAAAAAAAATTAATTTGTGTAAAATCAAATTGCTTGCTATTTAATAAATTCTATATATATTTGTGAAATGTTTTATTAATGAGCTAACGCAAATACTTTTGAACAAACCTCAAAGATTCAAGATTTGAAAAAATATTACAAATAGTGCTGTTTATAATGTCGATAATAAGCTTGAATTTATTTCAAAACTATGTAGGCGCCTTTTTTAATCAATCCATTTTTATATTAAGGTAATCATCTTAAAAACTGCCTTAATTGATCTATTATGAAAAACTTGATTAAATCAAGTGAAAGATCTATTTCTCATCAGGGATCGAGATTACAAGAGTGTGTTTTCTGCATGTATACTTTTATTGAAAATATCAATTTTCCTTCCTCAAATTGGTTACGAAAATTCAATATGAATCTTAACAACCTCTATCTATCTCTGTTAATATAATAGTTTAAAAGAAATAATTTTATAATTAAAAAAGTTTGAGAATTTTATCTGCCAAAATCAATATATAATTTCAAAATATTTTCAACTACGTAAATGTGAATATCACTTATTTTTAAATTTAAACAAAAACTTAACTTAAAATTTTAGTTTCTAAAAAGTGAAGATTGATTAACACATTATAAATTAAATGTTTCCCATAAATAAAAACATGAGTCTATCCATTTGTATATTAATTGATTAAATTTGAATGAATATTTATTATAGTACCATAATTTCAGTTAATTATACGTACTAAGCCAAATATTAAATTTTTCAGTTTAGGAAATCAGTAAAAGATGTATGCAGTATTATTGAATCATATTCATGCTAACATAAAGTATGAAGCTGTTAAATATATATATATATATATATATATATATATATATATATATATATATATATTTAAAATTCAGATTTAATTTTTCTTAAATCGATATAATGCGCCCCTAACAAATTAATCAATTTACTTTAATATTATATTCCGAAAATAAAATGTCTTTTAGATAAACAACAAAGGTAACGGAAGTTCCTTCAAATTTTAAGCTCACTGTTACTATCATTTCTTTCTCACTTTAATATTTTTACAAAATAAATGTTAAAAGCTCTAAAATATTATCTTTCATCTAGTTCCTAAGCAACCAAAATTAATTAAAAGTTTTGGTTTAATTAATATTTGCTTGTGGCATTGGTTTCTCTGCTAAAGTCAATGTTGTATAAGAAGAATTTAAAAACGAACAAAATAAGTTTACATTTTATTAAAGTTGTTTTGTCCCTTCAGCATTGTTTTCAGTGTAAACCGGTTTGAAAAGATTATTTGAAATACCAAAAAAAGAAAAAAAAAACATCAAAGAAACAACACATTTCAATTAACGTATTTGGATTTCTTAGAAAATGTATCGAGCGAGAAAATCTGTACATCATACTTGATATTAAAAAGAGGTCTTGTTTCAATTTTTCGAGCAGTGAAAAGGCATCATGGGGCTTAATAAAGAAATTGAAGAGAATTTAAGATAGAGACACACAAAGAAAAAATATGTAACTTAAATCAGATTTTTTTCCCTTTAAAAATAAAAATAGTAAGACTACAAAAGGCTCTAATTCAAATATTTTAGTGTAGGAGTAAAATAAAAATATACTGAAATCTGCAAGTTAACTTTGCAGATGCTTTTAAATGTTTTTAAAGTGCTTTAAGAGAATAACTTTGTCTTTGTATGTAAAAAATACCATTGTATAAGTTATTTTTCTTAGGTCTCTGAAATAAAAATCATTGAATAATCTTTGAATCAATCAAAACTTCATCGATTTCTTTTTGATTCCTTACTTTCATTATTCTTATGCAAAAAATGAAATATTTGAATTCAAGAACATTAAATTTCGATCCTTATTTATACAGAATTTCTAAGAATTTATTATAACATGTGACAACTAAAAGGTTTTGGTTCCCTTAAATTGTTTGTCCTCTGTGTAAATAAATGTATTTCCTGTAGTATTGTTTCCTTAAAAATTATGTTTAAAATTAAACTATTTCATAAAGTGTTTCGGTAACAGATCTTAAACAGCTTAAACACACTTATGCTTGCCTATTAATATTTTAATTGATTTGTCCTGTACACGCGTTCAAGGAAATATTTTTCTTAAACTATAGTATTTCTTTATATCTTAAATAAGACATTGTACAAGTATAATACGGTTGAGTTTACAGCAGTGCTTCTCAAAGTTTCAATATTCGTGACCCAATATTCAATCATAATTTTCATCGCACCCCCCCTCATACAATAACAATGTATTGAATTCAATAATACTATATTTTGATGCTAACACGACGAGACGACTTTAACCTCTTATGTTCCACCGGAGTATATAAATGTCTCACTCAATTGCGCTAATTGCACCGGACGTATATATACGTCTTTTCGAAGAACGATCTTTTCTGTGCACCGCTATTCATAAAATTATTCCGAAAGTTTGAAATTGAATAAAAGGACCTTGACAGTGTTTGCGTTGAATTTACTCATTTCAGAGGCTCTTTTTTATTGCTTTTATTCATTCCTTTTCTCCCCGTAACTTTTAATCGGCATTTAAGGGATTTATTATAAACCGTACAAATTATCAAGATAAGTGTTAATTTTTTGTATATAATTTTATATATGATAATTCCATAGGTCACTGGTAATTATTAAACTTGTTCTTAACTTAGTATTGGTAAATTAATTAAAAATAAATTGTGTAGCACTGGTACATTTATAAGTGCAAAGTGCTCAGTGTAAATGTGTATTTGATTTTTTTTATGTCAGATTGTATTTTGTTTGTTTACTTTTAGTAAATTAATGATTTTTTTTTAAATAATCTTTTGTTTTTGACTTTTCTATAAGCTCGCGCCCCCTTTTAGAGTTGTCACCCCCCCCAAAGGAGGCGTGCCCCACAGTTTGAGAAACGTTGTTTTACCGCCCCTTATCCCTCAACTGGGGTAGACATCAGAGTACCGAAAGAAAAAAACAGGGTAGAATCTCAGGCGGGAAGGGCAAATAAGGATATCAAGAAAAGTCATTCGTTGTTGATATTGGAGAGAAAACAGGTGGAGAGTGGGGAATCTTTGAAAGAAGGTGGGACCTTCAGTAAAACTTAGATGTATTTTGGAGATGTGTATCAATGAAATTTTTATTAAAATATGGGAACTGAACACAATGTAACATAAAATCAGGCGTATAGCGCGCACCTTATTTTTCTAAATGCATTTTTTAGTTTTTTGGTATATTAGCCACATAACGCGCGCCCGCTATTTTGCGAAGAAACCCGAAATATATGTGTGCAACGCTATAAACTGAATTCATGACAGTCACATGATAAAGACAAACAAGTTTTCTACACTGAATTCATAACTTTTTTTATTTATTTATCCAATGCCCGTGCTGCCTTCTCTTGAACATAAAATTCAAGACTGACATCAAACTTGTACTTTTTATTCTATTCGTAAAACTTGGATAAAATTTCAAATTTCATAATTTGGTAAAAAGATGTTCAACTGTTATATAAAGAAACTTCAACAACAAATTTTAAAATTTAAAAAAAAAAATCTTGTTTTATATATGTATTTCGAAAAAAAAAGTGACAAATATTACTTTTTAAAAAAAAAAGTTTTTGTAAAAAACGTAATTTGTGTGTCAACAACAAAGTGTATGATCTGATTAGCTGAAAATAGATGATGGCATTTATCGGGACTATAACGTCATATGAGTTTGTGAACTGATTGGCTAGAAACGCGTGGTTGCCGTTATCACGTGACTATGCCGACATATAAATTTAGTTCATTGCGTTCTTTAGTCAATTGTTCCAGGTTTGCTTCAAGTTTTTGAAAAATTAGTATATATCTAGAACTACGACCCTTTAAGTTCATAAAGGATGTCATTTTTTTTATGAAATAAACAGTATTTCGATAAATGTAGAAGTCTAATTTATTTCTGTAATTATCTCTATTTTTATTTTTAAAGCTCTCATTTTTATACCTGGCGTATAATGCACACCCGTAAATTTCGATCTTATTTTTTGTGTTAAAAGTGCGTGTTACATACATGATTTTACGGTACTTTAATTAAAGGATTTTCACCATAGTCAGAGTCACGGACTCATTCCCGAAGGTTCGGGATTTTCAGCCCTATTATCACTGAAGAACCACCTCCACTACTGCGACGAGGAGCTTATGAGCGTTAATTCAGTCGAAGCTCAAAGTTCTTCCTTTGGCGTGGTGCGGAAGTGCGGAGAGAGGAATTCCAGCTGTGTCGTCCTCATCACTAGACTCTGGTTCAAAATTGCGAGGTCATCACTAAAAGCCACTCTTAATTTAATTGTTTATTTCTAAGGGTAGTTTAATTTTTTTATGAAACCACCAATGCTTTTCCAGTATTCCAGCTGATAAGGCAGTCCATCTATATAATCTCAAAACTCTATCAATGTATGCAATGAATTTATTTACTTTTGGTGTTTTCATGGGACATAAATAGTTTGATAGTGATGCTCTCTAGTTGCACTTGAATTTTATAAATTCTTACTTAAGTAATTCATAATAGTTACTTGTAAACTTTACATGTAGTAAAGTATTGAAGTACCAATTACTAATTATTGTTTCAGGAAACGAGAATTATGGTTTCTTTTTTAATGCTAAACTTTGTTTTCAGTGTATTAGATTCTTATAAAAAAGTTGACTTAAGATTTGTATAAAAATAACGATGTATCAAAAACATTCTTATTTTATTTCATAATTTATATCTACTGAAAAGCAGTAATATTTTAGTTACTGAATAAAACCATTTCAATTTATTTACGTAGTAAAGAAACTTAAGAATATGAAGCGACGTTCTTGCCACTATTCTTTTTATTAAAGGTATTATGATTATAAGTTTCTATATAAATTATTGCTGTTTTCTATTATTATGTCTGAACATTTAAAGAATTCCAGGATTAATATATAGTTTTGCTATGTTTATATTTTTATTTACAATTACAAATAGGATTTATTCCGAATATGAGCATACTTGGGAAATCATACAGATGCATTTGTTACCAAAATTTAAGATTTTTCAAACACCAGAAAATCCTATTTTTTTTAAATCGAAATTCAAAAACTGCTCATTAACTCTATCAATGAACATTTTATTTAAATAATACATTATTCTTCTTTTTTAGAATTGTAAAAGAAAATGTTCCTTTCTCTCATTCTTACTAAATCTATATAATTAATTCTTATTTCCATGCATGATTAGAATCATCCTATTTTATAAAGTCAACTTAATTATAATTTTGGAAATTTTGAAAGGCTCAAACTCCTGAAATTTCAAGTTTTCCTTAATTAGAAAAGCATTTAGAGTGGAAATCCTTTAATCCTTATGGTGGCTGCGTTATATATCGTTATTATTTAAAATATCCTGAACGTAAAATATAACAGTAGCAACATATTTCTGAAAGTTATTAAAAATTAACTTACTAAAAATAAGTAAAAATGTTGAAACAGTGGTACAAATTGATGCATAGCTATCACGTTTAACAATATTATAATTTTAATCAAGTCTTAGAAAATTAGATTAAGTTAGTTTAAATACAACAAATGATATAAAAGTGAATTTAAAAAAAAGTTATATAATTATTATTTTCATTATATATAACAGTAACAAAAGATAAACATCAAGTACAATAATTATTCATAAGATTACATGTTTTTCCAAAGAGGACATGTGATAGTTAATATGATATGGTAAATGATACTGTAAATTAAAATCTCTATCGCTGTAAAAACCTGGAAAATCCAATGGGTTGCTGAGTTCAACACAGGAAGTCTTTTTGGCCAGGCTCACTGGAACAAGAACTAGGGATCGATCCAACCTCAGGTGGTTGACTGCCTAGGAAGAGACTTCGTTACCCTAAGAATGACAAATTGGGAAGACCATAGCCAAAAATGAGAACTGGAGGAAAACTCTTGAGAAAGCCAAAGCCATTCAACCATTGCTATTGAAAAAAAGAAAAATTATTAGATCGGCAACAATTTAATATCATATTCCATTTTAAATCCGAAATCTCATTGGATAATTCTAAAAGCCTTAGAGAATACAAAACTTAACATAAAAATTAGTTAAAATTTGGAAATGTATAAAATTCTCACGTGCATTTCCTTAACTAACCTATTGGCCTGCCATTCTGTGATGTTTGACCAGAGAATTTTGAGCATTATTATTTATCGTATATTCCGGTGCATGCCTCGCCCTTATAATAAATACAACAAATTAGGTCTAAGCTTACAGATGCGTGTTATACGATGGGTATAAAAAAATATGGCTTTAAAAATAAAGAAAAAATATGAGTATGAATAAAGTTAAGTTTCATATATATTTAAATACTTTTTTACTTAAAAGAGAAATGACCTTATAAACTTTCAACAATGAAATACTTTATGCATTTTTACCTCCCCCTCTATTCTTGTGCTAATGTCTTGTAATTTTAGAAGCATAACTTTATTTAAGTACCTGGGATAATACTTCGAATAATTGACTTCAAAAGATATGAGTATTATATGTACATTTCAAGGATCATTATGAAAAAGGTTGCATGATATATTGCCAATATACCTAAGAATTAAAAAGCACAGTATCAAAGTATAGATGTGCGTTTCCCGATGGAATGTACGATGAGTAGAAATCTAGTGAGAGACAGAACAGAGGCATAGAAATTAGACGGCATTATAGAAGCGTTACTGAGGTTAGGAAATGAATGAGTGAGTGAGTGAGTGAGTATTTGAGTTTTTGGTGCCAGAGCCCATTGTGTCTAAACTACAGCAAACATTCGTTAAAATATTAAAATATAAAACCACTGAAAAGTTTGATTAAATTTGTTATAGTTAAAAAAAGGTAAAATCTCTCAAATTATATACAAAAGTCAATATCTATAAAAATAAAAAAAAATTAACAGAGTTTGGTGGGGGGATCCTTCCAACAAGTTTGATAGGTATTATTGAGAGAAATGTTATTTTCGATTTCTAGTTGGTGTTAAAAGTTACGATCTGGTATACTTCTAATACTTACCGATATCTTTTTAGAAGTTCAGTCTTCGAATTTCATTCATCTTACCCAACGTCATGCACAATCATGCCATTCTCATCCAATGTATATTGAACACAGGTGCTGACTTTCTAGGTTTATGTGGAGTCATCCTTACTTCTATTTTTGATTTAGTTGGTATTGCAGTGTTAGATATGGTTTAAGGAGGGTGCTTTTCTTACGACGTTTTGAAGTCATTGATGTAGAAGATGTAATTGTAGTAGGTAAGCTATTGTATGTGGAGGTAGTAGGTTTAGGAACAGGACTTATCACAGTTGACAAGGCTGCAAACATGGGACAAGTAGAAGGGAAAAGTGTTGGTTGAGGATAATGCAACAAAATTAAGAAGACTATTGGATGTGGAGAGAGCAGTAGTAAACAAAGGAATAGATGGATGTGACTTTCTGATGACCTTGAAATTGCAACAGAAGATGTGAATGGCAAAGGTTGGGCCTGAGTACATGAGGATGATGTAGAGACTACAGGAACACTGGTTGCATTTGGCATCTGGTTGGCAGAAAAGATAAGGGTTTTAGATATGGTAAAGTTGTAGAAATTACGTTTGTTATGTTTTGGTTTGTTTAAGTACTACTAGATATAGGTGAAGTTTTCGTAGTCAGAGCATTTGTTTGGGATAACTGAGGAATGATTAATTTGCGTGCTCTTAAATAGGAGATATTTTTATTTGTTTTGATTTCCTTAATTTGTTTCTGTAATTTCCATTTGGGCATAATTTCGAATCTATATATGGAATTAGGAATAATTAACACATTTCGGCTCCAGAGTACGATCCGTGGAAGAATGCTCAACTGAGGCACGTCAATTGACCGTGGCAGGAAGTTTGAGAAAGTCCAAACCTCTGATATTTGAAACAGCATAGATGATTCGGATTATACAGACGTATTTTACAATTAAGATATCCAGCTTTAGCTTTAAATTATATGCTTAGTTTGAAAAGTTGAAGAGTTTTTTTTTATTATTGTTATTCTTCCGACCTGATCAGCAAGTCCTTCTAGGATTTCTGCATCAGAAGCACACAAATTATCTGTTTTGGAGATGACACCTCGACAATAATTTAAACATTGGTGAGTGCATATTTCTAATGTAGAATCTAAAACGGTTTTGGCTAACAGGAAAGATTTACTTTCTAATGTCGATTTAGTTTCAATAAATCATCGGATCCTAATTTTTTGATAGATTTTGGCTCTCCACCTGTTCTTGTTAAAGCTTTTTGAATAGCAAACGGAGATTTTCGTGACATTTCGTTATTAGATAGAAATAGAATTAAAAACCGAGAATGTGCAGCAATATTACAAATGGTAATTGTGGGTAAAAAAACACTTTTACTCGGGCACAGCTAAATTGGATCCATGAGCGTGAAAAAAACTTCATCCTGGCATGCATCCACCCACCACGGAGTCCAACAAGGGAGGCGGTGTGCCAGTCAACTGGCAAAATCCCTGCATGGCGCTTACCTTCAGTACACCCAGGATCCAAAGGGTGAACCCGATACACCTTATCTGCAGCACTAGTTCTAAAGCAATGTCTCCGAAGAGACTTATCATCAGCAAATTGACAGTAGAGGGCTCACTCCTGCCTCCTGTCTACACTGAAGCGTGGACCAAAAAGAACACAAAATATCCCGAGGAATATATTTTTCTCCTTACGAAACGCTGCACACGGCAGACATAAATTTTGTATACCAACAGTGTTCGTCAAAAACAAATAATAAATAGAAACATCGAAAAGATTAAAATTATTAAAAAATTAACTTTTTTAAAATAATTTTATTAAAAAATGTAATAAAAATGGGACAAAATTAACACAACTCAAAGAGTAGTTGAACTGTTAATAATAGTGAATGATATAATTCAATCAAAACAAAAAGAATTCTAGAATTGTAATCTAGCGTATTTTTAAAGCAAATTCATATGTGATCTAGACCAGCGTTTCTCAAACTGTGGGGCGTTCCCCCTAGGAGGCGTGAGAACTCTATAAGGGGGCACGAGCATATTGAAAGTTCGAAAACAAATGATTATTAAAAAAAATTATTAATTCCCTGAAAGTAAACAAATAAAACCATTCTGACATAATAAAACATAAAACACACTTTTACATTGATATAATACAGCTATAAATGCATCAGTACTGCACAATGCATTTTGCAATTTTATTAACAATACAAAGTTAAGAACAAGTTTAATAATTACTAGCGACCCCATGGGATTGTCATATATAAAATTATACACAAAAATTAGCACTTATCTTGATAGTTTGTACTGTTTAAAATCAATCCTTTAACTGTCAATTCTGTCCTTCAACTGAAGTGCGAATGTGATGAATTGAGAAGGGGGAGGGGGACAAAAGGAATAAATATGTAAATCGATCGCAAACACTGCCAATGTCCTTTTTTGCATTCCAAAGTTCTTTTATTGCGTTCGGAATAATAATATGGATAGAGCGGTGGACAGAAAAGATAATTCTTCGGCAAGACGTATATATACGTAAGGGCAATTAAGCTGAGTGAGACGTTTATATACGCCGATGTCATTTAAGAAGTTAAAGCTCTATTGTAGCTTTAGCATCCAAATTATAGTATTATTGAATTCAGTACATTGTTATGGAAGGGGGGAGGGCGCGATGAAAATTATGATTGAATATTGTTTCGCAAATATTGAAACTTTGAGAAGCACTGATCTAGACGTAAAAAGAAGAAAAGTGGAAAATTGAGGACAAGAAAGAGGGTCGGAAAAAGAGAAGGTTCGCTAGGGCACTCCGGGATCGTGACACCCATGTTTACCAAAGACAGTAAAACCCTCGGGAAAATTAAAAGATCACTAGGGAATCATGGGATTGCGCGACACCCGTAAGTATCTAAAGAAGAGGAGCTACATGAAGGGTACTGAGGTCAGAGTAAATTTACAAAGCTTGACAGAGCCCGTCTGCCTGACTCAGATCCCTCCATCAGAAATATATTGTTATCAGATGTTATAGAAATATAATCGGATGATAATAATATAATTTTTAGAAGTATTATTTAAAGTCGGATTGAGTTAAGGTATCCGACTACGTTCGGAACCGTGATTTTCAAAAGCGCATAAATGGATATTTTTCATGATATTTAGTATCACTTAGATTAGAATATATGCATAAAATTGTTTTAAGGATATTTTGTCAAATAAAATTTATTTAAATACAATACATTGCCAAAACATTAACTTAGAATAATCTTTTTTCCAAATGTTCTCCTTCTGTGAAAAATGCTTCTATTATAATAATATTTTGCCTGTACATAGGTCAGACCTCTGTTCAGAGGCTCAACTAGAATTTTTGAAATATACAACTTAGAAGTGGGTTTATTCATATTTTACGACCACAAAGGGGAGCAATTTTTTTAAAAAAAACGCCAATAATTATTTCATTTGGTGGTAACTCTGAAAATAATGTAAATTTTTCAAAAATTCTAATTGAGCCTCTGTAGAGAGGTCTGAGCTATATACGGGCAAAATATAATTTGAATAGAACCATTTTTCACAAAAGGAGAACATTTTGAAAAAAGGTTATTCTAAGTTAATTTTTTGCCAAAATATTGTATTTAACTAATTTTTTGTCAAAATGTCCTTAAAACAATTGTATGCATGTATTCTCTAATCTGAGTGACACTAAATATCATAAAAATTATCCATTTATGCGCTTTTTGAAAATCACGGTTCTGAACGTAGTCGGATACCTTAATCCATTCACCATATTTAACTTATTTTAATTATGACTATTCTAAGAATAAATATATAAACGGGTAAAAGATTAAGCCCCATTTTCATTTCGAAATATTTCTCTTCCAATAAGGGAAGTATATTTGTCCCAATGTGTCTTATATTTCCCGTCCTATAATGCTTACAGATGAGTCTTAGCAAAAGGGAACAGGAAAAAGGAATTCTTTACAAAACTTCTAGTAACAAATTAGTCATTTAAAAAAGAAGTATATTTAAATTTTTGCTGCGATAACTTTATTAATTTTAAATTGCATATTATCTTCACAATTGTTATTTACAAATTTCAAATTAAGTGTATCTTATTTTTTAAAAAAAATCTCTTGTTTTCTTAACAAATTAAAATATAAATAGTTTTTTACAGTTTATTTTCTATTTTAAACAAAATATCCTCCCCTTTCTAAGGACTAATAAAATTTAGTCGTTTAAAGTAATCTGAAATAATGTTTTCTATCTCATTTAGAAGCTATAATTCTTTTCAACTAAAATTAAAGTTATTGGGATATATGTATATGTAAAACAGATTGCTTACGAAGAACATTCGAGGAATACAAATATATATATCTCAACTTTTTCTCAATCTCTGGATATTATGAAATACATTAGACTGATACATATTTATATAATTAGTTTGAGATATTTCTAAAACTATATATACTCGTATATTCATGTAATCAATATATGTTCTAGCTCAAATGTATCATCATTGTTTTTCTAATTTCCAATATATTTATGACATCTTTTCTGTTACAGATCTGACTGAAATTTCTCTTGACAATAAAAACTCTTATCAAAATTCCAGAAATTTAATACGAAGATGAAACTGAAAAGACCTAAGTTTACAACAAATAAAACTTCCAAATTCAGTAAGCTGAGAATAATTAAAAATTTAACAGTAATTTCCTCAACATTTGTGTTGCTCTTCACATCTTATAATGGTCTAAGTATGCTGCAAACCACAATGAATAAAAAGGAAGGAATAGGTACAGCTTCACAAGCAGTTATATATATTTCTTATGGACTATCATCCGTAACACTTTCCAGATATGTCATCAAAAAATTTGGAACTAAAGTTACATTATTTATTGCCGTGATTCTCTATTTACCCTACATTGCAGCGAATTTTTATCCATCTTGGATTACAATGATGCCATCTGCAGTATTAGTTGGTATAGGAACTACGCTTATATGGGGATCTCAATGCACTTACTTTAATGAATCTTGCGTCCTCTATTGCCAATCAGATGAGGATGCAAGAACTGAAAGACTAGAGCATGACAAGAAATCTGATTTGTGTAGTTCTAATTGTGAAGCCTTTGTGGATTGCGGAAACGATGACCAAAGAATAAATGAACTATTAGTACGTGACCTTCAACATAAAACAGACAACAAAGAAGCAGTATTACAAGACTTCCATTCAAGAAATAATAGATTTGTCTCAAACGAACTTGCAGAAAGTGAGGTTGCAACAGAATTAAGAAACAATTCATTAAAAGAGGCTCAAGAAGTATACAATTTCAACTCGGAAAGAATAATTAAAACACATATTAATACAGAGTCTAATGTAATTAAAGATACTAAAATTGAAGGTATTATTTTAAAACGTTCAGAAACAGCTGATGTCTCAACTGAGGAAGAAAATTTGAAACGTTTTGATCCAATTTCTATAGATCCTGTCATGGACAAACAAATTTGTAATTCAAATTCTTCGTTTGCTTCTACAAGTGCTTTCTTTTTCGGCTGGCATGGCTTAGCGTACTACTCAGCCCAAGTATCAAGCAATTTATTGTCATTCTACGTTCTTCGAAGAGACAATTTTGAAATCTCCCAAACAGCTTACAATTTCTCTTGTGGATCTAATTTTTATAATTTTGAAGTAGAAAGCTTCAGTAATGAAACAGAAGAAATAACACAGGGTACAAGATATTTACTCACTGCAATTTGTATATCATTTACGATTATAGCAGCTATGCTAATCTTTCTGCTTATGGATCCCATGCAAAATTCGAAAGAAACTGTGGAATTTTCATGGAATCATATCATCGCTACCATTAAATACAGCAAAAAGAAAGAGCAAATACTTTTAATGCCATTAACTATTTTTGTCAGCATGTGCCAAGGTATATATACAGCTGATTTTACCAAAGTGAGGATAATTTTACAGTTATTCTAAAAATATTAGAGTAATGAAACATATGAATATAAATGAGTGTATCATGTTTTAATATATAATTTATTGAAATTATATAAAGAGAGAAAGATTTCTCAGAAAAAACTAACATTTATAAAAATATAGTTGCATTTTTAGTTTAACATTTCCTCTTATTTTTTTTTTCTGCAGTGTTTTTTGTAAGAGGTTTAATGTCAGTAAGAAAACAATCTAATCATATAAATATTTTAGAACAAATTTAAAATACTTGAGAACAATCTACAGAAGTTAGATGAAAATACTTATTTGTCAAATTGTTTGCCTTTCCTGATTTTTAACTTTTCCTTTTCAAAAATAAAAAAGTGCTTTTTTACTTTATTTTTTATAAAAAAAAATTTAGAGACATAAGAATTAGAGTACAAAAATTCTACACTTCCTTTATTATTTTTATTACAAAGTTTTATTACTTAATTTATTTTACTGCTAAATTGACATGAAGAATGTAATAGAAATGAATATTTCTTTAGTTATATTGTTAGTCCTAAGAAACAAATTATGTTAAGCTTGTATTTTAAGTAACTGAAAACACTCTTCCGCCTTAAAAACTTTAATTATGCAGTTTTTAACTATTAATCACATGCTTAAAAGGAAAGATAAATAGTAATTTAATGTTAAATGTACAGACAAAGGTTATTTTATTTTCTCATGGTGCTCTTTTTCAACATTATTAAAATTTCTGAAACATTCTCATTCGCATAAATGAGAGCATATTTCAGGATTTCAAAAAGTTATGGGTACCTATGGGACATAATTAGTTCAATAATCAGTTTGCTTTCCTGATTAACCTTAAAAGTAATAAAACAATGCCGTAATTACATGGTATTGTTGTAAGTAGTCCATGTTAAAATATCAGTAATGAAAGAGGTGCACATAAAACTAAATTATGTAATTATATATATATATATATATATATATATATATATATATATATATATATATATATATATATATATATATAGAATTTTAAAATAATAAAAAAATATTCAGTAATAGGAGTATCTAGTAACAAAATCTTCAGACTCTGTTATATTGAATATTTTTGTACTTCTTGATGAAAATTATTACTTGTAATTATTTCCTCTTTTTTCAACGATCACATGATCTTCAATGCAATACAGTAGAATAATCATCTTAACCCTCTTTTCGATATAGATCAGTATAATCTTATTTCCTTAATATCAGGTCAATTAAGCTAATAATCATTGTATGTTATACTTTTTAAACAGTGTGTGTGTAAAAATACATTGGAAATTCTAAGGTCATCCAGAAAGTAAGCTTCATTTTTTCCTTGGGGCATCTACATTCGTCCGTTCAAGTCTGTGTGTGCCTTAAGCTCAGTAATTCGCAAGTAAGAAAATGCATTTTAAGATCGCAGACTTAAGAGGTGCTTTTTTGGTAAGACATAGAAGCTTTAAAATCGAGCACCCCTCCAATGCGAGGTACGATCAGTCATCTGTGTGTGTGCGTGTGCGTGTGTATACGTGTGTGTGCGTGTGTATACGTGCGTGTGCATACGTGTGTGTGCGTGTGAATACGTGTGTGTGTGTATGCGTGTGAATACGTGTGTGTGTGTATGCGTGTGTATACATGTGTATACGTGTGTATGCGTGTGTATACGTGTATGTGCGTGTGTATACGTGTGTGTGTGTGTGTGTGTGACGCTTCCTATTTTATTTTTCAAGATTATACAGTATTACTCCTTTTTTTCCCGATAATGTCTATCTTTTAACAATTTTTCTGATAATATCTTAGTGTTAGCTTCCTTTTCCTTAAGACTTTCGGAGGTTTTGATGGAGGCTAAATTTAACCAATTCACCCAAATCTTATTTTTTTTCTTAGAAGCATTTGTAAATAATGATTTTTTTTCAAACAGTTTAGTAAACTAAGTTTTCATGAAATTAAATGATCATTGAATAAGCAAATAGAAAATTTCAAAAAGAAAATTTTTCTGTATATTTTCAGGCTTATATTGCTTGTGCCTGGAGTACGTCACAAATAGGGCTGGTTACTGTTTTTTATGGGATAACATCTGCTCTGTCATCGATGTTGTCTGGACTGATTATAAAATATACTGGAAGAATACCAGTATTTCTATTAGGCCAGATTTTCAATACCATCAACTTTGTATTTTTACTTTTATGGAGCCCTGATTCACAACACCCGTCCACTTTCTACTTAGCAGGTGGATTGTGGGGAACATTCATTGGAATATACTTGTCTCAATTGCGAGGTATGTATCAATCTTAATATTCATTTTATTTACGAGCTTTAAAAGAAGTATTTATACTCAGCAAATGTCAACTCAATACGATTGTATTCCTTCATATACGTAGTAGGTTTTAAAAGTTCTCTGACTGAGTCTACTACTTAAAAATATCACCAATTAAACTACTGAAACGCATTTTCCTTCGAAATAAGACTCTTGAGCAATAGCAAACTTTTGCCATCGCTTGTGAAGGTCATCGAAACATTTCTGGGATCCATTTTTAACTATGTCTTCTAATTCAGCCTGCGATGTACTTTTAACTTCATCTGCAGATAATTCTTCATTTAACATGCGGGGAACGATGTGTTGACACTTTTTATGTATGTTAAACCTTTAACGGGCAGTGGCAAATAGGTCTAGCCACATATTAAAAAAATTTCTCCTAGCAGGTGTTGGATATTTAATTTATCCATATGCGTTAATTGAAGCGAAAACGCATAAAAATCAATACAAATGGCAGTACGATACTTTTTTCTTACATTTCATGTCCTCTGTAGTTAAAAACAGTTTTTCTTGGAGTAAATCTACAAATTGTATTTTGATTACCATAAAAAAAATTTCTGATTTGTGAAAAAAATTTCGAGAAGTCTTAAGTATACTTTTCTATCATCTGAATGAATTAAGCAAATGTGCAATTAAAAAAAGGTTTTATTTATGTTTTTGGAAAGCTTTAATATGTGGATAGAGACTCTATCCACTGCCCACTTAGAACAGAAAAATGGCCTTGAAATTTTCGCTCTTCCTCCACTCGAGAGAAAGAACTTAGAATCACGTGAGAATGTTGGGGTTGAGAAATATGAACAAACTTTGTCTACAATATGTGGTACGAGATTCTTGGGTTCGAAAATCTTTCATTATAGCTGTTCTATGCGTACCGCTGTGCCTTCAAGCAAATGGTCCCCCCTAGTTTGAAAAGTTTCACAGTAAATAGCTCATCAAATTTATGAAATAACTAATTTAAATCTTCAAAAATATTACTTTATTTCGAACTTTTTATACTAAAATTAAATAAAATATAAGTTGTGGATATATACCGATTTCAATGTACATTTTAGTAAGTATTACATATATTGTACAATTATACTATTATTATTTTATTACACTTATACTTTGAATTTAATTGTTATTGAAATAGTTATTAGCATAAGTGCTAATTTTTCATAAAAAGTTTATTGTGATATATTTATTATTTCTGTCTTGAAATGTAAGTTAAATGTCGCAAGTGCGCAATGGCTATAACATCTAGCCACCGCCTAGGAAAAAATCCCTCGATCAGATATTTTTTTTTGTGACAAAATAACGTTTATAGAATGAGAACATTATATTTATCAAGTACTTTATCACAGAAAATTGCATTTTAGCTGTGTGCCCATTAAAGAGTCAGTAAAATATTTTGTTGAGCAAAAATAGTGTTATTTATTTATAAACTGAAATTCAAAATAAAGAATTTACCTTCAATAAAAATATTATCAGCTTTTATACTTACGCTTTTCAATGAAAATTAATGTTAAAATTCAAGTATTAGTTGTACTCGGAAAAATACAGCTTTTGAAGAAAGGTGTAACAATATTTATTGTTTTTGTAGTTGCTCACCGTTCTGGTAAACATCTGAGGTATGTCTCTTTCTTACCTTTGAAGTTTCAATTGGGAGTTATTTTGCCACGTTTTTGTGTATCTAAAAATCACGTGATGCAATATTTTACGCCCATTAACTGGAGTTGCAATAACAATTTCAGCTACTGATGTCTGGGCGAATTTTCTGGTAATGAGCATAACACTTGAAATCGTTGGAAGTATGAAATGGAATTATTTCATATCTGTAGAACTCCAACTTACTTCAGGTCAAGTCGGCCTAACCCTCAAAAATTTATGAAAAGAGAGAATGCCCCTTTCAGTTTTCATCTATCAGCTTCAGCTATCAGTTTCACCTTCAGTTTTCACCAGTTAACCAGTTTCTAGGTTCGAATTTAAAGGACAAATTAGAAAGGTTGCTTGAGTGAGGTCCACTGTAATAAATTTTATATAGGGAGGGATATTAAACCAATTACACTTGTTTAAATTAGAATTTAACTTATAATTGCTTGCTTTTTACCGTTTTCTATACCTATTTTTGTCGCCATAAAAGAAAGAGTAACACAAATTGTATGTATTCTGAAAACAGTGTTTTTCAAGAAAGATCTAGTGACAATAGCTACCGTAAAACGTACCAAAGTTTTCACACATAATTATTTTTATTGTAATAAATGCGCAAATAATAGTACTAATTCTGTATTATTGTAAAAATGAGAAGTGCTATAATTATATTATTTTATGCTCACCGTATCATTGCCTTAACTTTTATATTAGAATAAGAATTAGAGTAAAAATTTTAATTTAGTTTTCCAAATATAAACTTAGTACTTTCACACATAAACTTAATATTGATTTTCATTTTATTCACCTTTTAATTATTCTTTTACAATCTTAAACTATATGGCTCGTATTGATAATAAATTTTAAGAGACTAATCTTTACAGAAGTAGAAATTTTCTTTTAATTTCAGAGAGCACTTTTTGTATCAGAATCAATGTTTTCCTAAAACAAAATAATATTATTTCTATTTAATGACTATTATCATTTCGACGGTAACCATTTTTAATGTAATTTTTAAGGGAGTATTTAAAAACTAGAAATAAAAAAGCAATTATTTTTTTTCCACATTTCCATACTATCAAACTCCGTTAAATACTCCATCAACTTAGTGTTGAATCTTATGTTTAATGCTTTGTTGTAAAATGGTTCTTTGTATTGTTATAATAGTCTTTCCCATAATATTTTTTCCAAGTAAATTTGTAAAATATATAATTGCTTGTCTGGTTCTTGTAAGTATATTTTGTCCAGCAAAATATGGAAAAAAATATTTTCATCTGTTAAGTTCTAGAATTTAACATTAAAATTTTGATAATTATGTTTCTGTATTTTAATGTTAAGTTGTAAACTCTAACAGTTTTACAATTAAAATTTGAAATTGTGAAACGTTATATAGTAAGTGAAAATATAATTCCTCACCTAATGGCATAACATTTTAGATTTCTGAAATCCTTTAGTGTTACGCCATGTCATAAATCTTTCCTCAACTTCTCATAACTACAAAAATAAAATATGAAAAAATAATTATTAAAACATCATCTCACTTATTTAATCTATTTTAAATTTTTGAAAAAAATTTAGATCCTAACTATACGACAGGGAAACATTTAATAAGCATTTACTGACTTTTTCTGTTATTTAGACTAATACACACAAGGTGAATTATTAATTTAAAATATTCTGACTTTAATTTTTTAATATATATAACAAATACCTTTTAAAGATATCATTGAATTACATATTTATATTAACTTAAAACTATATTCTAAAAAAATTTTTTAAACCATATTTTTTTCATTTTTGTAAATTATTTATACTAAAAATATTTTTTGATAAGAAATACTAATCATTTCAGACATTAAAACGTTCTGCGTTCATTTTTTTTTTCATACGATTTCATCTACATTTTTTCTAAGTTCGTAAAGTGACACAAGTGAAGCAAAAACAAAGCATTTATATAAACAAGGCGTTTCATATATATATATATAAATGATGGACAAACCTTTAAGAGGGAATAGTACACATTCAATCAATGTCTTTCATCGAAGAATGCATAGTCAGAATTAAAACTTAGAGGTGCTGGTTATTTGAAATTTGTTTCACTCACACATTAATGGTATCCACCATGCCACCCCTTGTAACCCCAATTAATAACCCATGTAAATCCATATTCTACTTTTTCACATGCTCATCAGCTACATTTTTCTCTCGACATTTGGGCGGAAATAATCGGAAACAACATACTCAGACCTTGTCAGAGCACCTTGATGGAAAAAACTTCTCAGGTTTCTGCAACAGTACTCCCAAACAAGTTGTAACGGATCTATTCGGGGTGCTTCCAATCCTCTTGGGAGAAATATCTCCTTTATCTTTGGTATTATATCAAAAACCGTTTTCCAAATAGATGACTTGGTTTAAGGCAAATGCTATTTCTATTCAAGTGTCAGTCGTTCAGTAGGCGTAATAGTGGTTAAAAGTTCCTCGTAAGCTGAAATCCAAGTGTTAGCCACTGGTGATCACGTATCGCAAAGTTAGTGAAAGAAGAAGAATCCACCAGAATTGCTTAAGGCATCAACATTGCTGTTGAACGAGTTAACTGGCTGTAGACCGGATCATACTGGAGATTAAGCCAGATGAATACCTTAAATAATTTAGCCATTTATATTCGGGATAAGATTACTTATTGCTCCCTATGTTTAGTTAGTAAAGGGTATTTCGTTTTTTAAAAGTTGAATAAAATTAGTTATTCTTATTCTAGTTATTATCTGCTTCTCCAAGGAATCCTACCAAACCCGCAACCTCCGGGACACAACAAAATTGAACGGAGTACCCATTGGCATCCGGCGGGTAATGTGTCAATAAGATCCCGAGAGCGCTAGCCCCCGTTGTGTACGAAGCGTGTGAAATTATCTGCATATAAAATTTTCAAATCAAGGGATCGGGTAAGAGGGCTACCGCCTGATGTCTGACCACCACATTCACCAAACTGTTCATGCCTGGTTTCTTTTTGTAGAGACAGCTGAAGGTGCTTATGTCTGAGACCCCCCCCTCGAATCTGTAGAAAAAATCGTCGTCTGACTTTTAGCTGCAGGAAAAGTGTGCAGTAAGCCTGGCGTTTTTCAAAAAGTTTAGCAATCATTTTTCCGACAATGCTTAGCCACGGTTGGTCGCTGTTGTTATCATTTATTGAAGTCGCATTTCGTTCACCCCACCTTTATAACTTAATCATTCTTTATCTTTCACCTCTTATAACAGTACCTTGCATTTAAGTTTGGACTATTCTTTCTTTGATTAAAATTGCTTATTTGGATGTGTACTATTACTTAAAGTTTGCCAATCTTTGATATATGCTTATTAAGAAAGATTTAATTTAGCAGTTTTGCAGGTTTTTGAGATTCTGATTTAACTTTTTTATGTTTATCGTACAATAAAACTTCTAATTATGAAGTTGAGCATTAAGTAGCTATATTATACAGCTTACCAATATGTAAACATTCTTACGGGATTTATATACTACTATATATATACTTTAAATAAAAGATGGAATAATTTATTAATTTTTTATGAAAAAAATTGGTAAATGTATACAGATGTTTCTTTAAACTTCGTATAAATGCAATATCAAAGGTACTTCTATCTTGTAGAATTTTCAATAGACCTTTAGAGACCTTTAAAAATTTGAGAATTCTACTATGAAAAAAAAGTTGCGCTTACTTATGCTATTAAAACGTCAACTAAAGTTGTTTATTGTTTTTTTTTAATATTTTTTTTATATTTTAGCCTTTTATGGAATACTGTTTCAAGGCGACGAAGAAGCTGCTTTTGGAAGTTGTAACCTGTACTCTGCAATAGGATGGTCGTTACCATTTATTTATAATAATTATTTGTGCACTTCTGTCAAATTATACATATTATTTTTTATATCTTGCATAGGAATTTTAGGCTACGTATTAACTGAAAGAATATACTATTTAAGTAGAAAGAAAGCGTCCGTAAAAGAATAAAGAGCATTAAAAGCAAATTTGGAATGATTACAGTTATACACAATATTAAAAAATAAAATGTCTCATACTCTATTTCTTTCTCAGTATTTTGAAATTCCATTAAAAGGGAAAAAATTGAGAATAACTCCATAAATAAAAACTTTATCGTTTATTTGTCTTTTTTTTAATGATAATTTGGTGGGGGTTATCTATTAGTTCAATTTTTACAATAATCGAAAACGGCGACCTAATAAAATAAAAACCTTAAGTAGAAATAAGTTTATTGGTATTTCATTGTTATATATCCTATAATATTACAGATTTAATCTCAAAACTATACAGCGTTACCTATAAAACGCAAATTTAATTACCATTTTTCCACAAATTCATACATCTTTAAATGGCTAAAAGTATTAAATAAAGTATTTTATGTATGCCACTCTCTAAAAGTTTTCATTTGTTTTAAACAATTATATTTTTTATGAATATAAATTTCAGTATGTGTGCTTCCACAATCAATTTCTGAACACTTCCTCTCATTCTATTATGCGTTTTCGTCCAGAAAAAATGACTAACTTTTAGAGATTAAATCTTCAAACTTTTTTTAATAAGCAGAAGAAATTTGAAAATCAATAAAGGTAAGATATTTCGGTATTTAAAAAATATTTATTACCTATTTATTATACCTAATTTATTTTGAAAATTTTAAGATTCTTTATTGTACAGCTATTAATTTGTATTAAAATTTTTAAAGGAGTTATATAGTTGTTTTTTGCATAAGGTGTTCTTGTATGTAGATTTTCACGTATAGTTATTTTTCGTGCACGGATTTATGTAGTTATTTTTCATGTTTTGATAATTTAAAGATTTATGTAATGTTAACTTGGAGAACCAGATGGTGTGCTGTTAGTCAACACACACACAAAATAAGTACAATTTATTCATCATTTTGATACATTTATATCTATAACGCCTTTTGAAAAGTGCTATTTTCTTAGAGTAGTTGTCAATATATTATAAATAATTAAAATTATTAAGATTAATAAATTTTATTATCTAAGGTTAGTAGTAACATTTACGTATTTTGTTGAAATCAGCATCTGTTTTAATTTCAAGTCTCAGCACAGCTTTTTTTTTTACCAAAATGTAAATTTTTTCCAAAATCTAAATACAAATATTAGATGTACAGAAAATATATTGCGACTCTAATGAAAAAAAAATCTTATATAATACTCAAGTCCATAATTTGTTAAATAGATTAAGCTTCCGAATTTTAAAACAAATTTTAAGGAATGAACTCACAGTGATTTAATTACTTATATGAGATTTAATATGTATAAAAGACTTTTTTATAAATGTAATTAAGTAGTTTTTAATATTTTTATTCAAAATAAAGTGTATTTTACGAAAAGAAATCCTTGCATAGAATAGTTATTTATTATTTACGCATAATATATATGGCAAGAAAAATCTGTTCAATTCATTTCATTTATTAACCTTTATTTAATCAATCATTTTTAAGTATATTATTTTTAAGCACAATTAAATTTACTTTTTCAAAACCTCAGTGAAGTTTCCCAGAACTTTAATAATTTAAACAAAAGGAAAATTTTTACGTATTTAAAAATTAATATGTGTTTAAAAATTAATTAATTCTTTCAATGAACACTTTGAAACTAAAGATGTTTTAAGCAGGTTAAGTTGGATGACTATGCAAAACATAGTTTCACGAAGAAGACAAAACAATCCAAACTCTAAGAAAACTAAATCATGAAATAAAAATGTTCCTTAACTTATAAATAATGAAAGTAAAAAATTCCCCGGCTCCATTTTTTTTTCATTTGATATTTCTCCCTCCCCACCCCTCCTTTACTTTTAAGTCTCTTTCAACTAAAGTACATAAGGCATGTTTATATATATATATATATATATATATATATATATACAGGGTGTTTCAGCTAAGATGTTACCAACTTCTAGGAGAGGTAGGGGACAACAAGACGACTCGAAGTATATAGGCAATGCTGGGTCGGAAATGCTTTCCTAAGGCGCCACGCGCCGACAAAATTTAGGGTGCAAAACTTCAACTGGTCTTAAAAATGGGGGAAATTGTCGAAACGCTTTGGGTTTTGGTCAAAATTATTGTTATTATTTATTATTTCATTAAAAAAATTCTGAGCAATATTGCTGCTAAAACATCGCTAGAGGGCACCTTAGACTTTGGAACGCTAGGGGAAAAAAAATTCAATATTTTTTTAAGTTTTTTGATGGCTTTCATAAGTTGAAACTTTAACTTGAATTTTGATACCAGATTTGGTATCCTCCGGGGAAAATTGATGTAAAAAATCGAACATTGTTCAGGGCACTTAAAGCACAAACGGTGCTAAAAAACGAGCAAAATGTTGGATTTCGGTGCGGTTTGCGCGAAAAGCATTCCGTTACTGACTAATTTGTTCAAAATAAATTTTGACTTGGTAGCCATTAATCAAAACCAGAGGGTGCTTTCAGACATTGCAACTTGGAAACTCATTTGGATAATTTTGTGGTTGGGTGTAAGCCGAATAATTACTAGCAATTTTTCCTCCTAAATGAGATTCGTGTGTTGCAAAAAGTAATTTTATAGCAAAAAATTTTAGTAAAAGAGGGTAAAAAAACACAAGTACCAAATCACAAGAAGTAAAACACAAGGAAAGACTCAAAATAGGAGGAAAAAAAGCTGTTTACTAACTGATATGCATAATCATAAAAGAAAAAGTAAAGAAAAGAAGGAAAAACTGCTGTCAAAGGAGGTGTTCGAACTGACGCTCGCCGCATGTGATGCAGGCTTCACATCTTCGCTTCATGGAGCGTCGAACATTCGATAACATTTCTGGAGTGTTTCGTATTTCCCCGGCTGCTGCACTGATGCGTGCTACAAGTTCCTCGGCGCTGTTTACGGGTGTTTCGAGCACCAAGGATTTCATTTGCCCCCAGAAGAAATAATCCAGACAGGAATGGTCTGGCGATCGGGGAGGCCAATGCACTGGACCTCCACGGCCAATCTATCGTTCACCACATGTTGCATCCAAGTGATTCCGAACAGAAATACTGAAATGTGCGGGGCTCCATCTTGCTGGAACCACATGGAAGTACGAGTCGCAGCGGTAACGTGTGCGCTGTCCAATAACTCTGGCAAAACTTGTTCCAAGAATATCAGGTAGCGTGGACCAGTCAGGTGATCAGGCAGAATGTAGGGTCCTATTAGATGATTCCCTAGAATGCCCGCCCATACGTTAACCAGGAAACGATCCTGTGCAGCCCGAGTACGTGTTACATGTGGGTTCGCTGCTGCCCACGAGTGGCTGTTATGGGTGTTGAAAATACCCTCTCTCGAAAAAGACGCCTCATCTGTGAACAACACGGAGGCTGCAAAAAAGGGATTTGCAATTCGTTGCTGCAAGTAATTCGGTACGTGCCGTCCGATCTCGATTACGTGCTGCCTTCTGGAATGAACCGATTTCACATAATTGCTGGTGTAGGCGAGCAAACATGGTATGAGCAGGAGTCCGCCTGACAGGATGCCTTTCGGCGTACAACCTCTGAGCGGCTCGACCATTGCAATCTGTGGCCCCGTACGCCAGAATCATACTCTGCCATCGTACAGCCAGTCTGTGTGCGATGGAAATAAAGCTTCCTTCCAGCGGACTCCTTCTTATCGTTCTGTCCCTCTGGCGGCTAATTCACCTCTCGACGGTGAAATTTGCGAATTCTGCCTTTAACACTCTCTGGCTAAAATTTTCGCCGAGAACCCTGCTCGCTTTATTCACGGCCACGACACTTGCAATTTCTGGGCTACGTATCAGGCTTTCGATGGTCTTACTGCTTCAGGAAGGCATTTCCGGACCACCTTTCTTATGTTATTCCGAGTCGTCTAGGTGTACTCTACCTCGTTGGTGGAAGAGTACACCTAGATAACTCGGAATCACATAGGAAAGGTCGGTCGGAAATGCCTTTTTACTTGTCTGAAGCACCTCTGGTTTTAAATTTGACAACAATGTCAAAATTTGTTTTGAACAAATTAGTCAGCAAGGGAATGCTTTTCGCGCAAACCGCACCGAAATCCAACATTTTGCTCGTTTTTTAGCACCGTTTGTGCTTTAAGTGCCCTGAACAATGTTCGATTTTTTACATCAATTTTCCCCGGAGGATACCAAATCTGGTATCAAAATTCAAGTTAAAGTTTCAACTTATGAAAGCCATCAAAAAACTTAAAAAAATATTGAATTTTTTTTCCCCTAGCGTTCCAAAGTCTAAGGCGCCCTCTAGCGATGTTTTAGCAGCAATATTGCTCAGAATTTTTTTAATGAAATAATAAATAATAACAATAATTTTGACCAAAACCCAAAGCGTTTCGACAATTTCCCTTGTTTTTAAGACCAGTTGAAGTTTTGCACCCTAAATTTTGTCGGCGCGTGGAGCCTTAGGAAAGCATTTCCGACCCAGCATTGCCTATATACTTCGAGTCGTCTTGTTGTCCCCTACCTCTCCTAGAAGTTTGTAACATCTTAGCTGAAACACCCTGTATATATATAATAAATTAGTATAATAAATGTATGCATGCCTTTTCCATGTCAAACTTTAAATATTTTTTAACAGGGATGTCCTTCGATTATCTACTAAAAGTGTTAAAGTTTTCCACTTTGATTTCATATTATAGGTTTAAACGGCAAAGTGATTACGTCTTTTGTATGTAGTAATTTTTTGGTCAGTCATTGATGCGCCTAAATCCCTTTTCTGCTTTATAATTGTTTTTTTGTGGAAACACAACACGCATTTACTACCCTCTGTTGGTATAAAGATTGTATTAATTGAATTCAGTTCAAGAGTATTTCCTCAACATACATCAAACAACAAAAGGAATATGATTTTTTCACAAAAAAATTCAATTGCAGCATTTTATAACTTTTAATTACATTTCAAATGTTACATAATTTTCATTAAGAAAAGTGATAAAAGATTTAGTCACTTTTAGAAACAATATAAATTTTCTGTAAAAATATTTTATTAGTTGTGTAGTAAAATATAGACATATTTAATAAGGAAGTATAATATACAACTTTGAAGTTATTTAAATATTCTGCTTGTAATTGCATTTAAATGCATTTTTAAGGTAATTTATTTTATTTAAGTTACATCAAAACATAAGGCATTGAAAGTGCACCAGAAATAAAAAATTGAATATGAAGATTAAAAAAAAACCTTTGAACTGTTTTTTTTATCATGTTATTACATCTAATAAAAATGTAGTTTTAAAATAGGTCCAAAAGAACTCAGACATGTAGTAGCTAGTTGTTTTGATGCTAGACCTTCAGATTGCAATCACGCGAGTTAAATAACTCTTTTCGTAAATCATTTTTGATAATGCCTTATCAGCAATATGATTAAGGGCACCTTTTGAAATACTAAAGATAACACTTAAACGGAAAATAAAAATAAAATATAAGAGACTTCGCATTGAAAGTTCGTGAAAACAGACTTTTTTCACTATCTGAAATGACAAAATGAAGTAAATAATTTTAAACAAAGTATTAAAAGTGAACAATAAAAATCTTTATCTAGAACTTTTAAAAAATAAAATTTTGTTACCTTATTTTGCACAAAGTACAAATATTCCGTTCACTAGAGCATTGATATCGAAAACATATTTGTGGCGGAAGGACTTTTTAAATAAAGTCCAATATATTTGGCTATTTTTTATGTAAACAAATCATATAAATTTTGAACGTAAAGAAAATTCAATAACCCCCATTTTTAGCACATATTTTCAAAACATTGAATAAGCAAATTAAAATTTATTCCGAATAACTTTCGATATCAATGTAAACAAGGAATATACACACACTTGTTTATACATGTATATGTATATATATATATATATATATATATATATACACTGGTGTGCAAAAATTAAGGACGAGACGGTTTTTTCAATATAACTTTGTACAAAAGCTTTCCAAATCAACACATTTAATACCGTAAGATCTCCAATACGTAAGGACATGTGTAATATGTAAGCAACACTTACTAAAATAGAAATTAGAGGGATAAAAAGAACCTTGATTGAAAAAGTAGCAAGGAGCGAAATGCGACTGAAGGCTGAAACATCCCTGTGATGGGTGTCCAGCAAGAAACATCCGGTCTTTAGTAGGGGATATGATCTCCCCTCACTGCTAGGCAGGTTTCACAGCGTGTGCCCATGCTGAGAATGAGGGTGTCAATGAGTTGTTGAGGCATTGCTGCCCATTCGTCTTGCAGCGCCAATCGAAGCTCCCGAATCGTTACTGGTGGTAAGGTACGAGCTGCCAAGTGTCTGCCTAGAAAATCCCATACATGCTCGATGGGATTGAGATCCGGAGATCGTGCCGGCCAATCCATACATTCTATATCCTCACTCTCTAAGAGCTGTTCGGCAGCTACTGTGAGATGACATGGTGCACTGTCGTCCATGAAAAGGGATTGCAGACCCATAGCGCCTCTAAAAAGACGCACATATGGAAGAAGAATCTCGTTACAATAACGGGGGGTCCCGTTGACTGAACCTGCGTCGAAGATGGGAAGGTCTGTACGACTACCAAGCATGATGCCTCCCCAAACAAGAACACCGCGACCTCCATACCTGTCCCTTTCAATGATGTTCGAGGGATGATTGCGGCTTCCCCGCTCTCTCCAGATGAGTATGCGATGAGAATCGCTACTCAAACTGAATCTGCTCTCATCTGTAAAGAGTACTCGTCCCCATTCATTGTCTCTCCAGTTCCGGTGTTCCCGGCACCACAGAGAACGCCTTCTCCGATGGGCAGGCGTTAAAGGTACACACCGTACAGGGCGTCGTGCAAACAGACCACCACCGTGCAGTCTTCTGGCCACGGTAAAACGCGATATCGGTCGTCCAGTCACCTGTGTCATGTGTCTAGCGATTTCTCCCGCTGTCTGCCGCCTGTTCCTTCTGGCCTGTAAGACAATGTACCGGTCATCTGCGGGTGTGGTTCCTCGTGGACGACCACTACTGAACCCCCGGATAGCTGTTCCTGTAGTTTGAAATTGTCTCCAAAGTCGTGAAACGATGCTGTGAGCAATTCCGAACTCTGCAGCCACACTTGTCACACTGCGGCCTTCCTCTAACTTCCCAATGATTCGACCTCGAGTAAAAGCATCCAGACGTCGTCTAACAGATTGATTATTCGCCATTCCTCGCTGAGGCAGCAACTCGGTGTGATTTTAACTGTTATACGGCGTGCAATATCTTTGCCAGAAATACTGATCTTACACCGACAACATGCTTTATACTACTCAGACACTCCCCCATTACGTCTACCTGCATATCTGCGCATGTGCTACCGTACATCACCTTATTTAATCTTCTGATTGGTCTTTCTGTCCGCTCTGCCTCTTTGTTCAGCTGATATGCTAATTTTCGACTTCTTCCTTAATTTTTTGCACACCAGTGTATATATATATATATATATATATAATATATATATTTTAAATCTATAAAAACAACCACAATTATCAATTGAAAAATTGAAATATATGAATCCTATAATACCAAAACACTTCAGAATATTAATGGCGAATATAAAAGATAATATTCCATCGTTTTCAAACAAAATTAAAAAATTATAAAATAAAATAAAAATTTATAAAATATCCAAGTGCAATCTCGGACTTAGGACCGATAAGTGGGGTTAAACTAGTTTGATGGCGCCAACCTTCCCCCTATTGCAACTTGGTAAGTTAATTGTAAAATATCCAAATTTCAAAAAAAAATTAAATTAAAAAGTTAAAATTAAACCATTATACGTTAAATTAAAAAGTTAAAATTAAATCATTATACTTGAAAAATAAAACTATTCCCATCGCATTCTGAAAGATATTACAATATTAAAATTTAAAAACAATTTAGTGCATAATATAAGTGAACCATCAAACGCCCAAGATGATGCACCCATCTTTAAAATAGTTGTATAGGTAGAAAAAATAAATATTTGAGATCCGAAAGTTCAAATCAAAAAATATTTGAGATCCGAAAGTTCAAATTAAAAAATATCTAAAATCAAAAAGTTCAAACTAAAAAATCCGAAAGTTCAAACTAAAAAAAAAAAAGTACAAACTAAAAATCTGAAAGTTTAAGCTAAAAATCTGAAAGTTCAAGCTAAAAAATCTGAAAGTTCAAGCTAAAAAATCTGAAAGTTCAAGCTAAGAAATCTGAAAGTTCAAACTAAAAATTAGAAAGTTCAAACTAAAAATTTCTAAAAACCGAATGTTCACATTAAAAACACAGTATATTCACAAATGAATAGAGTAAATCATTAAAAACTCACCAAAGAGTATCCCATCAAGAATACGATCCATTTCTTATAGCACGACTTTTAATATTTAATATATCAATTACGACTTCATATATATGTGTTTATATATATATATATATATATATATATATATATATATATATATATATATATATATATATATATATATATATATATATATATATATATATATATATATATATATATTATATATTATATATTATATATTATATATATATATTATATATATATATTATATATATATATATATATATATATATTATATATATATATATATATATATATATATATATATACCTAACATTATTTTTTTTTAATTTTTATCCATAATATCTTAGATTAATACAGACAAACAGTAACAACAATGAAGAGAATTTTCTTGACATACATATCAAAATAAAAGATAATGTAGTAGTTTCTAATATTTATGATAAAAGAGAAGATTTTAATTTCTATATTATAACAATTCATCATTGGAGGAGTAATGTACATGTTTCTATATATATATTCAGAAGTATTGTTATTAATTATATACAACGGAATAAATTCCTGGTGTCAAAAAATCAGAAATAATAAATAACTATAAATATTTTACTAAATATTGCTTAAATCAGAAATACCCAATTAATTTTATTATTAGTTATATGAAAAAAGCTATTCAAAATAGTAAAGATTAAAAATTCTGAGATTGATAATAGTTTATTACTTTAAATTTACATATTTCATAGTTATAGTTACCTCCATATTCTAGTAATAGATAAAATTATGTATTATTGTTTTATTCATATATACTCTAGTGTTACCAAAGTTATGGTAATTTGTAACTCTCTTATTAATTTTTTTCCATTCTTTTTACACTTCTGTTAAGTGCTACATTTCAGCCATTCACATGATTTAAATCTGCATTAGGGTACAGAATCTGGCAATAACTTTTTATTGCACTCAGATTTAGCACGGGCTCTACATTTTTAAATGCAATTTTTAGGTAAGTTAGTATCTTGTAATGGATTTAGATATTCCTATCCATTACTTTCAATAGGTTTTTGCTCAGTATTATTTACATAAAGGGGGAAAGTTGGCTGGCCAAAAAACATGTTCAACCGCACTTTTATATAAATTATTGTATGTATTAGCTGTCCTATGCCAGCAATGTTTATAATACTGCAGCATTCATTTTATAATTTTTAATCTAGTGTCCTTCATTGAATGATCTCTTTACTGTCTATGTGTTTTTTTCGAATGTTATTGATGAATGTCTATCTCTTGTTTGAAGAGAATTAGACTACATATAAACAAGTGATGATATACATATATATATATTTATATATATATATATATATATATATATATATATATATATATATATATCGTTGGCCTAGTTATCAGAATCCACAATTCCTTTTGGGGTAATAATTTGATATAGGAGAGCTACGCGTCTAGTTGTTGTTTATGTTCACCTAGATGGGCGATAACATTACAATATGGTTAGCTTGATATTTTAACGTGTAGTAATGTGGTTGCCATGGTGTTAACGTATATTAGAATTAATTATAAGGGTTTTTTTATCCACGGTCACCCTAATAATTTCAGGTATATAATAATTCAAGATATATATTATATATATATATATATATATATATATAGAGAGAGAGAGAGAGAGAGAGAGAGAGAGGGAGAGTATACTATTCCTACTCTTAATGAACTACTACTAGGAATTGAAAAAAGATTGACTCAGTTAACTCGAATAACTACGATTAGTATTTGTGTACCTGTAATTCCCTTCAAAGAATCTACTAGCAATATTATACTGTTCTATGAATGAGATTTCAATGAAAACAATGACAGAGCATGTTGTTTTCTTTGTGTAGTGTAATAAGAAATTATATAAAGATTTTCTCTTATTGTATTTGGGGGTATTTTGATCCTTACAGGATCATAAGGTTATTAGGAGTAAATATTAGTTCGTAAATATGTATGATAGTTTATTAGTGTGGAAGTAAAACAAATAAAAACCATAAGAACATATCAAAAGATAATCATAAAACACATAACATAAAAAATATTTACAGGAGCATAGCAAAAGAATAACCATAAAAACATAATGTGACAAAAAATAGACAATAGATGTTTAGTTCTTAGAGAAAAAAATTTTATGGAAATATATATAAAAAAGAATTATTCCCTTAGAATTATTTGTCGTTATCAGGCTTTTATTTTCATTTGTTCAAATAAAACTACTTTCTTATTGCACAAAATTTTATTTACCGAATAACGTTTAAAATATGAGGAAAGAGTAATATATATTATTACATAACTAATAAATTGAAATACCAAAGTACAGCTGCATATGTTTTATTATTGGTGTCAATTGATTTGAAAGTTTTTCTTTTTTAAAAATGTTCCTGTTTCCGTAATTGAGTTCAGTATACGTTCTTTTCTAACATTCTGCATAAGAAATGCAGATATGGCTACAATTAAATGCCATAAACACCAATTTAAAGATGAATGAAATGCTTCACTTATTCACGCTTGAGAGAGTTAATTACACTAATTAAATACTACATCTTTTTTTAAGTGAAATTATGTTTTTCAATACATTTTCCTCGGATTAAGTTATGAACATAAGAAACGGAATTATTGTTTATTTTAACTGGTCAGAATGATAGCCAAAGCATAAAGAGAAGTAATTTTTTTCTCTTAAAACTAATTCGAACATAACTCTTGTAATAGTTCTATAATTCATTTTTAAAGAGAGGCAACTTACCTTCGTCGTGTGTGTGCAGACACCGGTGATAAAGAAATAATTTTTAATATGGTGTGATATTCTTTGTGAACAAACTAAAATTAATATTGGGTCCAGATAATTCGATAGACTGTGGTGACTATAAACTTGCAGTTTGATCAACAAGAATATGTTTACTTTTACGAATCCAATATATAATACATACCCAAAACATTAGTTTTTACCTAACTCTTAATTGCTTTATAGATGTAAAGGTGAACAAAGAAATTCTTTGTGATTGTCTTCATTTTATAGCAAACGGGTGTTGAAATAGTGATGTCAGTCTTTTTTGAAAATACGCCATTGCATTCCCCTCTTAGCCTATAAAAACTGCTTTCGTTCACAATTATTTAAAAAGATTTGGATTCATAATTTTTAAGGAAGGATTTCTTACGAACAGGTATTTAGTATTTCTTTTTATATAAAAATTTCTTTTAGTCTATATTCTTTCTTCGGAAAATTATAAGAAAAAAATTAATTTGAATATATTTCAGCTATATTAATATATATGCAGAGAAATAAAGGATTGTGTTTCAACACTTAAAACTCCTTTCAAATATAAAAATTTTGTTTCCATATTTATTATAATACATTTTATATAATTATTATTATACTATACGTTTAGTACATTATTATTATATTGATGCTGTTGTTATCATTAGTATTATTATATACAAATTATGTATGTCCATTTATTGTGATGCATATGCAGTATTTATACTTATTTTCTAAAACTATTAACTCTCTAGTTATGAAATAATAAAATGATTTATAATTCCTTAATACTTTATGTAAGTTATTAATATTACATAAATTTGAATAATAAAAGTTAGCCTCATTTTTTTAAATATATTGTATTGTTACATATAGCTTTATTGGAAGGATCAATCTAAACATATAAAACTGCTCAAGTATTGCACAACAACAATGATAAATAATAAAATGAGAACAAACATTTCAAGAAAGAACAAGGACAAATTAAGGAGAGAACAAAAGAAAAAGCGAAATTTTAAACAATAAGAAAAGGAACATTATAGACGTAGTCTCTACAAAAAGTTCGTAAAAGTTGTGGCATTGCAATATAGTTTCAACTTTTTTTTTAAAATATAAAAGTTAAAAATTCGTGAGTACCCTTTTAATGTTGCACTCACAACAGAAGATGTGATTCTTGCGACACATTAACCATTTAAGTCCCAAGGGGAATTGAAAAAAACACTGCCGAAGAATCGCAAACAGCGCAACCGAGCTTTCTCAGAATGAGTAAGAAAAGACCCAAGCGGCGTGATAGCGCTTGTTTTATTTTATGGCGAGAAACACCAAGCGGTGCGATAGTGCTTTGTTCATTTTACACCAATGAATCCCGATCGAAGCTATATAGAGTACTCTCTCTTTTACCTATTGTAAAATGTACTACTTACATTAAAAAGAACTGTGTAATGTATTGCTTTTCAGTAAATCTGAGTGTGCGTCTTCAATAATCGGTAACGCACCGTCAGTGTTCCATAATGTTTGAAATGTACTGGGTTTTCTCAACATAAAATCTCAACAGCTCGATCGTGTTGCTTGTAACCCAAACGGTTTAATAAGATAGGAACAAAAGGGATGATGGGATAAAGGGGATAAGATGGGAACTAAAGAAATATTTAAATTTTAAACAAGAAAAGGAACATAAGAGACATAGTATTTACAAAGAGTTCATGAAAAAGTTCTGGCATTCCAATATATATATATATATATATATATATAGTTGCATTTTCTTAAAAAATATATATAAAATAAAACTTAATGAGTACCCTTTTAATGTTAACGCTAAAAAGCAGATGGCAATTCTTGCGACTGAGTGAGTGAGTGAATATTAACGTCGCACTGTTTAGCTACACGAGAGCTTTTGGCGACGGACAACGTAATTTTGAACCATGGCCAAGTGATTTGGACGACACCTGAGCTGGCACCCTCTCTCCTAACTACCACACCACACCATAGGGAGGACGTTTCAGCTCTCGACAGATTTAACGTGCATCGCTGCCCTACAAGGCGGGTCTTTAGTGATACTGGGCTTGAACTCATGCCGTGCCTTCCATGATTCGATACCTTGACCACTGGGCTACCTCAGCCCTTGCAGTTTTTGCGACACTATGTAGCTGTATAATATACCTCTAGCTTCTTAGTGTATACTTCTGTTCAGCTACACTTGACATTGGTTCAAAATTAAGAGGTACTTAGCAAATAAGGGAACATTGGTAAAAAATAAATTATCTCTTCGGCTTTGTAAAAGTATGTTATGATTACATATTGTGAGACGTGGAAACCAAAGGGTCATGGTCAGCAACTAAAAGCTGGCTTATCTTAGGTCGATTCATGAGTTCGAATCCCGGATTCACTGGAAGAGTGTTAGAGTAGAGTGACAGATGCCCATTAAATCTGCTGAAACTTAGAATCATCTGGTAAGTTTGGAGAAGGGAATGAAGTTTAGATGTGTCATTCTCGCCACCTGACCGAGGTACATCAGGATTGCTAGGTTAGTCACCTACAGCCTCCATTTGCTTTGAAGTTGTTAAAAAATTACATTCAACAGAAACTGTGTATATATCTTTCTATTCATTCAATCCATTCATTGCGTTTCATATCTGTTATTAACCCAGCATTTCACTATCCATCTTAAGGATCCATATTATGATGGTCAGTTAATAGAATGCTTAAAATGTTTGAAAATAAACAGTGGATGTTTCGGGGAAAAAAAGTCAACAGATTTTAAAATAATAAAATATTATTACATATAAATTTTAAATACACATCGGAAATTTAAAAATGTCTAATGAAGTGTTTTTACGCAGAAGTGAATTTTAAAGTATCTGAATTTCTTCCTGGGAAGTATAAGGCTTTTTATTTTCTTTACTTAGTCACTGGTATGACTTTTAAATAGTCATTAAACAATGTTTCGCAAACTGTGGGGCGTGGCCTACTAAAGGGCGTGATAAGCCTACGAGGGGGGCACGAGCATTTTAAAAAAAGTTGAAAATAAAAGATTATTTTAAAAAAATATTAATTTAATGAAAAGAAGCAAAACAAAATACATTCTGAAAACCAAAATACATTCAAAATATATTAACACTGATATAATATACTTATAAATGTATTTGATATTTAATTTATCAATACTATGTTAAGAACAGGTTTAATAATTACTAATGACTTTTATGTGCTTGTCATATACAAAATTATATTCAAAACTTAATATTCATCTTGATAATTTGTGCGGTTCAAATCACATTGTAGCTTTAGCGATATAGTACATTATTATTGCTTTAAATGCATTGTTAATATACGGAAAGGGGTGCGATTGAAAATTGGGTCACGAACGTTGAAGATTTCAGAAATACTGCATCAAAAATAACTGCAGTTTTTTCTAGTGAAATAATCTATTTCCTCTTCAACTACCGCCAAATGTTCTATTTAGAATATTTGAAATTGTACTCACAGTGTGCTTATAGAAATAATTTAGTGCTGTAGAGTTCTGAGTTAACAAGTTCTGTTCGAGTGCTTTTAACCAATATTCTGTTCAAACAATCAGGAGAAACATTTAGCTCATGCTTTTAAAATGATATATATTTTTCTTTGTGAGTGTGAAAGTCACTTTATTTTCTCTTAAGCAAAAGGTATACGGCATACCTACAAAAGAAGCTTCCAAGTAGTTTTTCTGTAAGCATTGTAAATCTTGTAATAAATAATTTATTCCCATTCCCAGAAACCAATTAATTACATCATCAAGAGTTATTTTGTCTCCCAGAAATTTTCTTAGTCTCTCGTGGTTTATGAAAATTCGTAAGTAGAATGAAATAAAAAAATATTTCCAAGCTCTCTCTTAAAATATATATGTCTGTATCAACTTCTTTTATAAATGAAGGTGAGTAATTCTGAGGCACAGAAAAGATAGGATTACAAATTTTAAAAACACAAAAAAAAGGTGTGTTTTTTTTAATATTCTCAGGGAAAAGAAAATATTTTTGCATTGTGTTTTCTTAAATCACAAACAATGAGTTTAGATCTTTCGTATCCTGAAGTTACTTAATTTTTAATAAGTTGCATTGTTCCGAAAAGTGCCAGCAGAAACTTTATAACGGAAAACATTTAAAATTTTTACTGTTCATTGACTAGAAGAAAAAGTTCAAACTATTGAGAATACGTGAACAAAAAGGAGAAATTTAAAATTAAAATTAAATACAAATTTTGCTTCACAACTTTCAATTTTGCTTTGACTGCTCCTTATTTTTCGCGTTTCATGGGTAATTATTTTATAATAGTCTATTTAATAAATTTAAAAAAAATATCCTGATTTATTTAACTATGAAGTTTTTCACTTTGTATGTTAATTTACAGAAAGGCAAGCAAAAATTCTATAAATTTGTAATAGTATCAAATCAATGTAAGAAATCCTTAAAGGAAGAATATATAAGCAATAAAATCTTAATTTCAAATAATTTAAGAAAAGTAACCAAAAGTTTGAATTTTTTAAATGCAGTATTTTGGTATTAAAAATATGAAATTAGTAAATCATCTTATTCTTGCATTGTTCTATAATAATTGAATAAAAAACAACAAAAAATGATAAAATATTAATATTTAAAACAAAGGTAGTGAGATGAATAGTTTAATTTTTTTAAAGTGATTTTTATTTATATCTACTTTTTTAGTTTTCCCTATGATATATATAAAAATATAAAATAAATGTATATTATTTAGTCTTTCTTTGAAGTTTAATAATAACTTTGAATACAATATAGTAAGGAAAAATAAAGTTAGAACTCTGAACTCTAAAGGAAAATAATAATGTGAATGGATGCTTAAATTACGATAATGAAAAGGTATCAAGTTTATATACTGTTTTAAAGAAAGCTTAAGTGAAATAAAAGCTAGTTTTCTCTAATTTAAAACATAATTAGCAATTTGATATTCCAAGACAACCGAATAACCATATTTGAAACTAAGAAGATTTATAAAGGATTCACATGAAAAGAGATTTTAAAATTTAACAGATATCACCAATTAGGGCAGTGTTTCTCAAACTGAGGGGCGGGATGACCTTACGAGGGGGGCGCGAGCATATCGAAAATAAAAGAATAAAAAAATAATTAATTTACCGGAATGAATTAAAACAAAATAATTTCAGACATAATAAAAAATGCACTTTTACACTGATATAATTTATATGCGCGCGCGCGATATTAAGTCATCAGAAATAAAAACTTTTTCAATACCTAATTAGCTATCTTTGATCCTATAACCAAATAAAAAAACTTTTATTTGATTTGCTGTAATCCCATGATGAGAGATATTTATTACGTTTTCTTTTTAAAACTAACATACTACTCTTTCAAAGAAAAAACAGATCCTAGATTTAGCTGATATCTATATTTTGTCTTCTAAGCAGCCACCACATTTTGCAATATGTTCAATTTAAAAATTAGAGAAAAGAAAAATAACATAAAAATTATCCTATAACTTAATTTTTTTTTTTTTTTTTTTTTTTTTGCTTAAAAGTAACGTATACAAAATTTAATACTTATGTTATTAATTTGTATGGTTTATAATTAAGATCGCGTATTGTAGCTTTAGCGTCAAAGTGCATTATTATTGCATTCAGTACATTATTAATGAATAAGGGGAGCACGATAAAAATTGAGATTTAAAAAGGGGGCGCCAGTATTGAAAGTTTGAGAAGCATTGAATTAGAGACTAGCAAATTATTCTCATTATTATGAGTTTCAACCTCAACATATATTAATAATTTAACTTGAAAAATAATACATGAAAATTAGAGAAAAAAACACAAACAAATCAACTTTGTCCCAAAACGAACCGATATTTCTATCAAATACTACAGTAAAATCTATTGAGAACGAGAAGAATTGACCAACACAAAATAAAAGAGACCACATTGATTCAAGAAGAGGTTTTTCCCCCCTCAAAACCATGAACATATATAAAACAAAGTTATGATACTGATAAAAAAAATTTTAATATTGGGAAATTCTGTTACAAAAAAAAACCATTGATATGTGTGAGTAAATATGAAGGAGTAATTATTACATTATATGTTACTTGCTTAATCTGGTGGATGTCAAGGACTCGAGGCTGGCATGGGATGAGTTCGTACCCTAGTCACAGTGAAGACCTGCCGTGCAGAGTGGCTGATGCCCGTTAAATCTGTGAACACTCAAATTCCTTCTGATGGTGAGTTGTGGAAGTTCAGTGAGGAAGATGTCAGCTCACGCACAGTCGTCGTAACTTGACCATGGTTCAAAATTACGAGGTTCGCCAGCAATAGCCATTGTGTTGCTTTATAGCGCAAAATTGATAAAATAGTAATTTGGTTGTTCAGAATTTCTCTAATAGAACTGAATAATTTGCACTGGATCAGAAATATGCATGTATGCTAATAACTACAACTTGCTTAAATTATGTTTTCTATTCTCAAAAAAGCCTCATCTTCTTGCTTGTTTTTCAATAAATTCGAACTGTTAAAACAAGTGAGATTTAAAAGTGATAACTAACCCAAACAAAATCCTAATACTTATTTTTTACCAGTATAGATTCTGATTTAAAATAGGTTCATCATAACCTTCTCCTGAACTATATTACATACCGTTTCCAGGAGCTTCCGCATATCTAGCTTATACTTTATTAAATCAGTTATCAATGATTAAGGCATGATTTAAAAATAAATGAAATGTTAATATACCTCTATTTATTGGAATCAATATAATAAAAATTGACACTCTTTCATCATCAGAATTCTATTAGTTTCTCACTAGTATTGCTTAAATCACCTATAATTATTGTTATAAATAGTGGTCTTCAAACTGTATTCCACGGAACTCTGTGATTCCATATAACATATACAAGAGTTCCACATCCAAGATAAATGTTCAAAAAAAAGAATCTCTAACCGGGTCCCACATAGGGAAAAAAATGAGTTCTCGGAGCGGGATAGCCTCTACTTCTATAATTTTACTGCAACATTTGTTACATTATAATAAAAAAATTATGAAGGATTCGTCTCTCTCTCTTGCCCGCCCAAAGATGTGAGAGGAAGGGAAGATAAACACTAGCCATAATCAAAAACACTCTATTTATTGATCTTACAAAATAGCAACACTGATTCAATTAATTGCAAGGTGAAGAAATGTTCTCAATATGAACAAAATGAGTGTTAATATTAAGATACACGAATTACAAGGAAACTGTCAATATTGATTATCTTATTACAGGTTCACAAATCTACTGTCCTATTTAATTTAATACTTATTCAACTATAATGATCAATCTTCACTTTAAATCTTTCCCCTATCTCTATTCCTCTATCTTTCCTCTATATGAAATACTCTACAAAATGTTATAATACCTGATCAGTAGCAATCAATTTTATCTCACGACGTTCTATATCCTCTCCTCATTGCTAGCTAGAAAACATTGACTATATATAGTAGACTAAATTTAAATGTTGCGGTTTCTTCTTCAAAAGGGTTGCATGTGAATAAAAGCGAATTGATAGCCTAAAGATTTCCCAAGAGGATTAGAAGAAGGTACGCGCATAGACCCGTCACAGAATATTAAATCTATTTTACTTCATATATACTACATTGATTGGAAATATTCTGTTGTTTATGTTCCTGTGTCCCGCAAATCAATTTTACACGCATTAGTTCAATGTTTTGCAAAACTAAGTGGAATGGAATGGAAAGAATTCAAATTAGACACTGGTGTTAAAAATTATACAATAAAACACTTTTTTTATTTGTAAAATAGGCCGCTTATAAGAGAGCATTTTCAAAGAAACACTTGCAAAATGTTATTTCCCGGAGAAGAAGACCAAGAATGAATAGATAATTCAGAAGGCTTGCAAAGAAAGAATTAATTGCAGTGTTGAAAATTATACAATAAAACACTTTTTTTATTTGTAAAAAAAGGCCGCTTATAAGAGAGCATTTTCAAAGAAACACTTGCAAAATGTTATTTCCCGGAGAAGAAGACAAAGAATGAATAGATAATTCAGAAGGCTTACAAAGAAAGAATTAATTGCAGTGTTGAAAATTATACAATAAAACACTTTTTTTAGGCCGCTTGTAAAAAAGAAAATGTTATTTCCAGAAGGCTTGCATAAGTAGAGCATTTTCAAAGAAACACTTGCAAAATGCTATTACCCGCAGAAGAAGACCAAGAATGAATGGATAATTCAGAAGGCTTACAAAGAAAGAATTAACAACTCATCGGTATAATAAAATCGATGTTAAAATCTAAATTTAAGCCGAAACAGCTCCCAAATCTGCAAATTTTTTCAGCATTTATAGAAGTGTCTCACACAATTAGAAACATTCCAATGTCATTCTGAACAATGTATTTAAGTTAAAATACTTCTCAACATATGTGAAACAAAAAATATAAAAACAAAGTAACTCACAATATGAAATGTGACTACGGATAGCTTCAGTAGACCTAAAACTTAACATTTTACGTAAGATTAGCAATCACCTATCCCAGTTACTAAATGGTAAATAATACCTGGAGCACTACTTAATTCTATTAATGAATAAACTACATTAACATTGTGTTAAGATTTTTAATAAAAAAAGTACAATACTTTATTCAATTGCATTTACTAAAAGTACCTATAGAACATGTTATCTGCTTTAAATACTATTTTAAGATATATTTTAGGTCAGGGGTGGGCGGACTTTTCCAGGGTACGGGCTACTTCTAAAGTTTTTAAGGTGTTACGGTCCACCCAGTGGCGTAGACGTGGTCATTATGTATTAAAATTGAATGTTTCTTTTTTTATCACATGTTTTCAACATTGTACCCCTCTTTTAAAATATATGACAGAATACTATTTTTACTACAAAAACTCAAATAACACAAAATTGCCAAGTTGAATGCTGAAACAACTATTAGAGCGACTGCTAGACCATGGAGGTATTCAATGCAGTGAACAGAGAAGATACATAAATTGATGAATTTGAAACCGACGAAAGGACTTAATTTGTTCGCTACCGAGTCCGTAGGACATGACGTCAACACAAGAACCCAATCCCACGGAAATGCGAAAAGAAAAAAAAAAAGAGCTGATCATCAATATTTATTCTTCCCAACAGTCGGCGAGTGGGAAATTTTTCCCCTACAGTGACAGTGAACGTGTTAAGAGTTATCGTTTGCTTCCAATGAACATGTGCCGTCTACACATTAATTGAATCATGTGCTCAAGTAAACACAGTCACTTCGGTTGTGAAAAGACGATTCTGGCATCAGTGTACAATATATAGGTTTCTTTTAACAAGCGTGTGTTATGTCTTAGTAAAGGCGGTCACCCCAAAATGATTTCGCAGTTCACCGGTCGATCGTGATCGACTTAATGCCCATCCCGGTTTTAGGTGTTTTTTTTTTAATCTAGTTCTCAAAACACTGCTTACAGTTTTAAGGCTTCCATGAGTTGAAAAAGCTTGAGTGAGAGTGAATATTAACATCACACTGTTCAGCTAAACGAGGGCGCTTGGTGACGGACCTCGTAATTTTGAACTATGGTCAAGTGACTGGAACGAAACCAGATCTGGCACACACACATCCCCTTCTTCTAAGTACCACACCTCACCAACGGGAGGATATTTGAGATCTCAACAGATTTAACTAGCATCGCTCACCTACATGGTGGGTTTTTAGTGGTACTGTGTTCGAACTCGTGACAAGCCAGCCACGTTCCGACACCTTGAACACTAGGCTACCACGGTCCTGAAAAGGTTTGAAGACTACTTTTATAAACTAAAAGATTTATTTCTTAAACACTTCACACGCACATATTTCTACAAAAAAAAAATTGCATTTCAACTGTATATTTCAACCAATTAATACAACACATACACAACTTTAAATTCTTGTATGAAGTTCAGATCAGGAGTTCGACGCTTGAGATTATTTACATCTATGCCACGTTAATCGAAAAGCAAGGAATCAGTGATAAAGTCCTAGCACAGACCACTGCTTTATTTGGCGATAAAAGGGTTTCGCCAAAAGGCGCCAAGGAAAACCGCGTTTCTTTAAAATAGCATCAGAGACTTAAATTAGAGGGATAAATGTGGTTTTTAAAGTGGCGTCAAGAGACTAAAAACATTGAAAAAACGTGGTTTCTAAAGTGGACGTAATAGGATACATCAAATCAAAAATAAGAAATTAAATACAATTTTTTTCCAAATTTCGGACATATGTACTAAGATTCTATCAATCCTTCATTCATACAAAAAACAACCTAATTACAGTAGAACCTGTTTTTTTTGTGCTGTCATTTTTTATGCGATTTTATTTTTGTGCGACCGCACAAAAAAATTTTTCTGTAGTATTTCGATGAATTTCCTGATTACATGTAAGAATTCATGAAATTTTCGAATACATTTTTTGAGCGGTTATTTTTATGCGGTTTCTATCAACCACACAGAAACCGGTTCAACTGTACTTCCTTATCTTTTATTCAGAAAAAAATCCACTCGATGTGTTTTTACGAAGAAAACGTGGTTTCTAAAACGGCTTATACAAGAAAACTGAAAATTCGTCGCTTCTAAAACGTAACTGTGGGTAAAACTCCGATATGAATGATTTTGGCTGATGAATTAATGATCTCCATTTTTCCTGAGCACAAATTATTTTCATATTTCATACATCCATATCTAAATACATTCAATCATTCACAAAGCAATCTTTCATTCAAAGGAAAAATATCCATTCGTCAAGCTTCAAAAAAGTAAAACGTGTTTTCCAAAATGGTTTAAAGAAGAAAACAGGAAAACAGCCGCTTCTAAGATAGAATAGTGAGAAAAAACATGGTCCGAATCGAATTATTCAGCGCATCTTCCTTTCTCTCTAACACACATGTTTTCCGCAGTTTCATTAAAAAATACTCATTTCTTCACTTTCAGCTTTCTAGAATAATATGTTACAAACCGCAAAAAACCAGTGTGGTCCAAAAACTAAAAAAAAAAAAAAAAATTTTAATTCCTGTCCGGGTAGGGTTACTATATATATTACCCTAAATATTGCATATATTGTAATATGCATATGTTATCATATTGTAAGCTTTATCTTTAAAAATCTGGCGAAATAAGTGGGCCGTGATAGGATTTAACTCAACTTAAGTAAGTGGGTGAGGGTTTATTAACGTTGCACTAAAATCAATACGAGGGCTATTGGTTATGCGCGTATGCACCTCCCAATTTTAAACCTCATTTAAGTGACGAGTGCAACACTACATGACACTCTTTCTCCAAACTGCCCATCACATCAACAAAGGAATTTTGAACCTAAACAGTTTAACTCTAACCTAACCAGTGCTACTCTACATTATGGGTTTTCAGTATCACTAGGGCTTGAACTCATGACACCCGCGCCACGAGTTTAGGAGGAACATGAAACAATATAGGTCCAGGCATCAGATTTTAAAAATCCCAATCTTCGACCATGGGTGATATTTAAGGGAATAATGCGGATAAAACTTAAAAGTTATTATTTTGATTTAAAATACATCAAACCTTCAGCTTATACTTCATACATACCCGCTCGGGGTACATCCGCATTCTATGACTTGCTTCAGAATTCCAAGTTCTATCATTAACATCCCACGTGTCCCTTTTCAAATAAGCAAGCAATTAAATATTATTTTTAAAAATTTGATGAATTATATAATAAGAAGCAACAACCGAAATTGCAGTTTTTTTAATTACATCAAAACAGATAAAACGTCTTTTAAATTAAGGTAGTGAGGGTTTTAAAGGAAATAAGAAATAATTATATAAAAATACTACCCCAAAAATTTTAGTTATTAAAATTACTTTTTTCCGGAATTATAACAATTTTCTCAATTATTTAGTATTAGTTTCAGTAAATTATTTAGTTTGTCTTCTAATTAACGATAAAACTCAGCAATATTTAGTTTTTTTTATTTCGTTTCAAATCATCATTTATTTCAGAATTTTGTTCCAAACAGCAGCTTCAAAAGCAAGCAAAAACTTAACACAAAAAAATGTACTCAATTAATTGTAAAAAACAGTCATTATTATATTTTTTTCTGAAACATTTAGTTATTATTTCTATTTCTGAAAAATATTTAAGATTCAGTTTCCCGAGGAAAAATGGTAACACACTGTGTAAATAAAAACTTAAATTCTAAAATTGCTTCAATTTTAAGTTTACTTAATTAGAAAATCCTGACATCTTCCTCTCCTCTCTTAAGAGGCCATGACTCCACAACGCCAAGCAGGATCTCACGGCCCTAAAAAATCAGCTATTCTGGTCATGCACAGCCATCTTGTTACATTTAAGTAAGATATTAAAGAAAATCAACCAATAAATGATATTCTATTTGTAAAGGGTGTTTTTCTAGAGGTATAGAACTTTAAATTGCAATAAAACAACGATATATTATTCGATTGACATGATTTTTTTTGTATTCGAAAGATAATCTTGTGGCATTACATTTTAAATATGATCAAGCAATGCGTAGATTCGTCGAATGGGCCCAAAACGAGATTGCCGTTGTTCCCGATTTTCGTAAGCGAATTTTGTTTAGCGAAGAAGCGCACTTCTGGTTGAATGGCTACGTCAACAAACACAACTGCTGCATTTGGAGTGAAGCTAATCCCCAAGTGTATGTCGAAACACAGTTACATCCAGAAAAACTGACTGTTTGGTGCGCTTTATGGGCTGGTGGAATCCTTCTTCAAAAACGATGAAGGCCACAACGTTACAGTCAATGGTGATCGGTATAGAGCCATAGTTACTAACTTTTTCATTCCTGAATTGAACAATCATGATGTCCAGGAGCTGTGGTTCCAACAAGACGGCGCAACATGTCACACAGCTCGTGCCACAATCGATTTATTGAAAGACACGTTTGGTGACCGCCTAATTTCCCGTTTTGGACCTGTGAATTGGCCTCCAAGATCTTGTGATTTAACACCACTAGACTATTTTCGGTGGAGCTAGGTAAAGTCATTGCTCTATGCGGATAAGCCACAAACGCTTGACCATTTGGAAGACAACATTCGCCGTGTTATTGTCGATATACGGCCACAAATGTTGGTAAAAGTCATCGAACTTTTGACGTCCAGATTGGACTACATTCAAGCCAGCCGTGGAAGTCCTATGTCAGAAATCCTATTTAAAATGTAATGCCATAAGATTATCTTTTGAATAAAAAAAATTCATGTCAATCGAATAATACATCGTTGTTTTATTGCAATTTAAAGTTCTATACGTCTAAAAAAACACCCTTTAGAATAATTGATATATCTGCACCTTTAATGGACGGATAGATAGTTTATCAACGTCACACTGTAACGCAATTCAAGAGCAATTTGCTATGGATCCGGGTAATTCAGAATTCCAGATATGTGTCAATGACGATGCTTAATATAATATAAAAATATTGTTTATTAGCTAAACAATTTGTTAGTGAAGTAATATTATTCAGTCTACATGCCAAGCCGGTGTAGTCAGTCTATTCTATTCTCAACGCCACCGGCGTTCATCGTCTTTCCACTCCAATCTCCGGACTAAACCCTTTTTTCCATACAAGGTGGGCTCCTATCTCTCTCCCCGACTCTTTTCTTCTATTTTGCCGTCTCCTCTCTAGTCTCCTTCCCTCTCCTCTCCCTTCTCTTTCCTCTCCCGTCTTTCTCTCTCTCCCTCTCTCCTTTTCCGTCTCCTGAAAAAGAACCCTTTTAAACACCAGGGGTGTGTTCACAACACGCCCCTCGTCCCTTCTTATTGGCAGGTCACAAAAGACTCTTGGCCTCCCTCGTCCTATTGACGCAGCACACGTCAAAACACACCCGGGCAGTCTGGCCCAAGGCGCCATAGTTCCTGCTCCAACATCTGGACCCACTTGTCCATCACGCCACCTGTTTCTAGTATCCCCGTCACTCAACTCCAGAAAATACGACATGATTATTTTAAGATCGGCTTCGCCTATTGTCAATTGGGTGTCGGCTCTACTGTACCATTATGGCGACCCGTCTGTCTGTCTTCACTCCCTGAGTTCAGATAATAAACAATGGCCCCATGGCCACGTGCACTGGTCTTTTTACAGCTGGGGGATCGTAAAAATTCAGGGACAATCGATGGGGTCGTGCTTGTACTTGTACAGCTGGTGAAACCATAACACTTATCGTGAATCGAAAGATGGGAATTCACAACCATCGACGATGTCACAACTCTTTCCCCCTGAAAAGGTCCATTTCACTGGACTGCTCTGGCCTCAGTTTGGTTCAGTTCGTAACATTTCACACCAAAGGGTTGTCTTATCAATGAGACCGATCAGGACAGCAATCCAAGTAACATATACAATCACAAGTAAAATAAACAAATAAACCCAAAATTCTTTAAAACCTACACTTTACAAAAAAAACTTAAATTCCGAATCTTGGACCATTTTTTCCATTTCAAACAGTTACATCACACTTCAAAATTTAGGGTTTTAAAAAATTAACTCAAATTATAATATTTGTATAATTCTAATAAATCAATCGCTCATTCAATTGTGTTGAACATCTGTGAGCGTACACAGTCCTAAGCGACACAAAATATTTACCATGACACATAATTTCCTTCCACGTTACACACACACCAACAGTCATACTTATACAAATATTAATTCACACCTAGCACCAATCCTAAGAATTACTCATTCTCATCTACTTATTCCAACGGTGTTTCCAACGATATTAAATAAACAAAATAAACATTTAAAAATTCCAAGTTTTGCAAAAATATTAAAAACCAAATTTTTAAATTACGAAGTTTAAACTAAAACTTTTAAATTTAATTAAATTATGGCTATCAGCAAGCATTATCACAACCATTATAACAATTTATTTACAATTCATGGGATTGTCTTACATTACGTTAGTTATTGAGGAAACATTTTAATTGGGAATATAATTAACCCTCTAACCGGATACCTTCCTCCTGAAAAGTTATTCCGAAAGCGTTTAACTCTTATTTTGCGATTCCCTTCAAAAATGCAACAGACTTCTTTCCTTTCCCCCTTTTAGAACTTGGGAGGTCGAACGGGGACAATTTTACGACCCAGTTCGGTCCCTATGTAAAGTAAGAACCAAGAGCAATCGTTTACAGCTAGCTGTTAAGTTACCTTGGGCAATCTTCTTCGTAAGCGTAGTGGAGAATTCGGTGTTTCTTTCTCCTATATGTTCAGTCACAGTAAAATTAAAAACGAAATGAAAGGTAAAAAGAAGAGGAAAAAATGAAATAAATAGTATGTTAGAAGTTGAAAAATAATTATATTTTCTTCAAAGAAAATTTATTTTTCTGTCATTTTTTAAAAATTAAAAATATATATATATATTTTTTTTTTTTGGTATTGCGATTTGAACCAGAAAAAAGCATCCTGTATTCATTTTTGAATATGAGAGTAAGAAAACGCGTTCACTTTCCTGTTTTTTTTTAAAAGTAATGAGGTAAAAGAGCAAAGGCCCTATCTCATTTTTAAACAATAACACAATAAATATTACATACGATGATTATATTTATGAAATAAAACCGATCTTTCTCTATTCAGTTATATTTTTAATTTAAAATAGCATAAAAGGATTTCAATACTTTTAATTTATTTTAATTAAAATCATATAAAAGATATTTTTATGTTAACTGAATATTTTTCGGAAAAAATTTAAATTTTCCTTCCTAGTGTTCTCTTTTTCGAACTTCTTGTATTAAATAAAAATTCCTTTTCTACATCGGCATTTGTGATAAACATAACACACATTCAGTCAATAATTTTTAATTTTAATGGGGGATATACTTCTTCAAATGCGCATGACAGTACTTCTAAACATTTTCTACTCAAGTTAAATTTCTTATCTTTCTGTTTCTTTTATTACAAGGAAAAATGTAATGTCACACATCGATAACTACATTTTCACACAATTCAGTCATTACAAATTCTATTGTGAGAAAAGTTCTCCCTAATTAATTTTGTCTTTTCAAAACAGTACACTTAAAACAATTTTGTTCAGTGAAGTTAATCGACAGTTCCACAATTTATTCATACCAAATTTTAAAAACAAATTTAACACTTGAAAATGTATCCTGTCTTAAATTTTTCAGTATACACAAGTATTTCCTGCTGTAGGAAAGATATAGTATGAGATGTGTGGTGTGCGGTTGTGAAAGAATGTTTTCGTACCTGCAGACTATTTTTGAAAATTTAAATATCACTGAAGCTGATCATATAACTGCAAATGAGCCTTATTTTAGTGTGTGCTGGTATCAAAGTAAAACACTTTACAATATTAAACAGCCTATGGGTTTATACTCAACATCAAACGATTCGCAAAATGGCTTACAACTTCTATTCAAATTGTAAAGAAACTGAAATATAAATATATCTTACTGCAGTCAAAAATATTCATAATATGTAAAAATATCCTATTCCTCCACTTATTTCAGTACATTTTAAAAACTGTAGCTGAATGCAATTTTTTATATGTATAAACGAGGAATAAAAGCTCACACAGTCGTAAAAATGTCTTTATCATTTTTAAATACACTACTATAAAACGTTTATGGATTGTAAGATCAGTCGTAAAATCCTAAAAGCTTTTAGAGGATCTAAAAACATGTAATTTTGGATTGATAAAATGTTTAATATAATACACAAATATACATGTTATTAAGCAAATACATTTGAAAAATCAAACTTCCATCTGAAATAAACGTAATTGAAAGAAAAATGTTTAATTGCAAATGAGTGGAAATACATGTTTATCTAAGGGGTATCCCCAAAGTGAGGTAATCCTCCAACTTAAGACTCAAACTCAGAAGCACAACAATCCATGAGGGAGAGGAACTACTGTGCCCATCCTAATACACGTGACCATTGGACGCTGAGGTGCATGAACAGATGTCCCGATTTGGTGGTCTGTCTGAAGAGAGACCTTCAGTGTTTAAACCCGAAGCAGGTTTGGTGCTCATTTATCGACCCAATGTAGCGGGGATGAAAGGCAGAGTCGACCTTGCGCAGCCCGTTAATAGAACCCCAGACCTGTGGTGTAGAAGCACTATACACTACTACTCGATCCTATTCGGTGAAAAATAAAATTTAATGTTAGAATCTTATATAAATTCCTAATGAATGAGGGAGTCCAATTTTTTTTTCATGTAAACTGTTTAGACGGAAATGGTTAATTATGAACATTTCACAAGTTGCATAAATTAAAATTAACCGTTATAGTTTACATAAATTTTTAAGGGTACAAAAGGTGTATTTCGGCTGCACGAATTAATTTTTAAAAGGAATACGGTTACGAAGAAGTAGTACAAATCTATCTAAAGTAGGGTTGGTTACCTTAGATATTGTCAAACACAACAATGTATTGGAAGCCAATTCCACAATTCGTTGTTATAAAAATGTATGGAAAATTACAAGATTTATTTTTGCATTTGTAATTTATATATATATAATTTTTCCTGGGAGCTTTAAAAGCTAGAGCGGCATCCATCAAAAAACCGCGGTTCTCTCTCTGTTTTTCCAGATCGCCCCTGACTAAGCCGGCTCTGCCATAGTAAGTGAAAATGCCGGATTTTGTTTGTCAAGACCATTTTATAGCAGACTGCATTTTTCATGTATTTTAGATGGTCGTTTTATATTTTCTACATCAATATCTTAATGTCTGAATTTAAAATTACATAAAATTCTTGACATTCGCATCAATGACCATGATAATTTTTATTAGTATATGAATGTGTGTCATCAAACGATTACATGACTAATATTAACACATTATTTTAACCAATTAATTAATATTAAGTATAACATAACGCACACAAATTTTCTAAACTTTAAAATAAATATTTCGAGAACTACTTCCGATATACTCAAAAATTTTTATTCCTACGCTTTAGCTTCACAGTTTTGCTTCTATGTAAGAATTTATTGTAATTGTATATTCATCAATTTTTTTAGTATATTTTTTGCTCTTAGCATGCGGTTTTCAACTGAATTGTATGAAATCTTCGAAATATATTAAATGAATGATTGAATATTAACGTCGCATTGTTCAGCTACACGAGGGCTTTTGGCGACGGACCACGTAATTTTGAACCATGGTCAAGTGACGTGGACGACACCTGAGCTGGCACCCCCGTCTCCTAACTACCACACCACACCAACGGGAGGACGTTTCAGCTCTCGACAGATTTAACGTGCATGGCTGCCCTACACGCGGGTCTTTAGTGGTACTGGGCTCGAACTCGTGACAAAGCAAGCCACGTTCCGATACCTATACCACTCGGCTACCGCGGCCGAAATATATTAAAAGATACCAAAGAAGCTATATAATAAAATTTGAAATTTTTATTATACTCAAACAATTGCTAAAACTTATGGTAAGTAATTTTTAACTGCGCGATGCATTTTTTTTTTCGAAATTTCGAATGGAATTTCTAACATAAAATTTCTAGTATTATAAGGTAGAGATTTCAAAAAATATCCAGATTTTAATTACTTATTCAGTTAGCCTTTAAAAAGATAAATGTTGAGGTATTTTGTATAAATAGATATTTTTGAACAATATATAATTCGAATGTTTTTCAATAGCTCGAATTTAAAATTGATTTTTATGTTTATTTATATGCATAAATGTCTACTGTAAATGTTTCCGTATATTTTTTGATTACCATTTATTCAAACATTCAAGTTATAAAAAAAATGTGTGAAAATCTTCATTCATGTTGTTTTTGATGTAAACTGAAGTTCAAGCACTTAAAATTCAAATATAATTCGGTGTATTTTAACAATATATAACCAGGCACACACACTGTACTTAAACTTCCCTGAGCACTTAGGCTTTAAAATCTAAAAAAACTAATAAATCTTAATTAGTTTTTTTTCGTTATTATTTTTATCAAAGTGTAAGAAAATGTTTCAAATGATTTGATGAAGTTTAAATTTATTCATTTTTAGTGGTTTGAAAATTTAAAAGGTTCCAAATTTTAGAGTTTGGTGTTTTATTAATTTTTTTTTTCGGTATCTTATAATAAGATAATCATGTTTCAAAACTGAAAGCTTTGATTAAAATAAGAAAATGAAGCGAAAGAATATACTTAAAAAAGATAATTTGTCTAACTATATAAAATAGCAGATTGCACTGACACGCCCCAACTTGTTACAGTTTCATGTTAATATGAAACCAAAAGGGAATTGTAACATATTTTACATATGCATTGGAAATTTACAAAACTTAAAAAAAACGAGGTACCAAATTAACACTTCCTGGGGTCTAAAGAAATTTCCCCTCGATTTTTTACGATTGCCCCAGGGTCAAAACACGGGTTTCTCTGCGAGCCATAAAACTCCTGCTGTGTTGCTTCCTCCGTCCCTCATTATCTTTCAAGATGTTAAACCTTAAAAGGGGGAAAGCATTTCAGAAAAGTGCGGCTAATCCGCTTTTGAAAACGTTACTTGAAGGCAGAAAAATCCGTGCAGTCCATTTTCGAAGCATCTATACACTGACGGAATTTTCCGTGCTATCCGGTTAGAGGGTTAATATACCTCGTTAGCTCATGAATTGATTTCACTATATCTACATTATGTACACGGAACAAACTTGCCATGGCTCTAATTTACCTTTAGTCGGTCCGACTTCCGACCCAACCCTACTCAACCATTTTAACACAAAGTCTATTTTCTTTACACGGTTTTTCCAAGTTTGTATCAGAATGTCTATATCGACCATTCGCGATACATCAATCTGCTCTAACAACCTCAAAATCAGAGCCGTTAAATTACATCCATAATAAGCACAAAGAAACTTAAACCTCGATTTTTTAATAATGTACATGCCAACTGTCATAACGCATGTGGTGTGCTTCGGATAATTCATCATTAGAGAACGACGAAAATACCACTTCCACAAATCCAGTACAGTGACGCACGTTGCCGCGTTGATCTTTTCTACCAAACTTTCCCTTTTTAACAAAAGATAAATCTCAGCTCGCGTCACCTGGCTCAAATTCCTATACTTTATACCATTTGATACGCGGGTACGGGTATCGGTTCACTCTTCCTAACCAAACAACGGGCAGAGTACGGTTTGACTGCCCCATCCCGTTTACACCTAAATCTAAAAGATACTCTGTATCCTCTCTCGTAGTGAATTAATTAACGTCTGGGATGAACAACAAGTTTTGATTCTAAATGGCTTTCCCGTAACCAAATTGATATCCTTCTGTCTTAAAACAATCGTCCCAGGATCTGGTAGAAACCTTTCTTTCTGTTTAGCGTTAATCATTCTTAAGTAGCTACTTCGATCAGGCGGTAATTTAAAATACAATTGACTTTTCCTTAAATTGCCCTGAAAACCAAAATCCATAGATAGCTTTACCGAATAGAGAGTTTCGGAATCTATTCCTTCTGAGCTATTGTCCATAACCGAATTTGCCAATTCCGGCTTTCTACGGTACAATGTTATTAAATTAAGACGATAAATGGTACTGCGATCTCTTTTTCCAGATAAATTTCTCTCGAAATTAAATTCTGAACCAATGTTAAACCTATTATCCGTCTATAACTTATCCTTATAAATCTCCCTTGGTTCTGAGAGAGGCAATCGCATTGCTAACCCGTCTTCCAAGCCTTTCTGCACATCTGCTTTACACATGTTTTCTTTTCCCCCTTTTAACTACCCTGCTATCTTTGCTATTGTCCGATTCCTTGTTAACTGCTTTTCACAAACATTAACGTCCCAATGGTATATTTCTCCTCACAAATATTCTCACGAATCAATCCTTCAGGGTTCGCTACTTCCTTATCTCCTTTCAATTCAAAAGAGCCACCTCAATATTATCCGGATTTATTACCCGCTGTGCACCCTTCGCCACAGCTTTGACCCTTCCTTCACATAACCCAGCTTTCATTTTCACTTCACAATCACTATTTCTATACACGTTGAATTCTTTCCCTTCCACAATCTTAAATAGATTATTCTTTCCTGTTCCTCTCCCTTTTTACTTCAGACGGGGAAAACGTTCGTCCCTCTCACTGGGGGATCACAAGATGTGGCATTCTCCACACTTTTATTAACTACCGGGTTAATTAAAGGCCTACACTTATTAACCGGTTCACTAACTTCTGCGGTACGTTTTCCTGACAAAATACAAACATTTGCGAGATCGTTAATCCTTTCCCTGCCTTCAATTTATTTTCATCTAACTTATTTCTGAGTTCAGCTCTCAGTCTTTCTAACTCAAATTCCCTAATTAATTTACGCTCTTCATATTCTCTTGTCTCCCCGCTCGCTTTCCTGGTTTCCCGTTTTTCCGCCAAGATACCCTCCAACAAACATTTAACTGACTCTTCGTCATAGTATTTACTTTGACAGATTCTCTTCTTAAATTCTATCTTGGGTAAAGTAATGTCAATTTCTACCCTTAATTCCTTCGCAAACTCTAACAATGTGTGTTTTCTTTCTCTTAACAGAAACGCCATGATGCACTAATGCACACAAACCCAAATCTAAACTTAATCGTTACAAAAATTTCACAAAGACTCCACAGGTAACCTAACAATACACTAGACCTAGACTTAACTATATTTTACCCATATGCGCACATCTAAACAACACAATAAGCTACACATCAGTGTTCTCCAATTCAACAAGTATAACTACCGTATACTAAAAAAAAATTTCACAAATCTATAACCACAACAATACCCTTCTCAATACTGTGCCAACAAAACAAGTATAACTACTGTATACTAAGTTTCACAAATCTATAACCACAACAATACCCTTCACAATACTGTGCCAACAAAACAAGTATAACTACTGTATACTAAATTTTACAAATCTATAACCACAACAATACTGTGCCAACAAAACAAGTATAACTACTGTATACTAAATTTCGCAAATCTAACACCACAACACTAATATTGCACATTTATACACTTCATACAAAACTTAAAATCTTTCTAGTCTCTTATTGTTTTCCAACTTTAACTAGTCTTTATATTCCTTATTTAAAACATTTTACATACAAAATCAATACTCAGTTGCTGCCCCGAAAATAATCTCAATGAAAAGACTCACCTTCAAATTTATAGAGGACACACAGGAAAACATCTCATAGCAAGCAATTCCAAAATACAGGCGAGCACACTTCATCACTAGCAGGAACGGGAGACACTTGTATCCAGCACTTCTCACAGCTGGGGACACCAAGAATTAGGCGTCATTAAACTCGCTTCATCACATTCGCACACGGCTGGCATTTTTTTCTCTTCACTTAAAACTAAGGATTCGGGCATCTGTTTACTTAAATGCCGGATCAACACCGCTGCCACCAATTTCGTATATATATATATTAGCTGTAACGTCGTGTGTAGCTATCCATCAATAAATTTTTGTACAGATTAATATAATATAAAAATATTGTTTATTAGCTAAACAATTTGTTAGTGAAGTAATATTATTCAGTCTACATGCCAAGCCGGTGTAGTCAGTCTATTCTATTCTCAACGCCACTGGCGTTCATCGTCTTTCCACTCCAATCTCCGGACTAAACCCTTTTCTCCATACAAGGTGGGCTCCTCTCTCCCCCGACTCATTTTCTTCTATTTTGCCGTCTCCTCTCTAGTCTCCTTCCCTCTCCTCTCCCTTCTCTTTCCTCTCCCGTCTTTCTCTCTCTCTCTTTTTCCGTCTCCTGAAAAAGAACCCTTTTAAACACCTGGGGTGTGTTCACAACATGCCCCTCGTCCCTTCTTATTGGCAGGTCACAAAAGACTCTTGGCCTCCCTCGTCCTATTTGCGCATCACACGCCAAAACACACCCGGGCCGTCTGGCCCAAGGCGCCATAGTTCCTTGTCCAACATCTGGACACACTTGTCCATCACGCCACCTGTTTCTAGAATCCCCGTCGCTCAACACCAGAAAAGACGACATGATTATTTTAAGATAGGCTTCGCCTATTGTCAATGGAGCGCCGGCTCTACTGTACCTTTATGGCGACCCATCTGTCTGTCTTCACTCCCTGAGTTCAGACAATAAACAATGGCCACGTGGCCACGTGCACTGGTCATTTTACAACAGGGGGATCGTAAAAATTCGGGGACAATCGATGGGGTCGTACTTGTCCTTGAACAGCTGGTGAAACCATAACACTTATCGTGAATCGAAAGATGGGGATTCCCAACCATCGACGATGTCACACTACACAATATATTTGATAAGTAATTTATCAATACTAAATTAAGAAAAAGTTTAATAATTACAAATTGTTGGTGGTGTTGTGACTAATGCCACCCGTCTGACGTAGTCAGAACGCGGGGTCCACGAAATCCATCGTAGCAAGGGGGTAGAAGTACGCCTGTCGTTGGCCTAGGCCTTGAGCACCATACAGGTGACAGTACGAATTAGCTCGGCAAAATTCCCCAAAGGGACGACAGATGGCGACACCGTCTATCTCCTACCCAATTTTGCCATGTGACTGGAGGGGAGGGAAATATTTTCCATTCACCTGCACTCGTGATTCAGCCCACGAGACTTTCGGACCGACTGATTTAACGAACAGGTACTCCGTGTGTATTCAGAGAGTATTTGCTGGCATCGGGAATCGAACCCAGGCCTTCCGGTCTGGAGTCCGATGTCTAACCACCAGGCTACCCACGGCCTTATAATTACAAGTGACTACCATGGGTTTATCTTGCAGAGTAAAGCTTTTCTAAAGAAGGTTTAGTAGTAGATATTGACACTAAGCTATATTTCCATATTTAGTTGAGGTCTACATTTTGTCTTCAAATTAACCACTGCAGAAAATCCGGTTTCACAAAGGTAAGAGAATGAGAAAAACGTTTGTTGATGTCATATGGGATGCATATAAGACATAAAGTAACAGAAACTAGTAAATTTGTGGCCGATCTAACTAAATTTGTGGCCGCGGTAGCCGAGTGGTATAGGTATCGGATCGTGGTTTGCCTTGTCACGAGTTCGAGCCCAGTACCACTAAAGACCTGCCGTGTAGGGCAGCGATGCACGTTAAATCTGTCGAGAGCTTAAACGTCTTCCCGTTGGTGAGGTGTGGTAGTTAGGAGAGGGGGTGTCAGCTCTGGTGTCGTCCACGTCACTGACCATAGTTCAAAATTACGTGCGGCCGTCGCCAAAAGCCTTCGTGTAGCTAAACAGTGCGACGTTAATATTAAATCAATCATCAATCAATCTAACTAAATTTGTACATTTAGAAATGAATGATCGAGAAATAAATATTTAATTTAATTAAAAATTATTTTTCAATGTGTTCCAATTTAAAGATTAGAAAGAAAGAGTTACATAATACTTATTCTATTATTTAAAAGTAACATACACAACATTTAACACTTATCCTGATAATTTGTATGTTTATAATTAAAGTGGTATTGAAGTTTTAGAGTCAACTACATTATTATTGCATTCATCACATTGTAATTGTATGAGGGGGAGGCGAAGAAATTTAGGTTGAAAATTGGGTCACAAATACACTGAAAGTTTGAGAAACACACATATTTATCGTGGAACCACAAATCTATATTGTGGGTCTTAAGTGTCTTCAGGACTAGAATTCATGCCCTCTAGATACAGCAGTCACTACGTTAACCTCTTGAGCACCATGTAACCACTAGCAGATACATGCTATGTATAGGGTAAAATCTCATTCTAACCTCATGTGAATACGTGACTTACTTAGATGTACAACCAGTTTAACCAGCACAGTAAATATTATAAGGCAGAATTTTTTTTTATTTGGTTTGTATGAAATTACAAAATGTCTTGATTACAAAAGTTTTAAAAGTTGGGAAAATTAGAGTTAAAATTACAATTCTATGTAAAATTGCTTGAAATGTTTCTTGGAACAAAAATGATTTCCACGTGCATTACGTAAGTGTATCGTCCTTTTTGCTCGAATTCATCTTCTTCATCACAAATAGATAAATTTGTATGAGAGTCACTGTCGCATTCATCGATTTCTGGCAGATATTCTCATTCAGTATCACATTTGTTGAAATCCAACGATGATGCCATATTAGAAAGAAAAAGTAAAAATAAGCAAGAAAAAAAGTTATACAAACTTTAGAATGTGAAACGAAATACGAACGAACTTGCGCCTAAATGAAGATTAAAAAATAAAATTAAATATGCTTCGTGTCCCCAAAAATCCTGGATTTCTGGGGACACGGAATCCTGGATTTCTGGAGAAAACGTGGTCTGGTGAGCAAGGGGTTAAAAGTATCAGAACATCAAAATCCACTCCAGCATTAAACCAATATCCAAATTAAGGTGACTGCTTACCTTGAAAATGTCGTTTTTTGTCTACATAAGGCATTTTTTTATTTCAAAATCTTATAGTTTGAACATTTTTCTTTCCAAAAAAAATTTTCTTTTTCCTTTACGCAAAACAGAAATAAAGTTACAGTGATTTTAAAAAACATCACTCTATATAAAAGGGAAGCAAGATACAACTTTAAATGAGTTTTTCTCAAAATTATGTTTTCGAAAGAAATCTTTACCAGATACATAATATCTTAAGAACCAACCCAGATAACAATTTGAAATTTTGTGGGGATGTTTATCATACTATTTTTCATAAAGTGGACCAAAAGTTTTTTGTAAGTTAAATATTTTTTTTCATTTAGAGTAGTTTTATAAAGAAAAAAAACCTAAAAAATATTAAAATTTTCATATTATTATGTATAATTGTCTGTAATTTTTTTGTATTTTAATATTTCTCTTAGAGTTTGATTCATTTTGAAGAGCATCAGAATATGTATATTGTATATAAAGAAAATTATGATAATTGTATTAGAAATTTTTATGGAGTGTAACCCGTTTAAGTAAAAATTTGGTAAAATTTCTTTAAAAACAACCAATTTTTCTAAAAGAACAATATTTATTTAAAAAATTGTATGTATTTACATATTTTTGTTTGTTTGTTTTTCTTCCTAAAAACACTCAACTTGTTTCAAAAACTTGTTTTTATAAAAAAAAAATTGGGTCCGAAGGTAGGCAGTTACCTTCAGAGGCTCATAATCAATATCTTTTTTATTGATTTCAATTTTATATTAATTCAAGTCAACCTAAAACACCTAGCAAGGTTATATTAATCAAGTCAATCTCTAACTAAACAAGAAAATTAATTTAATAAAAAGTATTATTTCCAGCCATAAGCATGTATTCTCTATAGTAAAACAAATAACTATAAATCATTAAAAATTTACATTCTTATATTTTTTATAATAAATACCTCATTTAAAAAAAGTCTACGTGTTCATGCTGACAAATTGTCATCTAATATTAAACAATAGTATCATGATAGCTGTAAAATATATATTATGTCTCTAAAAAATATTCTTATTAAAATTAGAACTACTTTTGTCTACGTCAAACATAGAATATTTCTTAAATAGATGCTAAGTTATAGAAAACCAGATTGCCTCTGAATAATGAAAGGTGTTTTTTTCTTTTTTTTCCAGGAATTAAATTTTTTAAAATTAGCTCATTACCAATTACTATTTTATCATTCTTCAATAACTCTCTTTATGAAATAAATTAAACCCTGCTGTCTTCAAGATTTATGTATGTATCTCTCATGAATCCAACCCATAAATGGATTGTTCAAAATGAAGATTTACTTGGATGAAGAGTCCAGAAATTCCTCGGTTATAATGTGTGTTAAATATATTCAAATGAATTAAGTGAGTATCTTTTTTTTTCTGTTCCTGAAAGCAAATCTGGTTGCATAATTTCTAAATGTACTTTTATTTCATTTAGCATTAGTTGGAAGGTTGCTTAGAAAACTTAAGAAGCGTTCAGTAAAATATCCTTAATTACAAAATTAACTTAAAATACACTCTGTCGCAAAAAAATATATGCACCCAGAAGAAATTGAGCTACATTCACGAAATTTGGTATGCATGTAGTGTATATGAAAATAAACAAATGATTAAAAATTCAGAACAAAATATCATTTTATTAAGCGGTTACAGCTTGCAAAAGGTTAAAAATCAGTAAGTAGTAAAGCCACCTCTGGCAGCTATACAAGCCGAAATTCGGCGTGGCATCGATTCAATTAGATCACTTATGACCCCCTGTGGAAGATCCTGTCATAGTCTTTGCATCTGCGCAGTTAATTCTCCTGTATCTCGGGACGGCTGCAGTTGCCTTCCCAGCGCGTCCAGACATGCTCTATTGGCGAAAGATCTGGTGACCTGGCAGGCCATGGTAGGACGTCATATCCTTGAAGACATTGTTGGGAGAGTCGCGCAGTATGTGGACGAGCATTATCCTGTTGATAAATGGTACCTGGGCGACTTGATAGCATGGGTAAAGCGGCACAATCAGCGTAAAAATATCGTCCACGTATCTGCGAGCTGTCAAAGTGCCTTGAAGGACCACTAAAGATGATCGTGTGTGTCCCAAGAAATTGCTCCCCACACTGTCACACCTTGTGAAATTGCTGTATGCCGCTCGACAATAAATGCCGGATCGGACCGCTGGCCGGTGCGCCTCAGACACGTGTGCGGTGGTCATCAGCACTGAGACTGAATCGGGATTCATCACTGAAGATGACACGTCTCCAGTCTGTCACACTCCAAGTTGCCCGAGGTCGGCAAAAATCAGTCGACACTGCCTATGATGTGGGGTCAGTGGTAAGCGTCTTAGCGGACGTCGGCTCCTCAAGCCAACTTCGGTCAGTCGTCTCCTTATGGTTTCTCTTGATGGCACTGGATGTCTGGAAGGAGGTAAGTGGCGTTGAATCGATGCTAGCGACGTTGTTGGTGCCGAAGTGGCCACTCTTCTGATTGCGATCCTCGCGATCATTTGTGTTCCTGGGACGTCCTGACCCTCCGCGACGGTACACTCTACCTTCTGTGATCCACTGTTGCCAGCACCGAGCAACTACCATATCGCTCCGACCGAGGTGGGCGGCCGATACGTCTATTCGACCAACCTGCTTCTCTGAGGCCTATTATACGGCCCCTATCAAAGTCGTCAGCTGCTCGTACTGCCGCCGGTTACGTCTTAGAGGCATCCTAAGTCTCAATATCGTCTATCAAAGTCATCAGATTCGTTTGGATAGCCGTACGGCGCTCGTAACCATGCTTTTAAACTCCCAGTTGCGCAACTAATATGCGCATAGCACAATTTAGCCTTGTCTCATTGGCTTTAGAAATTTTAATCATTTGCATATCTCTTACCAGACTACATTCTTGCCGAGTTTCGTGATTGTAGCTTGATTTCTTCTGGGTGCACATATTTTTTTGCGACAGAGTGTACTTTGATAAAATTAAATGTTCTATTCTCTAATTCGAATGAAATGGATTATAGGGAACAGATTGCTACTACTTTGCTTTTATGTGGGGAAGCTTAGATTTCACACATAAAAGGCAAGCAATATCTAAATTCATTTTTAAAATACCTGCAATTCTTGATATTATTCAATTTCAAATTAGTTTAACTAGCAATTGTTAACTGAAGATTAAAATAATTCTGTAATTTAATATATATATATATATATATATATATATATATATATATATATTAAAATATAAAAAAGTAAATTTTATTTCAAAATAGATAGTTTATAGTCTGTTTTTTTTTATTATTAGTAGTATTTCTATTTTTTACTTCTATTTCTGAATAATACAATTGAAATCTCAAACTTTTTTCTTAGAAACTTTTCAAAAAGTGTTCTTTAAATTGTTTCTATAATAATTGACAATGTAATTTCTCTATTCACTTATTTCGTTATATTTGCTAAAAATAGTTAAATACCACGAATTAAAATTATTTTTTCTAATTTCAGAGTCTTTACAATGTGAAACATTATTATTATTATTATTATATGTATATATATATATATATATATAGTCTAATTCTCTACAGACAAGAGATAAACATTCACCAATCACATTCGAAAAATCACAGAGACAGTAAAGAGAATATACAATGAAGAACACTAGATTAAAAATTATAAAATGGATCCTGCAGTATTATAAACATTGCTGACTTAGGACAGCTAATACATAAATTATATGCAAGTGGGATTGAACTTTTTTTTTTGGATAGCCAACCTTCCCCCTTTATTGTAAATAATACTGAGCAAAAGCTATTGAAAGTAATGGATAGGAATATCTAAATCCATTACAAAATAGAGGTAACTTACATAAAAATTGCATTTGAAAATGCAGAGCCCGCGCTAAATCTGAGTGCAATGACTAAGTTATTGCCAGATTCAGGACCCTAATGCAGATTCAAAGCATGTGAATGGCTGAAATGTAGCACTTAACAAAAAAATATAAAAAAGAATAGAAAACAAAAATTAATAAAAGAGTTACGAAAAACCATAACTTTAAGAGACACTAGAGTATATATGAATTAAATAATAATTATATATATATATATATATATATATATATATATATATATCATTCGATCATTTTAACTCATTTCCACTAACATCTTTGCATGTATTTATAATGTTTTACAAAATCAGACAAAAATAAATGCATTGCTTATATATGTGTGTAAGCATTAAAATAATTTTATCTTTATAACTTCCAGCAATATTAAAAATGCATTTCAAAAGTAGTATTTTTTAATTCAACTAGAGTAAAGTACATAGGCAATTACAGTAAAGTTAGCTTAAATTTCAATAGATCTCATTAGAAATAGAGCTGTAACTCCATCAATGTTTGATCCAAGTAATAAAATCCATATTAATTTTTATTAAACAACAATTGTAAATGAGTAATGCATACTTTGTTTCCTTCTGAAATTTGAAAGCCCAGATTTTCTAAAAATGCTTTGTTACACTTATTATTAGTATATTTTATTTTTAATTTTAACCAGGATAACCACAAATAGCGAGAAGTCTCATTAATCCTATAAACGCCGAGGAAAATTTACGAAATTCACCACGCAGTGCCGCCATTTTTCTCACAGGCACGTATTGTAACGCGGTTTACTGGGAGAACGAAAAAGTAATGTTTTTTTCTTTTAAAAATCATTTACTTTCACGTTAAAAATAGAAAGAAAAGAAAAGGTTAAAATAATAAATTGAAAATAGAAAATTTATCGCTAGAGTCAACAATATACTAGTAATAAAAAATAAATATAAACTTATATGCGTTCTGTGATACATCCTAAAACATGCTTGAACACATAAACCAGTATCATATTCAGTGCGCATTCGTACAAAATTTAAAAAAAAACTCCTTTTACAAACAGTTAGCGGAAATGACAACAACTGAAGTATAGGAATGAGAGCACCCTCCAACTAAAAACAAGAAAAATTGCTTAGCTATGGATTTCATCGTTCCTGAAATGATCCGTTATAATTTCCTTTTCCGCCTCTTCTCCAAAATAAGTAAATTCCTTAGAAGTACTATAAATATAATTTTATTGTATTCCAAAGCCGTGGAATTAGTTTTGAACAGAGCAGCACAATGCAAAAAGTCCTCTGTTGGAAGGACTAAAGTGGCTGGTGTCTTAAGTCCGGGACATTAAAGGCACCAGCTCTGCATAACATGTATACACGCTCGTGGCACTTAAAGGGTTTAAAATGTAAAAGAATTCAATACGTGATTCACTTAATAGTTCCGGCAAATTTTTAATATATCCTTTATGCAAAACATAGTCCAAGTACTGTTAGTAGCGTGACGTTAATTAATAATCCATGAATCAATGAAATTTAAATAAAACACACACACAAGTAATATAAAAAATGTTTAAGTCAATTCCTACTTAGATCAAAATTTTATTTTAGCAATTTTTTATTAAATAGTTACAGTTAATATAAATATTTATATACCTATGACAGAATCACAACATTAAGTTGTAATTAATTTTTATTATTTATCATTAAAGTATCGTATTGTCATCCAAAACAATCGTGTATATAAAATTTCCTTTCAGCTGAATGCTTTATTTAACACGTGAGAAAAAAACCTTTTCAAATTTTGACATAAGTCGCCAAAAGGGTCGCCAACGTGGCTGTATTTGTAATTTTTTAAATAATTAGTTATAATCAATTAATTTTTATTAATTATAATTAAATTATTGTGTATTGTCATCAAAATAATCACGTATATAAAATTTCAGCTCAATTGAGCGCTTTGAAATGTATTTTATTAACGATTAAAAATTCATCAAGATCAATAAATAAATAAACAAACAAACAAATAAATAGAGAGAGTGAGTTAATAATAGGAATTAAAAAAATGAAGCGTTATGTAGATACTTTAAAAATACGAAAAAACAAGATAAATTTCATAATTTTTTTAATTTCCATATAATTTCTAAAAATTTATATTTTAGTAGTTAATAATATATCTTTAACAAAATTCTTTCAAAGTTAAAAGCCCTTAAATATGTCTTTTTTTCCATAGGCCCTATGTTCTACTTAATTCTTCCAACAAGCATATAACCTATTTGATTAATTTGTGGGTTCCAAATTGCAACAATCCAACAATGGAGCTCAAAAATGTGTCAGTTGTTACCTCAACAACTAAATTTACAAAATTCCGCATCCTCAAGAACTTAGTGGTGATCTCATCAACATTTGTAATGCTCTTTACTGCATACGATGGACTAAGTATGCTCCAGAGTACAATGAACAAAGAAGGCAACATTGGAACGATATCGCAAGCAGTCGTATATGCTGGATTTTGTACATCCTCTTTGCTTCTTCCTAAATATGTAATAAAGAAGTTAGGGTGCAAAATTACCATTTTGATATCATCCATTTCATTCATTCCATACATTGCAGCAAACTTTTATCCCACTTTTCTAACTATGATGCCATCTGCTTTCTTATTGGGCTTAGGAGAGTCATTACTCTGGGGCGCCCAATGCACTTACTTCAACGAATCCGCACTCTTTTACTGCACCTTAACAGCGAGAGATGAGGTACGAAAATCCTATCCTCAAACACCAGCAACTTCAAACCAAACAAGCACTGAAGTACTCTCCATTACAGATTCTAATACAAGTGTTAAAGACCTTACCAATAAAAATCTTATGCAGCTAGTGTCGAAGAAATTTCTGCAAAAAACTCGAATAACCCTAAATTGGAACGACATGCCGCAGTAAACTTAGCTACAAGCTATGAGCATTACTATGAGAATTCAGAAGATCTCATTAGCACACCACAAATGAAAATGAAATATAAAGAAGAAGTAATGTTTGAAAAGCGTGATGTACAAGAAAGGCGAAATAGTTATTCGGTCAACAACAAATTCAAAGTAAGGGCTGCCTCTGATGATCAAAGAATCGATACAAAAAAGGATCCTTATGAATTTATAATTTCTACAACTGAAATTAACACAATCCCTGGTATTACTACTAACACAAGCATGAGTGTAATTTCATCGAGACAAACTAGAGAATCTTTTTACAAAAATCCAAGAAAAAGTACAGGATACATAAATGCTCTTCAGAGATTCGCTGGATTCGAATCAATTACGGCACGCTTCTTCGGGTTCCATGGACTTGTTTTCCATTCTGCGCAAGTGTGGAGCAACATAGTTTCGTATTACATCTTTCAAGAGGAAACACAACCAAATATAACAATGAATTCTGATTGTTTTTGTGGAGCTGAATTTTGCAACTTACAATCTGACTGTCTTGGTGTTAGTTCTGGGGGAACAAATGAAGAACTTAGATACCTTCTCACGGGCGTATCAGTAATATTTGCTGTAATCGGCGTTTTACTAGTTCTTTTGTTTCTCGATCCTCTGAAGACAGTAAAAGAACCAGTAAAGTTTTCCTTAAAAATTCTTCTCGCAACGCTAAATAATTGTAGAAAAACGGAACAACTTACTATTATCGCCATATCTTTTTATATTGGAATGATACAAGGATTTTATACTGCTGACTTTACAAAAGTAAGTTTATATATTAATTAGTTGAGATTTAATTGGTGGTCGTATTTTCTAGAGTTTATTTATGTGATTTTGTGTTTTTTAAATTCTTATCTGCTTCTTTAGAACTGAATCTAAGTTCTTATTGCAGTTTATTAATATTTTCGTTCTACTTTTCAAAATTTTGCTATTTATGAAATTTAAACCAGGATAATGCATTTCCCTTATTCATCATATTTTAAAATTTTTAATCATATTTTTTTACAGGATGTTAAATAAAACTCCTTCCGATAGGTTCCTCTAAATCTAAAAATAATAGTCGTAAATAACAGTACTTCAAACAACGCCCAGTGACTCTGAATAAGAATTGTATATATCAGTGACAATTACCAATTATATGTGTGATGCTATGTAGAGCAATAAATTGCGTAGAAAAATATACATTAGTCTTTTGAATATAACATTCCTTTGTATCTGATCATTTATGCAAAGATACTGACTAATTTTTTTTTCTTTTTCTTTCTTTTTTTTGTGTGTCATCAAATAAAATAGAAATTATTATCAAATTAGTTAATACCATTGTTTTTCTATAATGTTTTTCTTAATTATTTTGTTAGAGGTATACGTAACCTAGAGGATATATCAGTCTGGTATATACAGCAAATTTTCAAAAGTTTTCCAAAGCGTATTCTGGTTTATTACAATTATTTCTCCGGCAGGTACAGATAACTGCTTATAAAAAATGTCATTTGAATATATATTGTAGCATCTCGACCGGGGTAGCCTTAACAGTCACCTAGCTAATTGTGAAAAGATACTTTTTTTCTAGATAAAATTTTCACTCTCTTTAATTTAATATTACAATTTTAAAACATACAGCCGTTCACTGCGAAAAATTCCACATTCAAAGGTCAGTCCGGGTATGCCCAGCCTCACTAATTACCACATCCTTCTATCAAATTTCATTCGTTGGTCCTAGAGCGCGGCTCCATCCTCAGAAGGTGGCGAGTGAGGATGTCGTCAGTTTATTTAAATCAAGAAGTCGAGCAAAAAGATTCCTTTCCATTTCTGAACCGACCCCTTTGAACTCTAGGGGCGGGTAAGTTTCCAGCCCCTCGCCACCTCTCATTGGCGGGAGCCACACATTTGCACCCAGCTCTCCCACCTCATTCGCATTCCATCGGTGCGTGTGAACAATCTGCAGGCACCTCTTATCTCTCCTCCAACAGGGGCTTGGGTCCAACATCTGGAGGTTATAATTCGTCCTGTCATATTTTTGCCGCGTGTGCTTCTGTGACTCTCCTTGGTGGCAGAACTCCCTATACAGATTGGCTACGACAATAGGAGAGAGAAACCCAACAAAAAGGGTCTATAACTCGTAGCTTCTTTCCTATTGAGTGGCTGAACTAACAGTCATCTGTAAGTCATGAAGGAAGAAAGGGAGAGGGTACTTCAAAAACAATCTCCGAGACAGCTCGCACGTATTATGTCTCCAGCTTATGGGGCAAGCCACCGGTGCTTTTTATGGAGACAAAATGTTCCATTTGGGCAAATGATCCTCCATACATCAATCTTGACATGTATAAATGGATTAGCTTTGCTAATGAGCCGACGTTACAATGTTCTGCTACCAAATGCATTTTCCAAAATGGCTTAATATTTAATTGACCCTTATTTATAAAGATGTCCGATTTGTAGCAAGTATCCTATCTATGAAAATTAATGCAATTAATTAATTAAAATTGATTAAAAACCAATGAAAATTAATCGCATTTTAGATGTTACCCTTTCTGGTCTAAATCTGCATTTTCGAAATCTAGATGATAAAATTAAATATCTATAATAGTAATAAAATTAATTAATTTCAAGAACAAAACAATACACTCAGATCCTTTGAGATTAGAATACTCACTGAAAATACATCTTAATTTGCTTAATAAATGCGTAATTATGTCCTGAGAAATTTCAAAACTGTGGCATTTTAATCAGCATTAAAAATTTTGGAGAACTTATCTAGTGGTTATTATTTAAAATTTTGAACTCCTATTACGACAATTTGTATTATAATTTATGACAATTTTTTTAACTGAATTTACGAAGGAAACTCAAAAAAAAATAGTACTAACTACTGCATATTATCATAACTAACTTAATTCAGTGGCGCGACATCCCATGAGGGACAAGGCCTACTGTGCCCAACTCAGTATACGCTACCTTAGGCCCTGAGGTGCATGGGCAGATGTCCCGATCAGGTGGTCAGTCTGAAGCGAGACCCTAGTATTTAAGTCCCCAAGCAAACTTGGTGCTCATTTTATGGACCCATTGAAGGGATGAAAGGCTGAGTCAATCTTGCCCAGCCCGAGGTTTGCACCTCGGACCTATGGTGTAGAAGCTACCTGCACTAATCACTTAGCCACTGGGTTTCGCATATTATCCTATTTGCATTAAAAAATATTCGAGCGGATGGAGAACTTTCCATAACTTAAAAAGAAAAATTAAATTAATGTATATTACTTTATGTTTTCAGTTTTCAAAAGCGTCTATTTTGTATTAAAATAGACTCGTCCTACACAAAATTTCCTTTCCTTCAAAATTTTTTCGTTCAAAACCAAACTTACACGCAAAGTATTCCCCCTTCAAAATTTTTTTTACCATGAAGGTATTCGAAAATAAGTTCTAGTGTAACTGTAGATATTCAAGAATACAATCCATTGTAAATTAATTTTAATACTTTTCTAGAGGAATGTCGAATAATAAATTAATTCAAATGCAAACGACTAATTATTGGACATAAACCTATATATGTATATATATATATGTATGTATGTATGTATGTATATATATATATATATATATATATATATATATATATATATATATATATATATATATATATATATATATTTCTTTTCATGATTAATTGGCGTATTTGAATTGGATCAGTAGTAGTTTTTCTCTACTTAAATTTTTATAAAGAATTGCATTTATTATTTATTAACAGAAAATCTGTAGAGATAAGTATAGTTAATTAATAGATAAAGTTTTTAATTTTTAATGTAAACAAAATCCTTCAGCAATAGAAAAAAGCTATAAATGGAATGAGAAATACGAAATCCTTTAAGCTCAACTTATCTTAAATTCAGTAAGTTCTTTTTAAAGAAACAAATCCAAAAAAAAAAAAAACTTTTAAGCACTTTAGTCATGAAAATTACAGTTACCATTTATTTTTCTACAAAGGTAATAATTTAGCATCAACTCATTTTCATTTACAAATCAAACAAAAAAATAAATGAAATTTTGATAAATAGGACGAATTTAATTAACTCATCTGATATTGTGAATTTATTATGCAAGTTTAGTGGATTTCTGTTTTATTACCTTACTATATTCGAATTAATTATTTCGGATAGCATCATAACTATACGTGGAAATCTTATATAAATATAATCATTGTTCCATTTTAAGCTGATTTTACTCAATGTTATATTTAAAGTGTGTTTTTAAAGAGTGTCTCTAGGGATTTTATTAGTCATTTTCAAATCAATGAATTGTATTCTTTTTATGAGGGGAGACTCAAAAATAGCCGGAATTAAACTTTACTTTCGCATGATTTGCAGTTAACTGTAGTGCTGTTAAGTGGTGTTAGTTGGGGTCTCTTGTGACCGCGCGCGTTAAGATATCCGGCTACGTTCGGAACCGTGATTTTGCAAAAGCGTATAAAAGGATAATATTTATATTAAGTGTCACTTAGATTATAATACGTGTATAAAATTGTTTTAAGAACATTTTGACAAACAATTATTTAAATACAATATTTCGGCAAAAAATTAACTTAGAATAAATAACCTTTTTCAAAATGTTCTATTTTTGTGAAAAATGCGTCTATTATAATAATATTTTGCCTGTATATAGCTGAGTCCTCTGTACAGAAAGCTGGAGTAGAATTTTCAAATATTTTAACTCAGAAGTGGGTTTATCCATGTTTTACGAAAACACAGGAGATAAATTTTAAGAAAAAAACGCCGATAATTACTTTAATTGGTTGTAACTCTGAAAATAATGGAAAGTTTTCAAAAATCATAGTTGAGCCTCTGTACAGAGGTCAGAGCTATAAACAGGCAAAATATTGATTTAATAGAAGCATTTTTCACAAAAGGAGAACATTTTGAAAAAAGGTAATTAACTTAGAATAACCTTCGGCAAAGAATTCTTTGCCGAAATATTGTAAATAAATAAATTTTTTTTTGTTAAAATGTTCTTAAAACAATTTTATACATGTATTCTAATCTGAGTGACACTAAATATCATGAAAATTAGCCGTTTATGCGCCTTTTTTGCGAACGTAGTCGAATACCTTAATGAGGCTGCGTCAGTCTGAGTTAAGTGGGTTGCTTGAAGTGCTCTGTAGTACGCGTTCCAGTTTGAACAATTTGGCAATCAGTGAGATGGTCGACCACAAATAACACAAAGATTGTTAGTGAAACTTTGCTTTCTGTTGAGAAAACTTGCAGCCGAGACCGTTGAGAAGCATCGAAAAACGTTTAATCGCCATTCTTTGGGAAAACCCCGAATGGTTTTTCCTTCATACTTTTCAACTGAAGACATGCCACGCCCAGGGTGTCCTTCGACAAGAAAAATGACGAAAATATTTACAAAATCAAACGTACATTTCTTGGAAATCATTGAAAGACCATTGAACAATCATATACACCCGATCTGACTCTGTCAGACTTCTTAGTTTTCGAAGAAAAGTCTTAAAGGAAAGTGATTCAGTGATGTGTAAGAAGTCACTCTAATGGCTTTGAATAGTGTCCTACCTCAAAAATTCCAGAAGGGTTTTAAGCAAAGGCAAAAACATTGACACAAGTGCATCAATGCACATGGAAAAAACTTCGAAGAGGACTAATGAATAGTTCAATAAAAATGAAAAATAAAATATATATATGTATACGTTCCGGTTATTTTAGGGTCATTCTTCATATTTTCCTTTTTTTAAATATTGTTGCATTTTTTAACAAAAAAATACTTTTACAGTCTTACATCGGTTGTGCTTGGGGTTCCTCCAATGTTGGAATCGTCACTGTTTTCTATGGTTTAGCTTGCGCAGTATCAGCACCTTTATCTGGATTCCTTGTAAAATACATAGGAAGAATTCCAATCTTACTCCTATCCCAGATTATAAATGTTGGAGTAAACGTCTTTTTGCTGTTATGGACTCCTGATTCAAATCATCAATATTTATTTTTTCTCTCAGCTGGCATGTGTGGTATTGTCACTGGCATATTATGGGCTCAACTTCCAGGTTGGTAATACTTGCGTGTCCTTATTTATAGGTTTTTCTTAGACGCTAAACTTGATCAAATTCATTCAGTTTCCACTTGTTGCCGGTATCTTTCATATGTGTTATTAAAATATATATAAAATGATATTTAGTGAAGTTACATGAAGGCAATACAGCATTCGATTCTCAATTAGTAATCATCAACTCTCTTTAACATAAAATTTATTTTTCTATGGAATCCCTATAGTTATCTTCAAGAGACTAAAACTTACTTGAAGCTCATACTCGTAAATACATTTATGTTATACTAAAATAAATTTGAAATTTTACAAAGGGGATGCAATGTACTTTTTACATAACAGGAAAATTATGAGAAGAACAATATACGAAATAAACATTCTAGTGAATATTCTACAGAAAATAATTTTTCTGAATGTTTTTTTAAATAACCATGACCAGTGGCGCACACAAGGGGGGTCTTGAGGGTCCGGACCCCCCAGAGCCTTTGATTTTTTTCCGATTGATTATAATTCTAAGTATATAGTACGTAAAATTTAATTAAGTATTTGTTATTAATGATTCATTTTATTAATTGATGCTAATTATTTATTCAATAATTGGTTTCTTACTGTTTTTTGTTCCCGAAAATCGACAAAATCAAAAGAAGCATGATACAAGAAAGGTGAACTTTCGACCCCGGACCCCCCCTTAAAAAAGTCCTGTGTGCGCTACTGACAATGACTATTTTTACCATTGTACACAGTTTTCTTTCAAAAAATGAACATATAAAAGAAGAAATTATTCATTAATTAATTTTAAGAGAATTTGAAAACTTGAGCATTTCTAATTATCCATTGCGAATTTAACCATCTTATATTTAAAAATACAAAACAATTTTCACGTTTACATATATATCTTATTTCTAACGGCATTTGTGGCGAGTCCTAAAGTTTACCCTCCTTGTCCGAATTCCAATATGACTTGAAATTAAGGAGCGGTAGGCGTAATTGCAGCGGGATGCCGGCAATAAAATTAAAGTCGACGGAACTCAAATGAGAGAAAAAGAACTTGAATCCATAACAAAGATTTATTATAATCAACATAGGTAATTAGTAACAACAATTTATCTATAAATTTCAGAATTAAAGTATATTAAGACAAAGAGGCACTTAATATAATAAAGAGATACTTTCATACGACACTGGTCCGCTCGGTATGAGTGAAGTCGTAGAAGTGATAAGTTGTAGGGAGCGTGACAAGCGACAATAGCGGAAGTGTATAATGTGTGTTAACATGACTTAAGCTGCTGCTACGTACATCTTGGTTTGTACAGGTTGTCATCAGAGCCAACTGCTCTAAATTCATGCTACAGTTTTCCTTTTTTCAAAAACGCACGGCTTCACAGACTTGATCTACATGTTTCTGTAAATCAAATGAGAAAAAACAACAACAACATATCTTCTTTCTATAATCTGAATATATCATTTGCCCTTATTTACTTTCAATTTAACATACTTTTATTAACTTCACCTGTATGTAACGGAATCTATGAACTCGATTTTTACCCACTTTAAAGTCATATTAATTCGATATTTTACACTCTTTTCAGGAACAGATGACAATATAATAATTTAATAATTTTGTTCCATTGTCCAGAACAGAATCCTCAGAATTAACAATTTCCCGTTTCTATAATTGGCAACTAATTCCAGATTCCATTTTCAGATTTGATTACTAATACCAGGTTTGGCGACTAAAGTTACAACCCTAAAGAGAAATCTCTCATTGGGAATACAAATTTGTTACACTTATTGGTAAACTAATTTAAATTTTGCAAAGCTAGCAGTGAAATTAATGTGTCGAGGAGGCATGAAGACGAAAAACAGCTTCTTAAAATTGGCCTTTAATAATCAATCATAAAGTCACTCTGCTCGTTACTGGAGCGATAAAAATAATAAGTTCAAAAAGCAACATTACCAGAGACATCCGATTCGAACCGTCTTCTAATATTGTAAAATTAATTTCTAATCTAAAATGGTGATGCAACCTGCAGTTGCATTGCCAACCAGCCTTTCTCACCCTCTAAGAGTTAAACCACTCACACACTTCTTATATTTCCGTTTCTCCTTCCTTTTCTAAAACTAACATGAGCCGAGTTTAAATACTAGCTCGATTTGCATGGCAGTTGCTGCCAACCTCAAATCACGAAACTCAAAAAGATCGGGTTCGAATCGGTGTGCTTACTTTCATTGAGATCATGGAACGGGATTGGAAAAACAACACAAGGAGATCATAAAAATTTGGATCCGATTTTTTTAAATGTCTAACACAAATAAAACAAACATAAAAAGAGTTCTTTATGTAAAATTGGAAAGGATGCGTTGTAATTAATTACCATAATACAAACAATTGTTTTGTTTCTCTGAAAATGGAAATAAAAAAAGACTTAAGTGAAAAAAAATATATGTTCTAACTCATAAAGTCTGTTTTTTCCAAATTCTCTTGTCAGATCTATAAAATGAAACATCATTGATTGCTTCATTTTACCAAAACAGTTGAGAATTGATTGTCTTTAAAATATGGTAATACTTTCAGTTTATAAACTTCATATAATTTTCGTTCGATTTATTTAGTAAAAGACAAACCATTTCAAAGGGAGAAAGATACTGCAAGAAAAAAGTAACCTTAGTTGCGAATATGGTATATGTAATCTGTGCAGTTTTGACCTTTTAAAATAAAAATCCTTCTTAGCATCTTTCAAACAATTTGTAACTTAATTTAAACTTTCATTTTGTCCATTTCGTGATGTTTTCTTACTTACCTGCCATAAAACTGCAAGTACATATAAATTATGAAGAAAAAACTAATGTTTTTTTTATTAAAAAAAAATTCAAATTCTGAAAGAAAATTTGTCGGCAGATTAAATTTACTTTTTTTCCGAAGGGACTAGATTCTCATTATTCTTCCTTCTCAACATTTGTAAATAGTTTTTAAGCTCTAAAAATACGATGGAATAAGAATAGAAATAATTGAAGTCAATGGTATTTTTAATGATCCTTAGAAAAAACATTTAAGGAAGAAGCATCATTAAAAATAAACTGAGCAAAAATATTTTTTAAAGTTTTAGAATTACAAAGATTTACTATAAAAAAAATGATAAATTTATAACTTTTGCGATATTATTTTGTAAAGTTGTTTTATATCAATTATGTGTCATATTATTTAAACATGGATTTGAATCAAAATATTTATCTTAATAATCTATGCAATTTTAAACCAGATACAGCGTAAAGAAAAATTTTAAAAAATAAAGAAAATAATTTTATTTTGTAAAGAATTTAATTAAAATATATGTTGAATATAATTTTTTTAGAATAAGGTAATCTCTACAAATATGGGCCCCAAAACACTTATTTGAAAATATACTACCCTAAAACAGGATCCATTTTTCCGAAATTAAGATATTACAAACTTTAGAGTATCGTCTTTCTAAAGGTATATAAACAAAGTCCCAACTCTTGTTGCTGAGGGTATAAAGTAGCTCCAAACAAATTTCGCAATTGCCCATATTTGACTAAACCTTAAGAAAATAAGGACAAATTGCATTATAAAAAGTTAAGAAAATTGTCACCTCTACATTTACTTTTTTTTCAAAACGGAAATGCACTTTTACACAAATTACGTGTTTGGCAAATGAAAAAAAAAAAAAGTAAGTTTAAAACTTTGGAATTCAACAAATTGTATCACAAAAAAAGTCCAAGTTCTTATCTATAAATTAAAAATAATTAATTGGCAAAAATTAAACAAACTACTAAATTAACGCAAATTATTACAACTTAAAGAAAAAAAATTGATGAGGAGGGCCCTTTATCCATCACTGCCATGCACTCAATCTGCCTTTCATTACGGGCAGTGGCGCAGCGAGATGTGTGCGTCGGCTTCGTCGGTCCGTCATTTCTTCCGGCATCCAGCGATGACAGACCCGCATTATACGGTGCTTGGTTTCTTCCAACACTTTGACCTATTCCTCTAAAGGATAATCCGCAATCCCTATAGACTATTATTCTTTCGCGGTCGAATTCAGAAGCTTGGCCAAAAGACGCTCGATATCTTTCACGACATATAGGTAAACATTTTACGCAAAAAAGAAAAAAAAGCACAAAAAAAAAGCGAAAAACAATTGCCATACCTCAAATCTCCGATCTGTTCTCCCCTTATATAGCGCTTGCGGGTAGCGCTACGTTCGCCCGTGAAGTGCGTTTGCGCTATAATGCTAATGATTTGCATAATTCATCACCGCCAACGCATAATGTAAATTTCACATCGTTTGCATGCTTCCTTCAGTGTGTTGCATTTTGTGAGGTCAGCAGTGTACAAATATTTTATCAAAATCTATTTGACTATATTTTTTTTGTCCATTGTGTTATATATGTATGTACTATATTTTGTATATTCAAGAAATATTTTTTAAAAAAAAACATGGTACCTAAAGGAAAATATGTTTGATAATACAATGTTTATGTGTTCAGCTATAACAAATAAAAAAAAATACTGTTTAATTTAAATTTATTTTTGAAATTCTAGTAAATGTTTGAAGTATCATTATGAGATATATAAAAATAGGCAGGAAAATATTAATCAATTGTGGGATACGTGAAAATATTACTACTTTTATTTTTTCCATTTTTTCTCCAAAGCATAATAATTGCCTTTAGGTATACTTTTAAGGCTGTTTTCGGCTAATGTTAAAGAATAGGACCCAAATTCGGAATATTTTTTCAGATACAAAAGTACTCAAAGATTAATATTATTCTGGCCTAACAAACCGGTAGAGAATCACATATTTTATCACGCTACTTATTTTTTTATCCGAGTTGAAATATTTTTCTTTTATAAAATATGTTCCGCAATTTTTCTCATATACCGTAATGCTAAATAAGCTATCCCTTTACATGTTAAAAAGAAAAACGAATTATTTATGAAATATTTTCAAACTTTAAAAACATTACATTTTAAACAAATCCGTGAGTTACAGTGTCACAAATTTTTATAAAAATTGAGGCATTTTTTTCTGTCTGAAAATGTGCTCCGCGTTAACTTCACACTCTTGTGCATTCAGCGAAAACAGCCTTAAAAACTGTTGCACTATATAGTTCCAAACTTTTTATACTTCTATACAGAATAACTGTGTATATAGTGAGCTTGATTTTTTTTAGTCATAGTAGTACATAGTTTTTAAAAAAATAGTTTTGTGTATCAAAAGGCTGGGGGGGAAATAGAAATTTTCAACTTTTGCAAAGTTTTATAATATTTTGAAAGAAACCATACAACTATTTTACTTAAAAAGTAGTGTCACTATATTTTGAGTATTGTTTCATACATGTGCAAAAAATGTTTTACATATTTAAGAAATTCTTTTTAAAATAATGGTACCTATATATAAACATAAGTACGTATAATGAGATCTCAAAAATAACCCAACTTAGATCAAACAAAAAATATTTTTGAAATGAAAAATAAGGTATTTTTTTTTCGTAAATTTTTAAAGATATATGTACCATAAACAAAGAGTCTTAATTTTAGCCTTTCACTCTTTTGAACTTTGTAAGGTCTGTACATTACCAGCTTTCTTTTTTTTTTCTAAGCCACATTAAATTCTAACTAATTAATGTGTTTTAAAGTAGAAATCTTTAATAAAATTAGCTTTCTGATTCATTTTGCAGCTTTTTACGGAGTGTTATTCAAGAAGGATGAAGAAGCGGCCTTTGGATGCTATTACGTCTGCAATTCCATGGGATGGTTAATACCTTTTGCTATTAGTGACTACATCTGCACAAACGTAAAAATCTACATTTTGTTAACAGTGTCATCTTGTGGAATACTTGGATATTTGGTGGCTGAAAGAATATATACTGTTAGAAAGAACCTAATAAGTCTAAGTTTTGCATAAATATATATGAGCAATATGCATTTTAATAAAGGGACATTAACTGCAAATAAACATATGAGCAAATACAACAAACATTGAGAATTCTCTTAACAGAGCTGTACCAAATATTTGACACAGAGTCGTTCTAATATGTTATTTGTATCAATTCTTTTTTTGAATACAGTAAAACTATCGAAACGAGTTTCACAGTCATATATAATATGATTTTGATAAATATTCTGAATAAAAAAATATATGAATTTAAATGCCGTAAAAGTTAATCAAACATTTCCAGAAACGATTTGTAATTTATTAATTTATTTAGTATTTAGATCACTTCTGAAAATCGTAGAATTTCGACCAGTGTTTCCCACATTCCGAAAAAAATTTCCTCAATTTCAATTTTTACTGAATTACAGATCGTTGCAATCAAAGCAAACATAGTGACCAAAGGAGTTGACTCACCCATCACTTATTTTTTTAATTCTTCCTTAACCTTTTAACTACCGCATTATTATTTATTGCAATTTTTTTCATGCGATATTTTTTTAACCACCACATTAAAAATTAAGGGATATCCAAAAATGAAATACTCAACTTTGGAAAATTTGATCTATTAGAGCTAATTAATTAAAATAGTACTTTAAAGTACCGTCAGTCGACAAAGGTCTAAAATATTATCATAATGTTACACGACCTAACGACTTCTTTAACGCAGTTTTAATTCTTAAATACCCTAAGAAAACAGAGAGCACTAATATTTCACAGCATAAAATATTTATTTTTGAAAATTATGAATTTTAAAAAATTTATTTACATTTTTTACACTTAAAAGCAAGTTTTACCTATACATTTAATTTGATGACTTTCAAAGAGAGAGAAAAAGTTTTACTCTCTCTTATCATAAATACACAAAAATTCATTACACGTTGTGTATTATGAATGAGGTTTCGACAGAATGTTTTTTAAAGCTGTAGGAAATGCTGTATTTTCTTAACATATACCACTGTACCTTCTGTCTTGCTCAGTCTTTTGATCGTCATCTTAAGAATGTAACTTAGATTGTAGCAGGTTATTTGCTGGGACTTCTTCATATGAAAAATCATCTGTTATTAAATCACTGATTTCATATGGTAGGTTCTATAATAAATCCAAAGCCTCTTTTTAGTTCAACTTCGTCTATCCAGACTTTCTAAGAAAAGGAAATATTATTAATAATAATAATAGCACCTTGAAAATCTCCAATTATTGTTAAATCTCAGTTACACATAATGAAATTAAAATGTTGTTAATTTTTAAAATATTAATAAATATTTCACTTAATTGTAGATATGTCATTTAATTGTGTGGCAACAAAAAAAAACTCAGATTCGAAGTTCAAAGCATGAAGGAGGTTAGCACTCGGTATCTTCCGATCCGTAAGCACATAATACATCCACTAGTGTTACTAACTCAAGGTTCTGCAAATAATATTTTGCGACGTTTATTGGAACAAAAATCTTTATTAACAGCACAGCACAGAGACACACAAAAAAGCCTACAGTTTCCAAGAAAAGAGCTACATATATATACACTTGATTCTACATCTGACATCATCTTGTGATGTAATCAGGAACCAATCCGTGACCGGCGCACATGACATCACTTTAATCCTTACGTCATAGTTATGATGCCACGAGCGTGATCAGGGAAAGTACAAGAATAAATCAATGGCGTCGCAACATCCTCCCACCCTTTTGAGTGTATTGATATCACTCAAAAGCATATAAAACTTCATTAAATAATCCAAGTCTTTCAGGCATTTTAACTAGTACGACGTGCAATAAACCGTCTTAAAGAAAGCTTGAAACACTCAGTAGAGACAATGAACTCACTAGCTCTAGATGTATCACTCCATAAATGGCACAAGTGTAAAGCACTATCCACACCTTACCTCCATCTCTAGTAAAAAGAGGTCCAGCCAAATCAATACCTGTAATGTCGAACGCGTTAACATCTTTAACATGATCCGCAGGCAGACTCGCAGGTTCACTCATAGGAGAGTTAGAGCTATATCGACGACAGGGCACACACTTCATAACTACTTCCCTGACCGTTTTTCGTGTTTTCATTATCCAGAATTTTTCACGCAGTATAGACATAAGAATTTGAACCCCAGCGTGGCAATGTTTTAGATGGTAATACTCAACTAATCTTGTGGTTAAAATGCATTCACTAGGCATCAAAATAGGAGCAATAAAATTTGGATCATCTTTTCTCTCAGTAATTTTAGTTTTAACTCTAATGATTCCCTCATTGTCTTTAAAGACATTTACAATGGGTATTGATTTCAAATTAGGAAACATCTTATCTTGTACTAAACGAATTAACACCCTTTCAGCATTTTCTACAACAGTTCGAACAAACACACATGCACCATATGAGCTTTTAGATGCATCAACAAAAGTATGGAGTTCAGAGGTTTCATTTATGGCAATATATCGAGGCACAGTTACTTCTTTTAACAAATACATTTCATTTGCCCATTTCATAAATTTATTAACAATATTTTTAGGTAATTCTGAATCCCAAGGCAGTTCTAACTTCCAAGTTTCTTGCAATAATAATTTGGGAGGCAATGTAGCTGGAGATAACAACCCGTTTGCGTCAAAAACCTTTTGCACTTTTGATAAAATGAACCTTTTAGTAATTTTTGTTTCACACGTTAAGATTTTAAAATTTATATTACATCTCAGAGTATTTTTGTCTAAATTCCATAACATGCCTAAAACTGATGCCTCTCCTGTATTCTGAGAAACATATTTACATGCTACATTGCTTTGCCAACCTCGCAAGTTAAAACAGCCTTTTGACAATAATTTTGAAGCTATATCAATAAAATTTTCTTGTTCCTTTACATTATTTACACCAGATAAACAATTGTCAACATAAAATGAACATTTTAATTTATCTACAACATTACAGTATTCAAGAGGTGCGTTATCTAATAGATGTTTTATGGATGCGTTTAATAGGAGAAAGGGGAAGAATTTAAACCAAAAACAATTCGACAATGCCTATACACTAATTCTTCTTTACTAGGATAAAAGAATCGAAGATAGTCTCTATCTTTTGGATGAACTGATAACATTAAAAACGCTTTCTCTATATCTGCACTTAATCCTATAGGGTAGAGTCTAAACCTATCTAAAAAATATCGGGTATTACTTCTAAAAGATTTATGGCTTTATATAAGCATTGGTTTAATGAAGGTTTACCATTTTCACAAGCCGACCCGTCAAAACAGGGACGTTACTTTGTGGTTTCACTTTGCAGTTTTATTACAGGCCTATGCGCCAAATAATGACATTTAACCGCTTTTACTTCCTCTTCCGGTACAATTTCAATAATCCCCAAATTTTCCCAATCCTCAAAAACCTTTTGATACTCTCTGAGAAAGCCATTACTTTCAGCCTTTACTAAAATAATAATCTTAGTCCTGAGGTTGTTACTGGCTTATACAGATACCACCGCTACATACTTCCCTACCAGTGAGTCGGTGGATAGGCAAACGAACGATACAGTTGTTATTGTTGTTGCGTCAAGTGTGTTTTGACGGCTTAAGTGTTGCGCAATGAAGATCTGACGGCTTGAGTGTTACGTCATGTGATCTGAAGGCTTGCTGTGCTGCGTCGTGCGTCTCTGATGGCTTTTTGGTTGCTCTTTCAGTGGATAGATGGTACCACGTTTGCTCTGCGAAGGCTGCGTTGTGTGCGTGTGTGTTTCTTTGTTCAGCCAGGGTCACCAATGAAAGGGGTTAGAACTCGGTATCTTTCGATCCGTAAGCACATAACATATCCACAAGACTAAGAGGATCACCTTAGTTCGGAGGTTGTTCCTCGCTAATATAGATATCACCACCACAAGCATAAGTCTATTGCACTTTAGTGATGTCGCTGCAACAGAACAGAAAACAAGAATAAGCTACACGAAAGAAAGAAAAAAACTAAGTTCTTGCACTCCATTGTCCAGTGTGCTGTTGGTACTTATAAGTAGCACAAGGTTATTCAACTGCAAAATTAACTATATACACTGTTCACTTAAAAATAAATAGTCAAATTGTTTTTAAGGTCTTCATTAACATACAAAAAAAAGAAAAGACATTTATCTTTTGACATTAACTACTTTTTTGAAACAAAATGACAACCTTCGCCATCCGATCCAAATGTCTGCTGAAAAAGCAACTTCTGCTATAAAACTATTCGCCTTCCCCGCTAAAATACTCATCATAAGACCCGGAATACCATATATCTTGGAAGAGTTGATTTAAAAGAATATTCCTGTTAAGTATTATCAGTTTGTTTGTGGAAAAATGGTTATTCATGTTATTTTGAAGTGAGTTGTGCCGTCGGTAGATTAAGGGTTTAAATTGCAGCCATTGAAAGTTTTCCTTAACATCTTATAAAAAGTACTAGTCAAAGTAATTGACTCTATCACTTAAATTTAAGATTATTTCAACTTTGTTTTTGTTTTATGATGACATCAATAAAAGCTATTAGTGCGTTTTGAGATGGGCAGTATCTGAAACTTCAAAATAAATTAGAACATCAAACAGAAGCGTAATTAGTGTATGTAAAGCATGTTTCACTATAAGTAGAGCAAAGGCTTCATCGCTTAGGAGAAAAAAAATGACAAACATGATTAGAAGAAATTGAAGCGGATTGTGATAAAAAAAAATAGGGAAACACCAGACGATTGGCAATTCTACAAATTACAAAGGAGTTCCATTTAAACTCGGAAATGAAGATTTTACACCAAAAAATACGAAGAAAACTTAATTTTCTAGACCTTGTAAGTCTATCAACATGAAAACTCTTTATCTTACCGCTAACCCAGCACTTCAAGACCTTATCTAAATCTTTTTCGGAAAATGAATAGTTTCTATGTGTGGCTGACTTTAAGGTCATATCCTTTGAGGGATCTTAGCTTGTAGGCAAATTCTAAACATGTTTTTTTTTGGATACCGCCTCTTCCGGTATGTCATACCCAGCACATGAACCACCGTTATACAGTTCTAAATGCATGAGCAAGCCTTAATGTCTTCCTTATGCAATAGCGTATTATTGTAGTTATGATGAAGAAATGTAATATTTAAGTAATTTAATAAATACAGTACTTATAATAGATATAGTACAAGAATATTTTAGGATGAAGAAAGTATCTTTGTGTGGATGATTAGGAAGAATCGAATGATGAAGAGTATAATAGCAAGTATTATTCCTCTGCTGAAATCTATCTAGATAAGTTAACGGAGGGAGCTAGGTAAAATGACCACATCTTATTCAATGGCTAGAAAATGAAATCGTTATCCTATGACAATATGTTTTGTGTTGTTGAACTTTGTGACAAGAAATGCGCAAATTATTTTGCTAAGTACTCAGAAACCACTCACTAAACATCGAACCAGAGGCTGATTTTCAGAAGTGTTTCGGATTTCGATTAACAGAAAAATGTAAAGAATGTAGAAACTACCAAGCAATGCTTTAACGAAACTTAAAAAAAAATTTAGATCCAGTGAAAACATCGCACGCACTCCTGCCGAAGACTAAAAGAGTGTATAAACAATGCAATGAATGCCCTAATAAAAAGGAAAGAAAAACTAAATTTGCGTGTGAAAAGCGTAATAGACATATGGTATTTACTACTTTTCTTCTTTTTTTACCTTGGTACGCAAATTTTTCGTTAAAAACGGAATATAAACATCTTTTGGTAAGAAATACCCTGCGCGTGAAGTTCCCTTCGTTTTTTTCCCGAGTGAAGTGCCGGGTTAAATAGAAAACATTATTAAACTTGGGCTAAAAATTACAAAATCTGGGACTTGCAAATGTAGAAAAAAAGTTGTATAGACCAATGTGAGATCCGCGCGCGCGCGTTTTAAGCTTTTCACAAATAATGGCAGGCAAATAATTGGTCGGGAACAACATGAAGCTCTTCATCCAGAGTGTATACAATCAGTCATGTAGGCTGGAGGTTAAGGGTTTATGATTTGGGAAGCATTTGGTTGGAATGGGATCGGTTTTCTTATCACTGTAAAGGGTAGAAATGGAAATGAGTATTTATCTCATCTAGGAAATGTTGATAAACCATTTATGGAATTTCGGTTTCCAATGGGGACGTAATATATCAGGACGATAATGCTACTTCCTATCTCGTCAAAACTGTAGAAACCCGGTTTAGACATAACCACGTTGTATTTTGTCATCTGTTGTTGTTGTATCTTATTCCAGATGGTGTACATAAAACTAAAAATCTCCAAGAAATCCAGAAATAAAATGGGGTTTCTGAAGACCTCTTTAAAAGTAAATCTCAAACAATTAAGAGAGAGAGAATATCCTCAAATTTCCTCTCAACAAAATCCTCTTAGGTCGTAAATCATGGTATTATACATTTCTTCAGTAATTCCTAGAAGCATCCATCCATCGCCAACTCTCCGAAAATGGTCATCAACATGATCCCCAAGTCACCAAATATAGTAGCCAAAAATGATGCCAACCTGGCTGTAATGCCAATATTTCACAGGCTTTTATTGAAATGCCTTTATAATGTGAGGGACAATGTTGCTTTCGAATATTACATTTTTTATCGTAAAATAAATACAACAGAATGTAATATTATCTTATTAAACATCCAGATATAAATTATTTAAGACATTTTAAGGTTAAACAATAATGCGTAGATGAAGACTTGAATTATATTTTTTCCTGCTTATACAATATATTGAATAAGAATAGAGAATTGCATAGTACATATAAATTACAGTTTTACAATTTGCGCAATGAGTATAAACAATTTTATAATTTATACAAGGGGTGGTACGCCGTTAGGCGGATCGGGGGTCTATCCTCCTTGTCATTCTAATAAATATTTATATAAAGTTATGTCTCCATTTATTAATTAAAAATTAATGAAGGTTTCTTATTAATTATGCAATTACTGGAGTAAAATATCTTAAGCAAATACCAAACTTAATTCGGAAATGTATCATGTTACACTTTGCGGCAGAAGAGAAAATGAATCACTCGGCATGTGTGAGATAAATCAACTCAAAAAAATGTACTACTTTAATATGTTGATTACCTCAGGTAAAAGCAAGAAATTTACTATAACTTAGAAAATATGGTCACAAAATTTCACATCTGAAAATAAAGAGAAAAAAATTTTAATTCCATACTTATTTCTATATTCAATATATTATTCCAGTACTTCTTAAACTTTCAATGTGTGTTTGCGACCTAATTTTTAATCATAATTTTCAAAGTGTTCCCCTCCATACAATAATAATGTATTCAATTCTATATTACTTTGACACGCGCGCTAAAAAGCTACAATACAACTGAAATAATAAACTGTACAAATTATCAAGATAAGTATTAAATTTTGCATATGACAGCTCATGGGGTCACTATTAATTATTAAACTTGCTCTTAATTTATTATTGATGAATTAATGATCAAATACATTTTACAGTACTGATATATTTATAATATATTACATCATTGTAAATGTGTATTTTTTATTATCTTAGGATGTATTTTGTTTTGATTCTTTTTAGAAAATTAATATTTTTTTTAATCTTTCATTTTTGACTTTTTGATATGCTCGCGCCCTCCTGGTAGAATTATCACAGCCTCCTAGGGGGGAGGGACACCCCACAGTTTGAGAAATGCTACGTTATTCCTAATCTGAAATTAAAATCCCTTTTTCAGATTTATACACCAAGTCTTTCTATTACCATACAATTGTATATATATTTTTTTTTTAATTATCTCAATTCAATAGCTTTTTATATAAATTTTCGACTAAGATTAAAATAATATATTAGTGGAAAATATTATCACTCTAATGAAATATCAATCTACTTTTTCAACATGAGATTCAAGCATTAATTTCCAATATTAATTTATTTAAAAATTTAATAGTGTTTTTATGTTTAAAAAAACTAATCTCAATTTCAATGAGTATAACCTTTAACAAATTTCAATTTCTTTCTTTTTTACTTTGAATAAAATTACATTTTTCAGGATTAAATTCAAAAATTTTGTTCTGAATGTGCGACCGATATGTATTTTTCCTAGAAATATTTAAAAATATTGAAATTGAAAAACAGTATCCAGCAACACAGTGAATTATTTCTGAAGCATGTCTCGGCATAAAGTACTTTTTGCAGCTCTTTTTTTAATGCAAAAAAATATCTACAAGCATTTGAATAGAACGTCTGACATATTTTTCTATGAATAACTTATCGAAGAAATGTTCAGTTCCTGATTTTTGAGATGTATAATAAAAAGAAACAAATAATTTAAGGATTTCTATTTGTGTATATGTAGTACATTAATAAGATACCTCGTTTAATAAATTCTTCACGTTTATTCTGATGAATCGTCATCAAATATTACACAATAGTAAGTATAATTATAATATGCCTTATCTTTCTAAGTATGCTCTTCTTTAATTTAAAGTAGAACTACTTTAGAGCTTTTTTGAAATAATTGATAAGTTGCAGAAACATTAGATTGTTTCTAAACAATGAAGGACTTTTTTTTTTTTTTTCTGGAATTACAATTGTTAAAATTAACATTACCAATTACTCATCATTTTTCAATTACTTTATTACATCATGGAAACCTGCCTTTCTTAAGATTTATATATTTTTCTATCATACGTATGGATGGAGATCTAGAAAAGATTTACTTGGATGTGTGAAGAATGCAACTAATTCACTAGTTACATTGCGTGGTAAATATATTCAAATGCGAATTTCGAGAGTCTCTCTCTTTGTCTGAACGCAAATCTAGTTGCAAAATTTCTAAATTAAAGGTTATAAGATTCATTTTACTTTTATTATAATAAAATAGAAGAGTGTTTTAGAAAATATAAGAAGCATTAAGTAAAATACCTTTAATTACAAAATCAACCTGAAATGAATTGACAAAATAAAATGTTTGGTTATAGAATTCAAATAAGAAAGCTAGATTACAGATAAAAGATAGCGATTATATACTTTGTTTTTATACGGACGGTGAGCTTAGATTGCAATTTAAAAATGTTATTAGGCTCTAAATTTATTATAAAATATGTGCAGCACATTATATTATTCAGCTGCAAACTAATTTAATTAGAAATTGTCAATTGAAATGAAATATTTCTGTGACGAGAGACTTTTTCTTTTATAAATTAATAATTTATAGTGGTTTTTATTAATTTTTTTTTTTTTTTTTATTCTATCTTTTGCTTCTGTTACTGAGTATATGAATGCAATTTAAAACTTTTTAAACTTTTTATTTAGGTGTACTCTTCAAAATTGTAATTGACAAGGCTTAATATAAAGTGTTCATTTAATAACTGACAGGATAATTTCTCCAGCTCATTTATTTAGTTTCATTTAATGCATTGTAATAAATGATCTGTTATTTCCGAATTTAAATAATTATATTTTTCTGATTTTCTGGTTAAGAAACATTAATATTCTTTTTAAATCTACTATCGTACTGTCCTTTTAACAAAATTTCTCTAACTATTCTGTATGAACCTAAGATAATAAAATCATACAAAAATAAATGTAATGGTTATATGCGTGTTATATGTATATGTTACTGTAATAAAAATATTTTTTCTATAATTTTTAGAAATACTTATTAATTTCTACAATAGTTTTATTTTAGAGCTGATATATGAATTAGGGTAAATTATACAGGTGTTTACAGTAAAGTTAGATAAATTTTTTACAGGTTATACTAATTAACACTTTGTCCCATTAGAAATAGAAGTGTCCCTTCAGCATTGTTCGATCCAGGGTACAATAATAAAATGTTTTTTTATTTATCTATTATTTTATATTTCAGGAATGTAAAACAATAATTGTAAATAACCCTAGTACCGTTTGTTTGATTCGTAAATATATTTGAAAACTCAATTTCAAAAAATTACGTTGTTCACTTATTAATAGATTTTATTTAACTAAGGCGTTCAAAATAGAGAGAAAATTTATTAAAAATACAGAAGAATCGCAAATAATACCTATTTTACATTAATACACTTAAATACCACTTAAAATAAGCATCGCTTACCACGAACTTAAACAGCTATATACGATCATTTCATATTCTTTGGATATGCTGTCTATATTGTTAGCAGTATACACCCATAGACCCGAGTGGTCATGGTCACGAATTCGTGGCCAACATTGTCGAGTCGCAGGTTTGAAACCTAGTGCTCCTGTAGTACAACCGTTTAAAGGGGCTGAGGTCATGTTTAATTTCTCGCTGCTCTAAATTCTCGTTTCGGGGCGGTGAAAACACTTTGAAAGTGTCATTTGACCACCGTTTAAAATTAAGAGGTCCGTGGCCAATAACCCTTGTAATATTTCAGAAGCTGACGTTAATTAAGTACCAAATCAAACCCACAGAGCATTTTAGTTGTACCCTAAGTAGAATAAACTCTTTTATTTAATTATTTTCTCTGCATACTTTACGTGAGTTTAAAAACATTTGATATATCATTCTTTTATCAATGTTTTAGGCGTACTTTCTAATAATTATTATTCTGCGAAGAGTACTTAAAATTTTAATAAAAACATGATAAATGTTCTTAATTTTGAATTTCTAGTTATCATATCATATCTTGCTATCATATGGCTTAATAGCATCTTTCTAAACATAATATTTTTGAATTATTGAAGTTTTCTGGTTAGAAAAAATTAAAACACATTAAACTAAATTAAACTCTCTGTAGCTCCTGAAATTATTATTATACCCTTGACAATTGAAATGCTACTAAAGAGTGTTAAGCTATGAAGATATGAACCAAATTGGAAAAATTCACCTGAAATGAAATTTAGTTGTTTTTTTTTCATAGTTATACTTCCCACTTCTGATTAGTTTCCAATAGATTAAGAAATTATACTTCATAAGTAAAGTATTTTAAAGAGTAATTTTTAAATAGTAAAAAAGATACCAATATAGAAAAAATTACAGTGAACAAGAATAAATTATATATCTATAATAAGTACGTCTAACTCAAGAGGTACGGTAGATAATACTTTGGTCAATCATTTAGTCCCAAAAAACATGTCTGTAGAAATTTTATGAAAATGGAATTTTTCTTATACCTAATCTTTAAAAGTGACTTAGCTGTTTCATGTACTACAAGAAATTGCTCTTAGTAATGATTTTTTAAAATTTTGACTCAAAATAATTTGGAATCCTTCAAAAATATATTTCTTTTCAAAATCGTAAAAATGTGGTTTCACCAATTAGTTCCTAAACTATAATA